>CM053786.1:19283477-19883477 GCA_028749045.1 Cupressus sempervirens
ACTCATTCTTCAATTCTTCTTCTCTTTCTTTTCCACATGTGGGAAATCAAAACATTCATCATCTAAGGGTTTGGTTTCATGATTTCTTATTGGGTTTTTGTGGAGTCCAATATTTTTCACCAACACTTCTGATCACATCGAAATAGGCATTGCATCCTCAAGGTATAAGGTGATCTATGTTTTAGATCTAGATTTCATTTCATCTTTCCTATGAAATTTTAATTTCATTTCAAGGTTGGTTCCTATAAAAGAGTTTTATGAAAGAGAATTTATTTCTACAACCTTTACCCATTTTTTTCTATGTGCATAAGAACTAGTTGTAAATCCTCAAAAGAAAATCGTCAAACTTGCACCTAAAAGGACTAAGTGCACCAAGTCAATCTTATCTATGACTAGGTCAACCAAGTCATCCCTATGTTACTATTCATCATTTTTTCCCCTCCTTCAAATCTAGTTTTCAGGGTGGCAGCCATGTCCACATTTGTTGAACTATTTTTTCTCACCATACAAGCCAATAGGATATGAAAAGTTTTTGACTTTCCTTTTGGTCTTAAATCTCTTAAGACTTTCAAACCGATGGAGCATTTCAAGCTACAATGATTTGATCATTCTTCTTCATGAAATTGTAGACAGTTAAGGATAGCTATCAGTTAAGCCACAATCATGCAAACTAGTAAGATCAAAAATAGTCTGGCTTCACAACTTGATTATCAATTTCTTAGTTTCAAGTCACAAAGGTGCGACTAACTAGTAAGCACAACATCACAGATAGTTAGGTCTAACCCATAGTTCAAGCTATGACGTGGCAAAAGCCTCTTGTCCATGTGTTTGCAGGATTAAAGGCTAAGATTGGAGTTAGGGCTGCAACCATGCAAATAGGTGGACACATGTTTTGGTGGGCCTAGTTCATGTTTCCTCTTGATCGCATCACTATAAGGGGGCCTTGTGCATTCCAATTTTGAAGGAGTTCATCAAATGAAGGAATATTTGATGAATCAATACTCTATATCAAAAAGGCTTCAAAGTTTAAGTTGCGAAGCCATGAACTAAAACAGACCGCAATTATGTTCAGTGTCTTCACACAGTCACATGGAGTTTAGGGTGACCCTGGGTTATGGTTTCAATGGTGCAAAATACTTGTTCGCTCATTTGTGGGGCTAGCATCGGAGTTAAGGTTTTAAGTCGCAACTAAGAAATCATGGTTAAAGGTTGGTCCTCACATGGTCATCGGTGTTCAAACTATAGTCTAGATATAAGTCACAACAGCATGAAAAGGGAACAAATATAGTCAATATCACATTGATCGTGGAGTCATAGGCATTTTATGTCATGCTCAATTTCAACTATAAAGGAGCAACTAAGGGTAGGATAACTATTTTTGTGTCATGGCATGGTTAGAATATTGTTAAGTCTAAACTGTCATGACAATGCAAATGGATAATTTCACATTGCTTGCAGGTCACAACAGTTAAGGGAATACAATGAAGGTAAGTTGCGAAGTAGCAATCAAACATGAAATGATATTGGTCATCACTTCACAAGGACAAATAGCCAATGAGGAATATAAGTTGTGAATCCATGAACAAGGTGATGAGTGTAGACACCTAAAACTCCTTTAGAAAATAAAGTATTTTTATTTTCTAAAAAAGTCCCTGATGACATCATCATTTATTAATTTATTTATTTATTTATTTATTTATTTATTTTCATGCCATTAAATCCCTTTATCTTAATTAAAAATATTTAATTAAGGAATCCCTCCCAAAAATGTTTAAATCTTATTTAAACATTATTTCCTTATTTATTAATTATTTAATTAATAAATTGACCAAAAATTCTAAAATAAATTTTTTTTTTTTTTTTTTTGCCCAAAACTTGGCCAATTTCCTTAAGACCACTAACCTCTTCCAAAATCTTCTAATCCTTCTTTAATTTCGATTAAAGGCTAATCCTATCATTTCCTACCCCTAATCCCAACTCAAAATATTTAATTAAGATTAAATATTAATCCTCATGTTTATTAAAAATATTTTAATAAATATCTCCTCAACCCAAACCCTTGAAATAAATAAAACTTTATTTATCCTCATCCTAGGAAGTTCTAGACTCTTCTAGAAAGTCTTCATCCTCATCCAAAGCCTAGACTCTTCTAGAAGATGTCAATCCTTATCTTTGACCCTAATCCTAATCCCCCATAACCTTGTCACATTCCCTAAACATGGGTTCAGACTTGCTAACCCAATCCAAAGCCAACAAATATCTCCTCCTTCACCCACCCTCATTAAATGCCATCCACTTGCCCATCTCTAACAAGCCTAATCTAATCTTAACCCAAGCCTAATCCAAGCCTTAATCATTTTCACATTTCTAAGTCAAGCTTAAGACTTTCTTAATCCAACCCAAGTCAAAATATCTCAACTCTCTCACAAATATCCCAACCATAAAACTTTATGAAGCCCACAAAGCCATAAATGACTCTTACAAGCTCATTCATTTCTCTTACAAGCCATTATGAGGGTCTTTATGAGCTTTGAGCCCCCTTTGTTGATTCCTCAACCCCTCTTGCTCCAACCAATGACCCTGTGACATGTGTCACTTCCTAAGTGGTTGTAAGGAAGTACAATCCATGTGCTCTCCTCTCATTCAATCTAAACCTTCCATAAGCTTTTTCTCATCCTTGCATCCTAGCCCTTGATCCCTCAAGCCCTTTGCCTATTTAAAAAATCCTCTCCCAAGCCATTTTAACACAATCTAGAAAGTAAAGCCATAATGCCATTTTGAGAAGCCATTTTTACATCAAATCCATTCACCAAAATCTATCAAAAATCCTCCATTGAAGCCCATTTGAGCATTTGAGCATACATGCATAATCAAGCCATCTTAGCTATTAGACACAGCTCTACATCAAGTGATCATCCTCATTGACAGAGCCTATCCATGGCTCATATTCTCATTTGAGGACTTCACTTTGTCTCTCTTGAAGTTATGTTAAATTAGTATGCAAATGCTTTTGATTTTTTTAATTTAGTGTTTCTAACATACTAAAGTAGCATATGCATTTTGGCACGCCCGATGGGACCCTGCATGGGTCATTTTCATTAGCTTTTTTAGTCAATTTTTGTATGTCATTTGCTGATTTTGGCTAATTTTGTTTGTTTTTGTGATTGGTAAGATTGTATAAATTGGTTTTGTAGGTCCACATGAGCATGAAGAAGACAAAAGAACTCATAGTCTATCTCATAGTGTTTGCAAATTTTTCAAGCTTATAGGTGGATGAAGCACTTGGAATTCTTCTTCCTCTTCTTGTCTATATTCTTCTTCTATTCTGTCTACTTCTTCTTCTTCTTGAAGGATCTTGGCCTTTTTTTTCTAAGGAAGCAAAATCATACACACTTTTTTTGAAGTGCTTAAAATGAACCCCCAAATCATACTTAAATCCATTAAAAACTAAAAATTTGCAAAAAAAAAAAATCTTTTAACAAGTGAAACTAAACCAATCCAATCATTTGCATCCTTGCAACATCAAGGTTTTAGATGCATTCATGCAAAGTTAAGAACACTTCATTTTTGAGAATTTTAAAAGAACTTCAAGTTTCCATTTCAAAATTTTCAAAATCAACACTAAGTGTACACTAAAATCTAAATCAAACTGAAAGCATCAATCAAGGATAAAATGAACCTCATTTGCAAATATTTTAAAGTTCTTTTAAAAATTTCATGAAAACTAAGAGTCCTAAATGGTTGCCAAAATTGTCCTAAAAGCTTTGTTATTTGTTCCAAACAAATGTCTTGTTGCAAAATCTTGAATGTTTCTTAAGTTTTTCATGATCAAAATAATCTAGGAATATCATTTTTGGGCTTAAAACATGCAAACTAGAACACAAAATCTTGAATGAAAACCAAAGTCCAAAGATTCATTTTCACTTTTGAGTTCAAAACAATCTTGAATGATCTAAGGTTAAAAAAAAGCACTTCAAAGTTCTTAAAACAACACGCAAAATCTCAATCTTGAATGCTCAAAGGAAAAAACTTGAATGTTTAATCACTTGTCTTTGAATGCATGTTGCTAAAATCACTCTTGAGTGCCATGGATTAAAATCAAGTTTATTTTTTTTTATGAATGCATGATTAAAACAAAAAATCCAATCTTGAATGCCATAGATCAAATAATAATCTTTTGGGGCATAAAAAGAATCCACATTTTAGAAACTTTCTAAGTTATAAAAACAAATAAAAACACTTTGAGTGAATTTGTTGTTGGACTCACCCTCTTTAATCACCCATCATTCTAACCATTGGTTGTAATATCAGTGTCATATATGGGGATGGGTCTACCTAAGAAGGTGTTAAGTGCTCCACACAAATCAAATTCCACTCACTAGAGTTTTTATTGGTTTTTCTAAGATAGAAAATTTCTTGAATGCACATTAGTCTCGCTAACACTTCATTTGGGCATAAAAATTGAACAAATCTTGACGTGAAGAGCCTCCAAGCGTGTGCTTGAAATTGAGCTTTACACACATCTTTGTTTTGGCCTTAAAACGAACAAACACCAACTCTTGAATGCCTTAAAAGAAATTAATTGATACTTGACGTGGGGGGCCTCCAGGCGCGCAAGTTTACTTTTTGTTGACCCTAAATCTTCTTGGTCTATTCATTCTTCAATCACTTCTCTTTTGTTGGCACATTTCAAATTGGAATTGAACCTTTACATCTTAAATCACATGTTTTTTCAAAAGGTCTAGATCAGAAAACTTAAAGCATCAATTGGAAAAGAACTCTGTCTTTTAGCCCAAGATCATCCAAGTCTTCTCTCCCCTTGTCGTCTTTCGAGGCCATCTTGGGTGCACAAGATTAGGATCCAAAATTTTGTCTTAGCTTTTAGGAGGCTTTCTTGAGGATTTCATCACCCCTTGGGATGACCTCAACTCCAATGTTCTGGTGGAGTATAAAGATCAGGAGGTGAATCCAAAGACACCTCTCTTGGGATCAAGATGTTGTCACTCGAGCTAAGCCTCAAGGAACTTTATATCCTTGAGAAGTGAAAGAGGAGAAGTGGGTTACCACTCCTCTTGGTTGTGCGACATCTTTTTGGTTTCATCTATGGATTTGGGCCTAACATACCTTGCGTATATCAAGGACTCCCTAGCTAAAACCAAATTTCATCCTTATAGAAAGCTTCCTAGGATGTTGGTGTGTTTGACGTGCTTGCTCCAAACTTTTGTCTTCTTGTTTTTTCATAGCTTTTGAATGAATTTTTTCCAACTTTGGTCAAAATCCTAGAAAAGAAAAAATCTCCTAGCTCAAGGCATACTTAGCGTAGTCACTACCTCATCAAAAAATCATCCAAGCTCCCCCGCCGCAACCGAATCTATCTAGTTCTTTGCTTTAGAACAATCCCAAATCCAAAGTCCATCCAAATCATTCCCCCAACCAACTAGCAACCCAATCCAAAATCACCCAAGCCTTTACGAAATTATTGTTACTCAACCAAAGTTTTTTATCCAATCAATCTATCGAAATCTCTCAATCTCCCCAAGGTTATCCCTTTGATAGAGCTTTAAAAGGTTAATCTAGCCTTGTCACTTGTCATCCCTCATCACCTTAAGCTAAAGGTTGGGATCCACAAGTGGTCAATCTCATGTCATGGCCATAGGATCATTTGTCTATCCTCAAGTTGACACCAAAAGCCACCAATCCTGCACATAGGAAAGTAAAACTCTCACTTTTTGACAGCATACCCTTGAAGTCTTCCATCCACAGGAAAACCATAAATCTCTAGCCAATCCTCCTTAGGTTTGTCATGCAACTTTGACTCTCCCTAGGAAAACTTTCATCAGCCAATCCAAAATCTATGCTTAATCCAAATCCAACCATGAGCTTCCATGTTCATCCATATGCAAGACCCCATCCTCATTCAACTCATCATCAAAATATGAAATCCCAACCTTATCATGATGAGTTTGGTCACATTGTCCTTTCTCCCACTACATCCTATTCCAATGATGATGAAAATATTGTTGACTACGATGGGTATCTTGAGAGCCTTAGATGCCTTCCGCCAACCATCCCACAAAATCCAAGCATTCCTCCAAACTATCTAGTCATGCCATCTCATATCCCAGCTTCTCTTCCATCACCCAATCAACCAAGCTTCCAATCTTCCACCCCCATCACACCAGCTATTCCTATCAATCCACCACCTCCACCTAAGACACATGAGTCTCCCAGGAATCTCCTAGAGGAAATACAATAAAAGTTGCCTCCAACAGTTGATAATCCATGTCATCTAATCCAACCGTGTGAAGTAGTCTATGATGAAGCTTCCCCATCTATAATATCACCTCCATCTCCCATAGCTATCATCCCCATACCATCCGTCAAATTGCTTAAAATCTTTCCACTTCTCGCAAGCATCAAAATCCCACCACTTGTCAAATCCCTCCAAATCCTATCCACATCACCTCCAAGCATTTCCCAAATCTCTCTTAATGACCCTTATGCATCCATCTTCTACTCACCCATCTCCACTATCGAATCTCCCATCTATCCATCCGATGCCTTTGAAGAATCCATCCCTTCACCTCCTATCGCACCATCCACTCCAATTCAATCCTATCAAGATCTTGCCCAAAAGCATGTTGACATCCCCCAAAGCATAAACAAAGATATCATCATACCATGTCTTCCATCCATAGTATTGTCACCATCCCCTCCATCTCCAAAACCTCAAGCCATACCTCCTCTACTGTAGGATATCTTTTCATCCCATCAGCTAAATCAAGATCCTATCCTACCATCTCCTCCACTCCATGCTTCCATCTTACCACCTATCCAAGCTATTCCACCATCTATAATCTACCCTCTTGGTTCACTTACATTCATCCATGGTGGCCCCCTCTTAGCAAAAGAATTAAGAATAGTATCTCCCCTTTGCAGTACATCTAATAAAGCACTTCTATCATTTTCTACAAGCAAAAAGTTTCCTCAACTCGTTCAAATGCTCAATCAATGGCATCATCAAGGTCAAGGTTTAGGACCACAAGAGCAAGGAATCAAAAAACCTATTATTTCACAAAAGAATCTAGGATTTCATGGTCTTGGATATGTATCCAAAGGCTCACCATCCAAAAGTGTTGGTACACAGCACCCCCAAACCAAGCCTATCTCCAGGCCCACCATGCCAGCCTCCCATCACTCCTTCAAGAAATCTTATGTCATCCCCCCTCCACCATATTTGCAACCCAAAACAACCTACCATATCCCCCCTTCATCCGCTAAATCCATTTTGGATCCCTATGTACCAAAATCTACCATCCTCCATCCTCCTATCAGCCATCATAAAAATCCTATTCCCTCCATTCCTATGCAAGATCAACAAAGGCACATATCAGGGCACATCATCCATCATCATCCCCCTACACACTCTTCCATATCCTCTCCATCTCATAAAGGTTCTCCTAACCATCTTCCCAAAGCTTACCACAACAATGTGAATTCCAACTTCAAAATGCATAAAGCTAAAAATCCACATACTAGGCAAAAAGGAAAAATCCAATCAAAGAATGTAAAACAATGCAAAAGCCTATGAAAAGAAAATCCAAAAACATGTGGATCCCAAAGAAAAAAGTTGAAACCTAATGCATAATGGCATCCACCATTGCTAATCCCCCATCCAGTGACTTGTGTCCCCCATCTCCTAACTCCATCTTGGGTGCCTATATCCCCAAACGCACTTCCACAAATCCTCCATCAAGCCCACCTCTACCATCTATCCCCCATATGCTCTTTTCACACCCGTCCCAACATGTGCCAATGTTGATCTTGCAAGCATCCCCATCTCATGCTCCTTTCCATCCTTTTCATCCCTCCATCTCCTACCATCAATCCCATCTAATCTGATCTATTGTATAAATCACACATCCAGTGTACTAACAGCTAGCAACAAAATTGAACATTCCAACAGCTAGTGAAAAATTCCAAAAAAGTCAAAAATAGCTGAAGAAAGCCAAAATCATTCCAGCTAAGTCCAAAGTCAAAAAGTCAAAAAAATAAAGAAAACAAAAGCATCCACTGGTGAAAACTTGGCAATTCAAGTGCCTTGGACAAGTACCATGATGAAAACTTGGCAAACAAGCATCATGCATAATCCAGCCATCCCTAGCTTAGCCTATCACCCTCATGCTTTTGGTTACATCTTTCCATCTACCTCCATCTTCCAATTTATCCACCTATCTTTCATCCTCCAGCTTTTATCTATCACTATCCACTTATCTTCTGCAACCTCACCCCATCATCCCAACTATCATCCATCTCCCTAGCACCTTCAGCTTTTCCATCCTAGCTTCAATCCTATCACATCCATCGTTAGACCTCCTTCTACATGTCATCTTATAACTGGGGGCACTGTATTCCTTGAAGATCTTGTCTTTTCCATCCTCCCTTGTCATTGGTATCTCGCTCTAGGCTATCCTCATGCAAATCCAATGCCACCCTCTCATTAGCCATTCACTCTAGCGCCATCTATCAGCTTAGCTACCAGTAACCTTAGCATTGTCCCCATCCTTGGTCACACATCTATCATCATCATTGGATGCATCTTGCCAAATCCATATCTTCTGCTATCACCTTATCCTTAACTTCTGCATCTTGCACCAACTTGAGCCATCCCACTATCTTATCATCTGGAGCTCTTGTACAGCTTGTAAATAATCTTGTACCTCAACTTGTAAATCTTGTACCAAAGCTTGTATCATACCTTGTACATATTGTATCATCCCTTGTATCATAGCTTGTATATCCAAATCTTGTCTAAAACTTGTACCATATTCTAGCTTGTAAATAATCTTGTATCCTAGATTGTATCCTATCACATGCACAAAAAGAATCCCATTTTCCTTAAGCTTTTCAAAAAACCATCAAATTATGCAACTATCCATCTAACACACTCTAAAAACATTTCCATCTCACAAAACCCAAACATGAACAACCTTGTACATTTGTAACATATCTTGGTCTGTCAGCTTGTACATCCTCTTTAGCTTAGTACCATTGTATCTATCCAGCTTTCGTGTCAATTCATCCTTGATCAGCATTTTGCACACATCGCACATCTTGGTTAGCTATTCCAATGCATCCTTTAGCTAGATCTCTTGTCACCAAAGTATTATCCTTCTTAGTTTAGCTTGCCAAATGCATCACTCATCCAAATCCACCAGCTTAGGTGTTCTCCAATAGATCCTTGTAGGATATAGCTTTCCTCATATCTGATCTTGGTCTATTAGTACCTCGTCCTACCCATCTCATTGGCAAACAGTTCTCTTTTGGATTTTTTCTTTCTTTTGATTTGGAATCTTCCCATTTGGGTCTTGAAGTATCTTTTCCAAGTACTTTTTTTGTTCCCTCCTCAAGGTTGCCACGATATTCCATATCATGGTATGATGCGAATGGGGCACTTTGAGCATACGGTTTTGATCAAGTCTTTTGTTTTTTTCTTTTTTTCTTGTGGGTTACCCAATGTCGGTTCCATGCTGTTTCCTATGAGTTTCATGTGTGATGCTAGGGAAATCCTTGTGTGTTTGTTTTGAGTCAGTCCGTCAGTCCTTTGAATGGTTGGTGACATGGCCTTGATGTTCTTGGTAACCTTAGCAATTAACCAACAGTCCTATAGAAAATCTAGTGCTCAACTACATGGTGGTACTTCTCTTTGAAGTATCCCCCTACTCAAAAAGCTTCAATGGATTCCCTTCATCTCCATTATCCCCCATCCATATCCAACATTTGTCTCTCCTACCCCAGCTTATGCATCAGTATCTCTTTGAATCAATCTTCACTTTTAGCTTTAGGGATCCACAATCCTAGTCTTAGGGATCCACCAATCCAATCAATCCACCAAGCCTCATCTTTTGAGATCCACAATCCTAGTCCTAGGGATCTCCAAAACCCATCTTCCACCAATTTGACTCTTTGAAATCCTAATGTCTTAGCTTTATCTCATCCCATCATCCCTTCCCTTATCCTGGATTCCTTTTTATAGCGCTCTGCTCCTTCATGCTCCCCCCAATCCTGAAAATCTTAAGCTTATTTACTCTTGTGCCTCTGATTTTCTCCTTTATCATTCTCCCATAGTGAGAGTTTGAGCTAATTCGGCCCCTTCTCTTTGCCAATCTGAGTATCCTTTCTTATCTCGGATTCTTGTATTTTTCAAAAAGTCGTCGAGCCTCACTTTCTCTCCCTGCCACCTTCTTGAGGGGGCATCTCGCAGTCCATTCTCTCCTCTTCTGCTCTAGCCTTAGGCATCTTATTTTCTTATCTTTGATGCCATGCCACTTGCAGCATCACATCAAAGAGGGAAAAAATGTAGACACCTAAAACTCCTTTAAAAAATAAAGTATTTTTATTTTCTGAAAAAGTCCTTGATGACATCATCATTTATTAATTAATTAATTATTTTATTTATTTATTTATTTTTATGCCATTAAATCCCTTTTTCTTAATTAAAAATATTTAATTAAGGAA
The DNA here is from genome assembly GCA_028749045.1 of Cupressus sempervirens. NCBI lineage: Eukaryota > Viridiplantae > Streptophyta > Pinopsida > Cupressales > Cupressaceae > Cupressus > Cupressus sempervirens. The sequence continues at coordinate 19,293,996 of CM053786.1, forward strand.
TCCCTCCCAAAAATGTTGAAATCTTATTTAAACATTATTTCTTTATTAATTAATTATTTAATTAATAAATTGACCAAAAATCCCAAAATAAATTATTTATTTATTTTTTGCCCAAAACTTGGCCAATTTTCTTAAGACCACTAACCTCTTCCAAAATCTTCTAATCCTTCTTTAATTTTGATTAAAGGTTAATCCTATCATTTCCTACCCCTAATCTCAACTCAAAATATTTAATTAAGATTAAATATTAATCCTCATGTTTATTAAAAATATTTTAATAAATATCTCCTCAACCCAAACCTTTGAAATAAATAAAACTTTATTTATTTCCTAAAAATCTTATTTATCCTCATCCTAGGAAGTTCTAGACTCTTCTAGAAAGTCTTCATCCTCATCCAAAGCCTAGACTCTTCTAGAAGATGTCAATCCTTATCTTTGACCCTAATCCTAATCCCTCCCTAACCTTGTCACATTTCCTAAACATGGGTTAAAACTTGCTAACCCAAGCCAAAGCCAACAAATATCTCCTCCTTTACCCGCCCTAATTAAATGCCATCCACTTGCCCATCTCTAACAAGCCTAATCTAATCTTAACCCAAGCCTAATTCAAGCCTTAGTCATTTGTACATTCCTAACTCAAGCTTAAGACTTTCTTAATCCAACCCAAGTCAAAATATCTCAACTCTCTCACAAATATCCCAACCATAAAACTTTATGAAGCCCACAAAGCCATAAATGACTCTTACAAGCTCATTCATTGCTCTTACAAGCCATTATGAGGGTCTTTATGAGCTTTAAGCCTCCTTTGTTGACCCCTCAACCCCTCTTGCTCTAACCAATGACCCTGTGACATGTGTCACTTTTTGATTGGCTATAAAAAAGCACAATCCATGTGCTCTCCTCTCATTCAATCTAAACCTTCCATAATCTTTTTCCCATCCTTGCATCCTAGCCCTTGATCCCTCAAGCCCTTTGCCTATTTAAGGAATCCTCTCCCAAGCCATTTTAACACAATCTAGAAAGTAAAGCCATAATGCCATTTTGAGAAGCCATTTTTACATCAAATCCATTCACCAAAATCTATCAAAAATCTTCCATTGAAGCCCATTTGATCATTTGAGCATACATATATAATCAAGCCATCTTAGCTATTAGACACACCTCTACATCAAGTGATCATCCTCATTGAGAGAGCCTATCCATGGCTCATATTCTCATTTGAGGACTTCACTTTGTCTCTCTTGAAGTTATGTTAAATTAGTATGCAAATGCTTTTGATTGTTTTAATTTAGTGTTTCTAACATACTAAAGTAGCATATACAATGAGCATGGGTCAATAGATAGTTGAATATTTTGAAAGGTGGCATAATGTTTTGATATATCATTGGGATACATGGAAATGTTGATGGATGAATTGATGAAAAATCTAATTTGGCACATTGAAACATTTTCAAAGGTAGCTCTTTAATGGTGAACTAATCCTTTGATCATCTACAACTACTTTTGATGATCTTCATGCATTTTTGATACAAAGGAAACTCCATCACCACTATGAGTTAGCTTTCTAGCTAAGTATACAATTATGATCGTTGTTTCTGTCTCTTCAAGGTCAAAATTGGTATTAAAGACATGATTTTCTACATATGAGCATGCACTCAATCAAATCTTCTTTGGATCAACAATGATTATTCTCTAGGAATTTAATGGTAGTAGTGGAGCTTTGGCTTAAGGTAGAAGTTTCTCAGTTATGCTTGAACTATTAAAGAAAGCTTTGTAAACCCTCCAAGGACCGATCTTTTCTTTGACTCTATAGCAATTGTATTCTATGCCCTGTTACTATAATTTCCCTTTGCCTGTGAATGAATATGATTGTCAATTGTATCTCCTTCTTCCATTAATATATCGTGCAACATCTTCTTGCCTTATTTTGATGTATTGCTTTCATTCTTTGGTTATATTTTGTGTCTATTTGTCTTTGAATGATATAGAGTGAATTCCCTTCCTTATAATCATTTCATTGATCCTAATCTATGTATGATCATTGAGTTAAAATTAAGATAGAATTTGTACATATGAGAGATATATTGATGAACTATGCTTACTTGGGTAGAGATAGGATTGAACAATACTATTTGGTATATCAACCCCTCTAGATTAGAATAGGTAGATTTCTTCCATGCATTTCTTCTCCCTTCTCCTCTCAAGAAATAGTTAGGTGCACCTTGATAGGAAGGAAGTCGGCCTTCTCTAGAGACTTAATCTCTGATTGCAAAGTCTCACACTTTTGAGATTGTTTGCATGTTACACGAGGTTTTCTTTAGGTAAAAACTTTAGGAAAGGGTGCAAAATTTCATTTCAATAGTTTTTGGCACACACAATAGGACTCTCATACTAAAGCATTCCAAGTTTACTGGTTCACTGGTATTAAAGAGAAGAACTTCAAATATATGTTGAGGAGATAGTGTTGTTCTTAGCATTTGAAGCCTTCAAGAGGCTCACATTTAAGCATTTGGTGACTCTAGTCTACTTTTACATCTTGATTTCAAACCAAATTTGTTGTGATTCATGCCTGAAGCTCAAACAAGGGCATCTTCTAGAGGTAACTTTCAATACACTGAGCTTTTATTTTCAAATCTTAGAAGAAAGAGAAATAGATTATCTCTATCACTAATTAGGAGTATAGAAGTAACACATACACCTAAAAGATCTCTCTCTACTCCTCATGTTGATAGGTCACAGCCTAGGGTACCATCGATCCATTTGAACATATTATTATTCCACATGGCACAACCTAGGGCTCATGCTTTTTTCTACCTTCAACGGTGGGAGTCCTCTCCTTCTAGCTCAGAGGCATGATATCCCAATAGCTACACTTAAAAAGCCTGCCTAATTTTATTGGTGGAACTTCCATTCCTCCCTTAGAATATATTCAAGAAGTCTCAAATGTATGTCATATGTATGGTATTACAAAAGATGATATTGTTGTTAAACTTCTAGCTTCATCTTTGAAGGGAAAAGCTTTGCAATGGTATAGAGGACTACCTCATAACTCTGTTATTAACTGGGATGAGCTAGGAGAAATATTGCATAAGAATTTCAAAGATAAAAGTGGTCATCTATCACTCTTAGAGAAGCTAACTACCATCAAAAGAGCACCCCATGAATATATGATAGATTTCAACTACGGATTTTAGAAGACATGGGATAGAATACATGTTGTAGTAAATCCTACTCCTACTAATCCTTTCCTCCATTATCTTAGAGACCTTAATAGCGACAATGCTACCATACTAAAAACTCTGGGATGAGACACCTTACCTGATGCCTATGAAATTTCTATACAAGAAGAGAATATCCTAATTCAAGGAGGGAAACTAGCTCCAAGACCCCTAATGTCTTTCTTCCCAGATATGCCTAAACATCAACCTGTAATATCCCCTAGTCCTACCACCTCTACAATTCAATCTCTTAATATGGCCCCAATAGCTTCCACATCTACTAATGGAGTAGATAAGAATGAGGCCATGATGCAAATGATGATGTAGAATATAGACAATAAGTTGGAAGATCAGGAAAAAAAGATGGAAGACAACTTCTCAATGGTACAAAAAATAAGCAATGAGTTGGTGACCATTAAGAGACAACAAGCCCAAAGTAGTAGGCCTCCCCAACCTCATCCTACATAGAGACCTCTAAATAAAGGATAGGTTTATACTTCATATAATCAAAATAGGCCTATAAATAATACCCATGTTGCAAATGTAAGCACAAATCCAAACAAGCCATTAGTTCCCCAGAAAAATCTTGCTCAAGAGCAAGACTTTTTTTCCTTCTTATAACTATTCATATGGTTATTTTGTGTGCCAAAGAGAAGAAATATCTTAGGCATTGGTCACATAGGAGAAATTAGTAGAATAGAAATGTAATGCTCATTAATCTAGTGATGCTTCTCATAAACAGCAATAGGGTGATTGTTCTTTTATGAACCATCAACCATAGGAGTATTTAAATGCCAATCATGATGCCATAGCTCACAATACCAAAATTAAAAGAAGAGTTGTTGAGGATATCACACCTCCTCCTTGAAATCAAGCCTCAACTTTAGGTATTTCTCCTCATGTACCAGTGATGAATTCACAACCAAATGTTTCCCCCCAACAGAAGCAAGACACAAGCAAAGGGATGTCTACTGAACCTTAGACTGCTCCTTTTCAGTCATCTATCCATATTGCTCCCAAAGCTCTAGTCAAATTAATTGGTACTCCTCTTAACATTGTAGATCAAATGGAGAGGAATAATGTCAATGTTCCTATGTGGGATGTTGTTTCCACTATGCCATAATTGGTATTGTGCAAGCTTTCGAGTTCCCCCAATATTATTGCAAGTGGATCAAAATTCTACTCAATAATTCTTCTATGAGTATTGAAGTTAATGGTGATTTGACTTAAGCTATTCCCCTTCATAGGTCTATTAGGTAGGGATTCCTTATTGCTCTATCTCTTTTTTTATCATTAATGATGCCCTTTATTATATTCTTAGAGATCTTGAGCTTGGACTCCCAATTAGAGGCATCACCCTTCCCAATCAAGAGGCACCTCTTAATTCTCAATTTACATATGACACTTCCCTTTTTATTGAATTAGAAGAGGGAAATTCTAGTAATATGAATATGATGCAAGAAGAAACTTGAAAATATAGGGCTACAGGCACACCTAGCTATTTGGCCACCTTGTTGAGTAAACACAATAGAAGAAAATAACACAGATAACAACACCAAGAAGAGAAGGAATGAAAATGTTTTATTAATTCATCAAATTTTCCATATACACACCAATTTGTAAGCTGTTCTAGGTTATAGCCAACAAGATTTATGAAATACTAGACTTGGAGATTTCACAGATCCTTAATTCAAACTTTTGGCTCCCTTAACTTCACACTCTTCTTCGAAGCCCTCTATAATCTAAACTAAAAACCCCTTATTTATACTTGCCAAGATAGCTTGCAAAATATTTTAGATTATTACATAATATAAGGTCAACCTCAAAATGGTTTGCACACATCCCAAGACAAGATCCTTACATTAAATTCATGATCCAAAATAAACACATAAATCAGCTCATACTAGGAACCAATCACAGAAAAAACTTAGTCAAAGAAGGAATCAAGCATCAACAAACATCAAGTTCACTCAGCACATGAAGGAACACTTGATCGCTACTAGGCAACTCAGCCAACATTGAACAACTCAACCAATAATGAATAACTCGAAAGTAACTATAGCTTGGCAACCACTAGAACTTGGCACTAATAGGAAAAATGAACAAAGATGAGTAGGATAGCAAGGCAACTCAAGATGCTCCTACATCAAACAACCAAGTTTGAAGGAAATGATTCTCCTAAATCATTGAGATCTCACAATCTGATTTGAATCCAATCAGATTAAGAAATCCATGTAGCATCTTCCACTTCACCAAATATTCATAGTTATATTTTCCTTGTGCTTTTACCAACTCTCTGATCAAGTATCCATTCGACCTCTTTAGTCTACTTCTGATGATAATCATCTAGTACAACAACTTCATCATCTCACTCCTGATACTTATGTAAATCAACAACATTGAATATAGGAGATATATCCATGCCAGCATGTAACTCAACTTCATAAGAATTACCATTGTCAAACTTTCTCAAGATCATACAAGGTCCAAACTTATTCATTCTCAACTTACTATACATTCCAAGAGGAAATCTACTTTTCTTCAAATAGACCATCACCTCATCACCTTCCAACTTCAACTTCACTTCCTCATGCAAAGACTTCATCAAATTAGCAAATATTTCCCCTTCAACACTTCTCTTCTATTCACTAGCAACATCCCTCAAATCTTATAGTCCTCTAGGTTGCATTCCAATAATAATCTCAAAAGGTTTTCTCCTAGTACTCCTATTCATAGAATTATTAAATGCAAACTGAGCTTGTGTTAATACCAAATCCCACTTACTTAGTTTATTTCTAACTAAACATCTCAACAAATTACCCAAGCTTCTATTCACAACCTCTATCTATCCATCTATTTGTGGACAGAATGTAGAACTAAACTTCAACATAGTATCCATCTTCCACAAAGTCCTTTAGAAATTACCAAAAAACTTACTATCTCAATTAGAGATAATACTTCTTGGTAATCCATGCAATCTAAAAATCTCTTTGAAGAAAATCTCAACAACATGCATAGCATTTGATGTCTTCTTACATGGCATAAAATGTAGAAGTTGTGAAAACCAACTTTATAGATTACCAAGAACACCTACATGCAAATAACCTATGCTGAAGAGAAACTAGAGAAGAAAAAAAGCAGAGCCTAGAAAATCTCAATGGTGTGAGAGGAAAATGTATTCAAGATAATGAAAAATAAATTACAAGAGTTAAACCTTAAAGGTGAATGAAACCCTAAAGGAAAATAAAACTAGGTTGCACAATATAATTAATATAAAATATTAATTATATGCACCTAAGAGATAGCTTAAGTAACTAGAGTAATAAATAACTTAATTAATTAAATCAAGATGGTCTAATTAATAAGTGTAAAATAATAATTACTCTAACACCCCCCCTTAAGTGAAGCTTAGGAGGTAAGCTAACCTAGCAAAGCTATGATAGCAAGAAAATGGGTCCTAACAACAAGGTCTAATCAAATACCCAAAACAAGGAAATCTCTGCAAAATGAAAGGAGAAAACCTAGTGGGAAAAACCCCTCTCCAAAAAGAGATAGAACAAAGATACTGAAAAACATGAAGGAAGAAATGCCTCAACAAGACTTCTCAAGGACAACTTCCATAACCCCAAGCATAGACCATAACTGAAGATATCATAGCGATGCAAAAGGTTTGGTGAAGATGTTAGCAACTTGTGCATTAGTGGGAATGTACTCCAAAGAGAGAACACCATCCTAGATCAACTAATGGATGAAATGCATATGAATCTCAATGTGTTTAGTGTTCTGATGCTCCACTAGGTCATAGGAAATATGAATAGAATTCTGATTATCGCACCACAGAATAGTGGGATGATTAGGAGGAAAACCAAACTCAATCATCAACTATCGAAGTCATAAAATCCCTTGACTAGCAAGTATTGCTGCTCTATACTCAGCCTCTATAGATGAAAGTGCATGAGCATGCTCCTTCTTGCATGACCATGTGATAGGACCAAACCTAAGATAGAAAATAAAGCCAAAAGTAGACTTCTAATCATCAACATCACTGGCCCAATCTGAGTCAGTGTAGCCAACAATGTGAGGAGTTCCTGATGTTAATGAATGTCATACATAACTTTTCCCTGAATGTATCTCAAAATACACTTGGCAGCTTTCCAATGACTCTCATGAGGCTCATGTGAAAACTAATAGACAAGACCAACTGCAAAGGAGAGATAAGGACGAGTATGTGTTAAGTACAACAAGCTACCAACCAACTTTCGGTACAATGTGGGATCCACTGAAGGAAAAGTGCAAGAGGTAGTCAAAGTAACACTCGACTAAAAACGTGTGGGAGTAGGCTTGCAACCAAGCATGTCAAAGTGTCGAAGCATGTCAAGAGCATACTTCTACTAGTAAACAAAGATCCCAACAAAGAATTAAACAATCTCTAGACCAAGAAAATAGTGCAACAGACCAAGATTAGTCATCTCAAACTATTTCATCAAGGCTTGTTGAACATCTTGAAGCATAGAGGATGAGCTCCCTATGAGAAGGAGATCATCAACATATAGCACAAGGACCAAAACCTCAGCCTCAAGACACTAAATGTAGACTGTAGGGTCATAATGGCAACATGTAAAGCCTATAGAAAGCAAAAAGGAGTCCATCTTCTCATACCAAGCCTAAGGGACCTATTTGAGACCATACAACATGTTGGCCTAGTTTTTCACTACCCTTGTTTTGTTATATGTAGTAGTGAAAAACCCTAAATGTGTGCCCTAAAATTTTGGGAATTAGGTCAAAACCCTAGGCAAGAAATTCACCATAGAAACCCTTATGCCTAGCCCTATTTGGCCCTTGCCTTTGAAAACCTTAGAAAGTATCATTTCAAATAAATTTTGGCAGGACATTTTTATCCTAAAGGTTTATTTGCGCAAAGATACCTTTATTAATCTTTTGATAAACCTTATAAAGCTTGTCTTACTTGCATTATCTTTGGAGCACCATAGATCCTTTCAAGATCAAGGGTTGATGCTTGCCTGCAATATGGAGCTGCGAGGTCTTTAAATATTGCAAGCAAGCACTTTTTCGACACGTAGCCCCTACTGACGTTCAAACCTCAATGCACCACAAAAGTTTTTGTTGTCAGAATTAGTCAAACTTTTTGTAGAGTTGTCATTGTTCCTTGTGCATGTTTTGAATTTCTTGTGATGTCATTGGTTGGTTTTTTAGTGATATTAATACTTTGCAATCCAAATTTTGTGATCATTGATTTAGCAAGAATCATGGGCTAGTGCTTTCCCACAATATGGAAGTGCAAGAATTTTAAGCAATGCGGGCAAGCCCCTTCATGATGCGCAGCATAGTGTGACATCATGGACCTACCTTTCTCAAGAGATAATAACAGCTTGTCTTCCGTGGCAGTTCTCATGTGAGTTGGAATACAAAGGAAGAGTCTCATTGGTCTGACTAGCTGACTAGGTATTATAGTCATGCAAGATTTTTGATCACCGTAGATTTGAATAAGATCCAGGGTTAGTGCTTACCCACAATATGGACTTGCTTAACATTTAAATAATGTGGGCAAGCGAGCACAGTGGGACCAGGACTTAAAAGGAATGTTGAGTCATGCCATGGTGGAAAGGTTAGATGAAGTAAAGCACGCTCATTGGTGGTAGGTGACAAGTATACCAAGTTGGAAGCGGTGATGTCACAGGTGTTGAAACTCTAAATACTGCAATCAAATCTGTCAAAGCACCTTGATTAAAAGATGATATTTTATTGGTCAGACAAGCTAAATGGGTCATCAAAGAAAAATATTTTGACTCACCATCAATCTAGGAAAGATCAACAGAGAGCGCATGTCTGCAATAAGAAGTTGCAAGAATTTTAAATAATGCGGGCATGCGCCCTTTTGACACGTGGTCGAGTGCTCTGAAATTTTTAAAGCTTTTTGTGTTTTCAAATAAAGTTGTCCAATCTTTGAGAGATCAATGGGTCAAATTCAAATTTGAAATATAACACAAAACTAACGGTTATAGGAATTAATATGAATCAAAGTTTCCCTTGTGTGACCTCAATGCACTTGTATAATATGAAAAATGGCCATTATTGAAGCACACAATTACAGATTCTCTCAGTGAGAAAGGATTTCCAGAGCTAGGGCACAAAATTTCTCAAGGGTTTTAGCAAATTTGTAGAGAAAATTGTAAAGAAAGAAGGGCAAATTTAGCGAATAAGTTACTTGTAACCATAGGAAATCCATAATTTATTTTTGTAAGAGTGTGAAATTTTAAAAATTGCCTCCATGGAAGGAATTTTCTAAGCAAACTTATTATTTAAAGGTGGTTGTGCATGATGATTTCCTGGAACAATTTCCCTTATCAGTAAATGAAATAACTAAAAGTAGGGAGCTCATTCCTAAGAACCCTAGGGTAGTTGTTGCTTAGGGTTTCTATGATAGGGAAAACTCGGTAAGAGATGCCCAAGTATCTATCGAGTGTTTGCAATTGTTCAAAAAATGGTTTTTAGAAAGGAATTTAGATACCCCCATGAGCAATGTCTGGGAATTTGACATTGGAAGATAAATAGTCCCTACAATTTTCTTTGATAGTGATCTATTGACTGACTTGGCTAAGAAATATGATCCTATTATGGGGTGGGTGAAGAATCATTCTAGAGTGAATCTTTTTAGGGTTTTCCCTAAGTTGCTCAGTAAAATTTTTAATCTCAACCCTAACCATGTTGTGCATGAAATCATTGATATGGATGATTTGCAAGCAAGATATGATGCACAAAGAATATACTAGAGGACAAGGCCATTGCAAGAGCATGCTGCTAAAGTTGGAACCTTGTCTGTGATTACTGCTAGCACACCTGAGCTATTACTGAAAAGGAATTTTAACTCTAGGGCTCAGGTATTATATATTTCTCTTTGTAAAAAAATTTGAATGGATGAAGTTGAGCAAATCCCAAGCTCAATTGTCCTCATAATAGCTCAAACTCTTCAATTTGGAATGAGCATTATTCTAGATTTTGCTACTTTTCTTGCAAAGGAAATTTACAATGGTTTGGTGGGAATAGCAAGGGGAAAAGTCGATAAACCTTTCTGTCGATATTCATTGCTCATGCATATATGCTTGTACAAGGGATTCACTTTTTTCTCTAAGGGTATGGAGCTAGAAACAACTAGAAATGGAGAGAGGAATCCAGTACAGTTGTGGAGTGTGGATATGACCTCAGAAGCCATAGATGCTAGTTATGTGAGGTTTGATAGATATTTTGCATCAAAGCTTAGATTGCTTTTGAGAGGAGATAGCCCTAGAATTCCACAAGCATTGTTAGAATTGGTCAAACCCAGGGACTTTGAAAAAGGGCTATTGGTTAGTCATAATTGGGGGGATATAATTCCCTATAATGTTTCAACAGTGATAAGAGTATATGGCTTTTTGGGAAAGCCTCATGTGCTTCCATTTCATGCTCCTTTGAAGATAGGAATAGCTAAGTTGTTATGGAAAATAGGCACTATAGATGAGAGGGAGTTGCCTAAGAAGGGTACATTTTTTCCAATTGTTATGGTGGCACATGATTTTGTCTTTGTAAGGAAAGGGTGAAAGAATTTGAATTTGTTCTTAGATAGATATAACATGGTAGAATCTCATGCTAGGTTTATTGATCCTAAAGGATTCTATGACCTCTTAAGAGAGAGAATAAAATCTTCCCACATGGTGCAACAAGTTTACTATCCAGAGGATGTGATTAGAAATGTTTTTACTTTGCAAGAACAAGAATTGAGAAAGGAGAAATGGATAGTATTTAGAAAAACCCTAGAATTCATTAATGCTTTTGACCCCCATTATGATCCATTGAAAGATAAGAAATATTAGGGAGCCAAGATGCAGGCATTGATGAATAATTTTGATGTGATAATACAATCCATGAATGAGAATAAGGATGCATATGCCAAGGCTTATCCAGACAAGGATGAAGAGGTGCAGAGGAGAATAAACAATAGAAATATGGTGTCTTCAGGTCAGTAAACTTTGAAAAAAAGGGCAGGATATGTAATGATCCAAAATGTGCAACAGGTTCCTCCTCAACAAAGACCAAGGCCAAAAAGCCCACCTACAGCTAGTGCTCCAAAAAGACAAAATTTAGAGCAAGGGTCTTCTTCTTACGTGGAGCAGTATTCCCCAAGACAATCTCCAATCAAAATTAATGATGAAACATCTCTAATAGAAAAGCTTAGACAAATTGGTGGAGAGGGAGATGTAATTGTTACCTCCACAAATTTGGAGATTGGAGAACCACAAGAACCACCTACACCTTCCTTGGATTTAACTATTGCTAATTACCAAGGTAAGGAAATAGACCCAATAGTTGCCCAAGCCTCTGAGAGGTTTATTAATGATGAAAATTTTTTGAAATCTAGGGCATTTGCTCAATTTTTATGGAGGCTAAATATAGGAAATTTTGAGAAAACTTGTGAAAAGATAAAGGCAAAACAACCTGATAAATTAGATTCTGCTATTAAGGAGGAGGTAAAGTCTAAATTTTTGAATGATTTTGCTCAATTTACCCTTAAGGCTGGAACGAAAGTAGTTAGAAAGTCAGGAGTCCTTATTTTACCTGAATGGGATATAGTGAATGCCATAGTTTTTTATTCAGTAAGGAAACAAAAGGATGTCCAGCTTAAGACTGAGGAAGAGATATTACAGGCTCATAGGTGAGTCAAGTTTAGTGATGACCACCAAGCCCTTATTATTTGGTCAATTGAAAAAAGTGACAAGACCAGAATGAAGGAAATCTCTACTACACAGCATACTAGTGCATTGATAGTTTTCAGCGCTGGTGAGGTAGGTAGTAAGAAGATAATAGGAATGGCCTCAGAAATATTAAAATTTGGTAGTGTTATATCTGGCCAAGAAGAAGATAGATTTTTCCAACTCAATGCTAGGTTTGAAGAAGTTTTGAAAGCATATGAGGAGAGGGGTATTTAGATACAATCATTAGAGAACAAAATATCTCAGATGGAGAAGGTACTTGGGAAAAGAAAAGTACAAGAAACTAGTAAACTAGGGATTATGTATCCTCCACGGCCACCTATTGAGCCTTTTAAGTCCACTCCAATTGTTGAAATACCAGACACCCTAGAAAGGCCATCATTATACACTACAGAGGAATTTGAGGAAGAAAAGAATAAATTATATGTACTGCATGTGGAACTAAATGATCAATATGAAGAAAAATTGAGATAGGGTGTCATGTATTTGGTAGATAGAATTGAATGGCCATCATTTTTTGATTTTTTTGTCAAGGATTGCAACCATCAAGGATGAGTTGAAGAAAAATGAGGCTACACTCAAACCCCTTATGCAAAAATGGATAGAAAGAAATAAAGATATCATTATTATGTGTATATCTGTCATTCAACTACCATGTCATCAAATAGAAAAGATATTTGATTTGCTAAATAAATTGCAAGGTTTTGATGACAAACAAGATTCTTTTCAAAAAGATTAATTATTTATTTTTCCAAGTATATTACAGAGAAGTCTGATTTATTTCCTTGTTCTTTAAAGACCATTGATAAAGTGAAGGAAAAGGAAGAGTGGAAAAGAGAATTAGATGAAATTCTTTTTGAAAGGATGAATAAAATCATTAATGAGACTAGTCATTTGTTGTGGGCAAGGACAAATGAGGAGTTGGTTAAAGTGCAAATATTCCATAACTCCATCAGAAAAGAATTAGTTGATATAGAAGCAATTGGAAATTCTCTGATAATAGTACAAAGAGAGGTTCTAAATTTTGATTGGCCAAATGACACTGCTTATAATGAGTGGAAAGATAAATTCATGTCTATAGAGTAGATGTTAGAAGATGACAAGGCAGAAGATGATGCAAGTGTAACTATTACTTTAACAATTGATGATGAAGACAAAGAAAATCCCCAAGTTAAAGTAAACTTACAGGTAACTAAAGAGGACACATCACTTTCAAGCCTCATGGTCATTGATTCCAAGGAATCATATTGATAGAAGAATCAAATCATTGTGCTTTTCCGATTCCAAGAGATATAACAGAAAGGGGACCACAAAAGGAATGTTTGATGTATAAGTCTTTCTATTACTCACATTTTGTCATTTTGTGATAGGTGTATGTAAATATCTCTTGTAAAAGACACCTATAAATTTCTCTTAACCTAAAGCTTGTTGCATCTCACACTATATAAGTGAGATTCCAGGGCTAGAGAAAGGGTCTGATTTCTATTGTTTCTAGGTGATATACTTAGTTTATTTTCAGTCCAATGTTTGAGCAAGTTTTATGATGTATTATCTCTGTTAGTTCCTGAGAATACATTAATATAGAATGATCTCTATGTTTTTCCTAAGGTCATTCTGATTTTACTACAAATGTATACAATTTTCGAAGAAAATGAATACAAATTATGATCTGTCCCCATATCAGTTCTTTCTAAATTTTGTGTCCTTTTGATTACTTGGTTATCTTGATAATGTATGAGTAAAGGCTTGTGCAATTGAATGCAATTCAATTAGGTTGTATATCTGTTCACCACTGTTATTAGTTCAAGGGATTAAGTAAAAGCTTTGATGAATTTGATAAGTTTTCTATAGTAGTAGGAAGGATTTTTTGAATGATTAATTCTAATAAGAATTGCTGATAATATTTGTTGTAAGGCACCCAATTAGATCTATGGATTTGTAGTAGACTCTGAACCCTAATGGATTAGGTACTAGTCAAATTGATTTAGCTAGAAGAGAAATATGTCATAAATAGTTTTCAAATGTAGAATTATAATCAATTTTACTTTTATTTCTTGAAGATCTTCAAAGTTGGTTGATACTTGTTTGCATGGAATGTTTTAGCTTCAGTTAGCCACTATTGCTGAGAACACATGTAGATCTATAGAATAATTTTGGCCAAATCTGTTATATGGGATGTGTTTATCAAATTGTCAATAATTATGCATGTATTTGAGGATTTGAGATGAGAATTAGAATGAAACTAAAATAATTCTCATACAATGTTTCCTAATCTTGAATCGTCCCTGGGTATACCCACCCTGGTTTTGTAGAGCCTAAAGAGTAGAAAACCACCCTTGGTTTTGTTGAAGTTGGGTCCAAATGGTTTGCACATATAATTGTTAATAGGAATTGGCTAATCCTTAGATTGTGTGAGTGATATCATTTTGGTATTAAGCATTTTGTTTCTTAGTAGTTTTAAAACACAATGCAATGAGCGTCAAAGTCTGCAAACCAAGGAATCCTACACAAATCCCTGAGGCTACTCCATGTAAATCTCCTCATTAAGATCATCATGCAAGAATGCACTCTTCACATCCATTCAAAAAATGGGTCATCCCTATGAAGTTGCGAGGGATAAGACAAAGTGAATAGATTTTATCATAGTCATAGGGGAAAATGTCTCAGTGTATTCAATACCCTCAACCTATGAAAAACCCTTCACAACAAGATGTGCCTTGTGCTTATCATTAGAACCATTAGCAGAAAACTTAGTATGATACAACCACTTGCATCGCAGTAACTTTTTTCCCTTAGGAAGAGAAAAAAGATCCCAAGTATGATTCTTTATCAAAGAAGAATACTCCTCCATTGCACTATCCCACTAAGAATGTCCTATTATTATTGCAAATGTTTGAGGATCATCAAAAATAGCATGACTGAGAAGAATAGAACCCATAGTTTGAGATCAAGTGTGATGGGAAGTGGAAGGGTCACCAACTAGAGATCCTGTAGCCTCAACTATAGCTCAAGCCCATTTAGGCATCCATGGAGGATCCTATGGTGGAGGTAAATGGGGATCACCAATATCATCATCCTCATCATCCAAAAAAGATAGTAGAAAGGATGAGGGAGTATTAGTAAGTGAACTAGACTCTGGAGATAGGGTATCTACTATAGGAAGGCGCTCATCAAACTAGACATCCTGTCAGAATAGGACCTGTCTAGAATTAGGATCAAACAACCTATAAGCCTTAACATCCTTATAGTAGCCAACAAAAATGAGGTGTCATCTCTTCTGCTCCATTGCTCTCCTCTGAGCATCTGGTACAAATACCCATGCTTCACTACCAAAAACCCAAAATGAAGATACATCAGGCTTGACATGAGACCAATCCTCCTCATAAGTCATATGTCAAACTACCTTGTGAGGCATCCAATTTTAAATATAGTTGGCATAATTGACTACCTCTACCCAAAAATATGAATCCATGGAGCTATACTGAATCATACAATTAGCCATCTCCTAAAGTGTTATGTTCTTTTTCTTTGCCTTACCATTCTACTGAGGGGTGTGGGACACTAAAAACTAATTTTGAAGACCATGTTTAGAGAAAAAATCCCTAAAAACTTGGTTCACATACTCCCCCCCATTATCTTTTTGTATCCACTAAATAGAAAGACCAGACTGCTTCTCCACACATCTTAAAGACTCAAAATAAATCAAAGACATCAAACTTGTACTTCAAAAAGTACACCCATGTGCATCTAGAGAAGTCATCAATGAAAGTAACCACTAGAAAAAAGAGTGTGAAATGACATGAGGTCACTATGAATCAACTCCAATGGTGCCAAAGTACAAGTAGCTCATCCATGTGGAGAAGGATCCCTATGTTGTTTGTCAAGAGCACAACCCTAACAAACACCATCTATGTAGGAAATTTGGGGAAGCCCAAGAACAAGTACATGTGTGCTCATTTGCTGAAGATATCTATAATTGAAATGCCCCAAATGTTCATACCAAAGTCTACTTACTAAATCTTCTTGTGCAACAAGATAGGAACCCGTGTCATCAAAAGACTCAAATCCATCAAATATGTAAAGGTGAGATGCAGAGTTAACAATTCCAATAGCCACAATCAACTTAGAATAATGTAAGTCTCAAATAACCACATCATGTGGTGAGAAATCAACTATCTTACTAGAGCTAGAGTGGAAAATTTGATAAATAGAGAATAGGTTCATCAAGATGGCAAGGACAAAAAGAACATCTTGAAGAGAACCCCTAGCTAATGCAATAGAATCAAAACCCATGATTGAAAGATGTGATGAGTTTCCAATAGTAATCTATGAAGTAGCACAAGGAGCAAGTGAGTTGACCAACTTCTGAGTGTTTTTCATATGGTGAGAAGCACCATAATCAAGAATCTAGGTAGGCCCAAAATTCATAGCTCATTCAATAAGAGTGTGACCTTTCCCTACAAGGGGGATGCAGACTTAGGAGCTAAAATGTGATGCTCCTACATGGCTTCCTCTAAAGCCTCCAAACATTTCCAACACCTAGAAATGGGATTTCTATCCTTTCCACAAAAACTACAGGTCTCAATTGATTTCTTCTTAGTCTTGGAGGTAGACTCAGTACACTTCAAAGAAGATTTACCCATAAAAGGGTTAGTTGGAGGTTTGGAATCAGTTTTTGGTGTATCTTTCTTCGGTTTGGCTTTCTATTTTGGTTTCCTTTCAAAGGATTGAGCAACCAATGCTTGGTTGGAAGAGCCAAAGGCATCCACTTGTTAGATCTTTTCCTATTCCCATGTCAAACGATCACAAATTGTCTCAAAAGAAGGCATCTAATGTTTGTTACCCAAGGCATCCATAGTGGAGTAGAAAGTGGAAGAAAAGATCTAATATTGTCCTTGCAACTTTGAGAGTATCAAAAAATACACTCATCATCTATTTTATTTTTCCCACATCCCTACAAAACTATATACAAAGATTTGAAATTTTTCAAGAAGTCCTCAATGGTGGGAAAGCTGGTAGGTGTTAAAGAAGTCAACTCTACATCAAGCTTTAGAGCCCAAAACTCATTCACTATACCAAAAAAGTTGTGAAACTTGGTCCAAATATCCTAAGGAGTGTTCAAACCATCCAGGTGAAATAGAAGACTATCTAAAATATTCAGTGCAATCAAACCCATGGCTTCATCCATTTTTTTCCTATGCTAAAAAACCTCAAAAGGGTGCTACAAGATAGGTTGATTCTCATCCAAACATGACCATAAGCCACATGACATAAGAAGCTAAGTCATGTGTGCTTTCTAATTATGATAGTTTTGTGGCATTAGCCGAGCCATAGAGGGGTCTAACATTGAGAGAAGAAGACAGAAGTAGAAGGGTTGATTCTAAAGTAAATTATAGAAAATAAAATGCTCCCCCACAATGTATAAATATATCCCTTGAAAACCAAAGAAAAAACTATTGAAAGCACAAAAACTGAGAAGAAAACTGGGATGCTAGATGCAGAGAGAAAGGAAACTAAATCCTCTACTTTAATGCCAAAAATAGCAGTATAAATGGCCTTGTAACAAAATAAAACTTATATCATCATCTTTGGCTCAAAACTAGCTTTCTATTACTTCTTTTAGATCAAAAAAAGACCCATTTATGCTCAAGTTATGGCCAAAAAATGAACTGCTTCTCCAAAAATAAACTCACTGGAAAAATATAGTCATGGGAAAAAAATTGATGACCATACGACCATCAAATGCCTACTGCCAAAAAAAAAATCTAGTCACTAGCAAGTGATATTAGTAGGCCAAGAAATGATGTAAGCAGGCTAGAAAGTGATGTTAGCAATCTAAAAAAATTATCATCTAGAATGATGACATTAGTAGATGAGAAGCTAATGTTAGTCATCAGAATGTTGAAGTCACTTGTTGGGAAATGACATCAGCAACAGTTAGTCTATTGAGCGGTGCTCAAGTGGTGCTCCACCATTAGTAATGGTGAGTGGGTAGAGCTCCACCGACTACAGTGATGGGAAAGTTGAGCACCAGTAGCAGCTAGGTGGGAGCCAAGCCATGGTGACATGTTGATAGTGGCTATGTGTGGGCTGGGTGTGAGTACTCCTCTGGCGGCACACAGGTGGTGCACGAGTGACCGCTGGGTGCCTATGAGGTGGAGCTATTAAAAATGCTAAAAAAATATTTTTTTATTTTTTCCCAATCCGTACAGCCCCCAGGAGGCTTAAAAAAAAATTTCAGAGGCTACAGTGGCCAAAATTCATAAATTTTCTATGAATTTTGACTATAACATGCCTTTTTAGTGCAATGGCAGTGTTTGTTTTTGCCCAAAGTGTATTGAAAAAATGTGCCTCCTCCCAATTGAAGAAAAAACCTCAAAAAAGGTTGGGTTCTTGTCTTTGAATCATGGGTTCAAAATCTCCAAACCAAGAAGCAGCAGGGATGCTCTAATACAATGTAAAAGTTGTGAAAACCAACTTTACAGATCACCAAGAATGCCTACATGCAAATAACCTATGCTGAAGAGAAACTAGAGAAGGAGAAAAGTAGAGCATGGAAAATCTCAATGGTGTGAGAGCAAAATGTATTCCAAGATAATGAAAAATAAGTAAAAAGAGTTCAACCTTAAAGGTCAATGAAACCCTAAAGGAAAAAAAAAACTAGGTTGCACAATATAATTAATATAAAATATTAATTATATGCACCTAAGAGATAGCTTAAGTAACTAGAGTAATAGATAACTTAATTAATTAAATCAAGATGATCTAATTAATAAGCATAAAAGAATAATTACTCTAACATAAAATGCATCATCTTAGAAGAATCCATCCACAACAACAAATATGGAATCATACCATCTTGTTGTCTTACGTAATCCAAGAACAAAATCCATACTAATGTCACTCCAAGGTTTCTCAAGAACAGAAATAGGTGTGTACAATCTAGTATTTTGACTTACTCCTTTTGCAACATGATAAATTCCATAACTCCTTACAAATTTTTTAACATCCTTCTACATTTGTGGCCAATAATACGTATCCTTAAGAAAACTCAATGTCTTATCAATTCCGATATGTCTAGCTAATCCACCACAATGTTTTTCCTTAATCAAATTAACTCTCATAGAACTTATTTATATACACAATTGAATTCCTTTGAACAACATACCTTCTTGAATGAAATACTCATCATACTTACTTAGTTGATCTGATAGATTTAGTGCTTTGCACTCCTCCACACCTCAAAAAAATCATGGTAAATATCATACAACTCCTTTATTTCATCAAAACCAATAATATCAACCTTCATCTTAGTCAACAAAGAATGTCTTCTTCTCAATGCATCTACAACTTAGTTAGTGACTACACTTTTATACTTTATCATAAATGTGAAACTCTACAAATGTTCAACCCACTTCATATGTTTTTTATTCAACTTATGTTGACTTCCCAAATATTGTAAAGCTTTATTATTGATGCGAGAGCATCTTGCATTAGAAAATAAATGGGGACATAATTTAAAAGGCAAAAAAAAGAAAAAAAATTAAGAATTAGAATTAAGAAGGAAGTATATGAATGTAGATCAAAAATGAGAAATACACCTATTACACCTAGATTTGAGGGATATTGCTACAATAATCACAAGTATGGAAATAGAGGATATGAATTTAGATCACAAGAAAACTAGACAAACAAAAGGAAGAACAATGCACCTAAGAAAGTATGTTCTAGTTGTCACAAGGTTGGACATATAAGTAGGAATTATAGGACCCAAGCATCAGTACCAAGCACTGAACTCATAAAAGGTAAATCCAAAGTTTGTGTTGAACAAAAAAGGAAGGGGATGAACCAAACTTGGAAGAAAAAGGTGGAAGTTGGAAGTAGTGGAACAAATGAAGACAGGATCACCCAATCGAATGGAAGTGGTCTTAGGTGATCACACCACCTCAAACGGATGAAGAAAGATATGTAAGGAATTGTATATTTAATAATTTGTCTTACATGATTTCTTAACATAAATTCTATCAAATTTCATATTTACATAAGGAAAGATGCATTAGAACAAATTTGTGGAAAAAATGGTATAAGGAATCATCTACATTTTGGGTGTCGAGGATTCGTAATATTGTCTATATTGACTAAGCATTGCAATATGGACCAAGTATTCCAAACAACCAAACTAGTGTATAGGTCAAGCTAGATGGTATTGACTAAGCTATATAATGTAGAATGAGTTGAAAAGTCTAATGATAACAAGATAGTTTAATTCCATCTAATAGAGGACACACAATTTATGGATATCCTAACTTGAATGAATAGAGGTATAGTTTGAGAATTTGAAGACATTTCACACACCTTGCATTCAGATTTCATGAGCACAAAGTGATTTGAGTAACTTGTGAAGCTATTTTAAGGTGATCAAAAGTGAAAGTGCGATTGAATGTTTATTTTTAGTTGTGTCAAGTTGTTTAGAAGAAAAAGACTTAGAACCCTACTCCACAAAAAATGTCATCTTCATCATCATCTGCAGTGAACCATCAAAGAGAATAGGTAAGCACTATTCAATTGGTGAAGAGTGACACTTTTCCTCCACCTAAGTATCATGATATTCCTAAAAATTCTATGAAAGGAGATTTTATGGGTGTGTTATCATTGATACCACATAAGGTTATTATGATCCATGATGTATGAAGTTGTTACATGTGCAAAATTGGTGAAGTTGGAGACTATGAGATTTGTGTAGCATATCAAAAATTATGTGATGAAAAAGTATTGAATGATAAGTTTAAAATTGTTGAGAGGAAAGGGTTTACACATGCTCTAGATTTTTTGAGAAATCTTAAGGTTGAATGGATTAAGGATGTACTATGTAGAATTCATGACATGGAGTTATGCCTAGAGAATTGGTCGATCAAGATTATGAAAAAAATGATTTATGTTGTTGTTGGGTATCCAACATTTGATAAGAAGAGGATGATGCATTGCCAGAGTAGATAAGAAATTGAGGCAAGCAAAAAAGTTGATTGGAATAGATGTGGCATATCTATTTCAACCATCATAGATCTATTGATTAAGTTTGTAGTGAGAGGTTATCTCTCATAAATTTTATCAATCATGTTGACTAAATAGCATGTCGTGTATGATAGTTGATCAAGCATGTAAAATTATGATGAAGGATCATGAATATGATTTTGTCGAGTTACAATTGTTGCAACTAGCAGAGAACCTAGCATTAATCAGAAAAGAAAAGAATTCAATGTGTAATTTTGGACCACTAATTATGTGTACTTTGCTTTATACTCAAAAATATTTTTTAGCTATTGGAAATAATGTATGGGAACATAACAAACCATATATGAAGTACATTAGTGAGTATATAAAAAAATTGGGAGAAAATTTTGAGAATGTTCTAGATGGATATTTTGAAGAATTCAAATAGAAGATGAGAAAAAGACTAAAGATATTTACATCACTAGTTGAGAAGCATTATAATGATGTATGTGTCCTAGTTGATACTGATAAGACATTTGTATAGGTAGTTAAGACAAGGAAAGAATAGCTTAAACCTTTTGACTATGAAATTTATAGCAATGATATCAGTGTAGCAATTATTGCACTACTCAATAAAGAAATAGATGCAAAGGTTGAACCCTTTGGCAAGTATGAAGAAGAAAAAGAAAGAATAATGATGGAAATTTAGATTTCTTCTACTAAAAAGAAGAGAAAGAAGATGATTGAAGATCTAGAAGAGAATCTAGGCACACAATCCAAAGGCAAAGAACCTCTAATGATTACTCAAGGACTTGGAGAAGACCAAGACAAAGGCTCCAATGCAAAGGAACAGGAAGAAAGTGCAAAGAAATAGGGAAAATCCCAAGCACTCATTACTCCACCAACTAAGAAGACCAAAATAGTTGAGCCTAAGGTGAGGAAGGTTACAAAGAAGACAAAATTTAAGCCCCTCTCTCCTCCTACACCACAAAGACTGAGAAGAAAGGCAGTCAAGAAAGTACTGTCAAACCACCATTGAAGAAAGGTATGATAAAGATTACCAAGTCAAGCAAAGGTTCAAGTGGTACACATGTAGTTAAGAGGAAATTGATAGGCACCAATTATTAGCCAAAGAAGAGAAGGCTAATAAAGAAAAAATAAGTTGTAGAGGAAGATGTAGAGAGGACCGAGTTTAATGAACCTGGTGACCACTGAATCATTGTGCATACAAAGCCTAAGAATATTGACAAGGTATGTGACAACATCGAAAACTCTGTAGGCCTATCGGGTTTCTAATATATTAAGTATGAAACATAAGTGATGTTGACAAGACCAAGGTAGAAGAAGCCATGTTAGAGATGATGGCTAAGAAAAAGTTAGAAGCTATAAAGATAGAAAATAAAATACCTAGTGATTTGCATAGTAGAATTGATGCAAAATACCAACAAGAAACTATAATTGAGAAGAAAATAAGAGAAGGCACATTAGCCAAAATCATGCCTGAGTCAAAAAATAAGGAAAAGACAAAATTTTTTGGAGAAGTATAGGAATCAATTTGTTCCTAAATATAGAGCATTCATGATTTTACAAAATAAATTTGAGGCTATGGTACAACAAAATGAATTATTGTGGAAGAGCATTGTTGGTTTAAAAATAGGAGAAGATAAATAGGAGAAAGAAGTGGACATTGTAACTATTGAAGATTATCACAATGATGAAGAAGACTTAGGTGTGCCAAGTCCACAAGGTAATATATCACCTATCCATGCATCTATACCTGACACTCTTGTATTACAACAAATAAAGGACTATCCTAAGGCAAGAGAAACACAAGTCCAAATTGTTGATTTCAATGAAAAAATAAAATAGATGGAGAAACAACAACAAATAGCTTCTCAAACCAAAACATTAATAATAGATTTTGAGGAGTCAGTAAAGGAGAAGCAAGAACAAACAGAACCATAAAAGGAAACAAATGTAGATCCATCTACTATAGGTCAAACAAGACCACATGCCTCAGGACCTTTGGATGAGGGAAATAAGGAGAATGTATAGAGATAAGTGAAAAAAGAAAAAGAGAATAAGTGTCAAGTGCTACTATTGTTGTTCCTATAACTAAAATACAAGTGAGACCGAGTTGTGACACCCCCTCAATTACTCTAACTCAAGTTTCATCAAGCAGCAACACTATAAGGAAAGGAAACGGAAAGAAGAAAATGGATAGTTCTCCTAGTAATATTGTTACTTTGGATGAAATAATAGAAATGCTAAAATGGGATCTAATGAATCTCACATTCAAAAAAACTATCATCTTGCAAGATATTCATGCAAGAAAGAAAAAGCAAGAAGAAGCTATGAAAAGAGATCAGCAACAAAAATAAGTGTTGCATTATATCAAGGATGTATTTGTTGATGCTTTTGATATTGAGGACATTGATGAACATGAACCTATTATATCTCAGTTAGTGCAAATAGTTGAAAAAGTCAACACTAAAGACATTGAGACAAATGAAAAACTTATGGCCTCATCTGAGAAGATGTTTGAAAAGAAAGTATTGGAGAACGTTTATGTTGTAATTGTAGCAACAAAAGTAGAATTTCATGCACTAATATAGAATATAGAAGAACTTGTGAAGAAGGTACAAGATTTTTACATTATTCTTTATGATGTGTCAATATTTACTAATGAATTTAAGGCAAATATTTAGAAGATTCAGGCTAACATTAAAATATCATGAAGTTCTTTCTCTCAATCAGCTAGATCAAGTTCAATGCATTATAATAGGTTATTGTTTGCACAAGGAAGATTGGTCTAACTACATATTGTGGATAGAAGAATGAGGGCCAAACTTATCTCCATCCAAGAAATTTTGATATCTCACTTGGAGGTTATGCAACGCAAAGTAGCTTCAGCAAAGGATCTAATTCAAAAAGATCACAATCTTTCTATTGTTGACAACTTAATTTATTTAACTAAAAATTTGGAGATAAAGATTCAAGTTTTAGAATTAGTAATAACCACATGGGATCATGCATTTTCCATGATTATTCAAATCCATAAACTATTCATCGATAAATATGGTTTGATTCCATCTACTCAGCCCCAACAACGGATGCCCCAGCAACAAACATAAGTGGAAAAAACAAGGGGGAAAGAAAACAAGAAAAGGAGAAATGAAATGGAATGAATTACATCAAACTATCTTTTAGTCATGTAAACTATGTATTTTATACTATATTGTAAAGAAAATTTTTGAAGTATTATAAGACCCAAATCATAGGCTTAGGGGGGAGTACTATTATGTTTCTAATGTAAAAATGTAATCATGAAAATTTATTTTTTCCACTAATAACAAAGGGGGAGATTTTTGGTCTCTCTAAGTTTTGTTGTCTATTAGTGTCAAAAACTTAGTCATAAATAAGGTAGAGTCAATTGGTCATCACTGTGACTAAGTTACTCTATATAGGTTGAGTCATGTAAAGACTTATAAATAATCATGTATATGTCAAGCTCTATATGAGCCAAGAAAGTCTTTGGTCATCGAGTACTATTAGTATAAGCCAAGCATAGTTAAGGTTGAGCAATAGTAGAAAGAATAGTTACAATTGAGCATCAGAGATGGCGTATCAAGTAACACAAAGTGAACAAAAATGTTAGTAATGGTACAAACTTTGAGCTAAACCATTTTTAGCCAACATGTAAATCACATTTAATGATTGTAGAGTTTGTTACAAAGGTTGTTACATATTTTTACATGGATCACCTATCCCTATGAAGAGAGGACAACCAATCAAATGTAGAGGCAAAAAAGGGAAACACCTAAAAGACTATACATATGTCTCTAAGTAGGAAGATCCAAACCCTATTTTGATATATATACGTGTTGGTCTTAGATTGGTTCTGACAAGTGAGTGTCAACACACTTAAGTTATTTACTTAGTTCATGTCGAACTAGTAGTACATGTTGAGCACAACATGTATACATGTATATATTAGACCATGTTGATTCATAGTGAGTGTCGAATCACTCATGTATTGAGTCACTCAAGTGCTGAGCAGATAGTATATGTCAAGGGACATAGGAGCCGAGTAAATAGTGGATGTCGAGCAATACAAGCATCAATTCACAGTAGAGAGATTAGTGTATGTCAAGCATTAGAGACTTCAGATGCTGAGTAAGATAGTTTTGAGATATTTTTTTGTAAAGGCACAAACAACTATGTAAACCATTTTTGAGCTAACTTAAGATTGATTTTTGGTATTTTGGAGATAAGGACAAATCTCTAGTTGGATTCCCTATGTAATTAATGTAGCCAATCAAAAATGGGAAGGATTAAGGGAAAAAATGGATGAATCTTAGTCGTAGATTCATACCTAACCCTAAGTCACCAAAGTATTCTTTATGAGTAGTCTATAAGGAATTGAAGGAGAGAAGAGAGAATTTTGCATGCACAAATAGAACATTCATGGTGGCTTAGAAGTTATGAAGTGAAACAACATTGCAAATTCAATTAGAGAAGAATAGAGGAAAGGAAAAGGATACAACAAAGTGACATATGATCAAGAAGGATGAAGAAGATAATATTTGGAGGTGATTTATTATCAAGCAATCAAGTGCTAACCACATGATCAAAGCTTAGACATTCTAACAAGTGATTTTAGTCAAAATATCTCAATAGAGTTGTCCTAATAGGTTGTATGAAATCCTCTAACAAGGTGCTTACGTAGTTGTGAGTTAAATTCCTTTAGCAAGGCACGCTTCTAACAGGGTGTTGAAATCCTCTAACAATGTGAGACCTAATAGTCTTTGTAAGCCTTTAACAAAGCAGACCTTTCATAGCGTAGATCATGTTTCATGGTCAAAAAATTGTAACCTTAATTGCATATACTTTATTACAATAGTAATGAAGATTCGTGGGTGTCATCCCTACCCTAATTCATTGGAGGGTTTATGGGTATTCATATCTAGTGTCAGATGTGTTTACATGATTTAGATGTATATACTTTACATCTTATTTCAATTTACTCATTAACATTATGAGATGGATGTGTGGTAAAAAAATTTATGGGTCCAAGTTTAAACTACTAATTCACCACCCCCCTAGAAATTTACCTTTCCTATTGTAATTCCAACAATTTGTATCAGAGATTTGTGTTGGAAATATTTAGGATAAGATAAGTTACTAAGAGGGGAGGGATGAATCAGTAACTTGTAAAACTTTCAAACACTTCAGCATTTTAGCTATTCAACATTCATTCATCTAATCTACTACATAAATGAAAGATCAAACATTTATTGCACATGAACACAGAGATTTGATGACCCAGAAACCTTCCAAATAGAAAGTAAAACTGGGGTGGGGATGATGCCCACAAAAATTTGTTACTACAATATGAAGTTGATCAATTAAGGCTTACAATGATTACTTTTGATGATCTGCCCTATTAGGAGCAAGTAGGCTGCTAGATCCACCTTGTTAGAGGATTTAAAAACATACAATAAAGTATGCACTCTATTAGGAGATTTACAAAAAGACTGTTAAATCTACCTTGTTAAAGGATTTATAAACTAATTCACCTGTTAGGATGAAGTAGTGGATCTGCTTATAACTATTTACTGATAAGATACTTTTTGCATTGATCACCTGATGTGATAGATATAACTTTTCTACTCCTATGTTGACCTTGTTGTATCCCTTTTACTTTGCTGCTGATTTTCAATACTCTCTTTACATGCGAACATCAATCTCTTCCTTTTTTATCTTTTTCACACACGCCATACTACAAATGATATCATACATTACATATATACCATTTTAATATTTATAATTGCAAGGTCGACCAAAATACAATTGAACAAAATATTACTGAGTTGGCCAGAAAGTAGAAAACTTGGGTTCCTCAAGTTGACTTGGTGACCTTCTGATACTCAGCATCCACTACATTACTCGGCATCATCATGCATGTGGTAGGAGTAGAGGCTCGATTCATACTAGCCACACAACATTGCTTGAAACTCGGTAACCATTGGTGACTCGGTAGATATAGTGTCACTCAGTAGAAACTGACTTCTTCATTTACCTTGCTTTTCTTGGTGAACACTGAGTCCTTCATTTACCTTTTTCACTCAACAAACATTGAGTCCTTTGTTTACCTTTTTCACTCAGTAAACACTGAGTCCTTTATTTACCTTTTT
This sequence comes from Cupressus sempervirens, assembly GCA_028749045.1. Lineage (NCBI taxonomy): Eukaryota > Viridiplantae > Streptophyta > Pinopsida > Cupressales > Cupressaceae > Cupressus > Cupressus sempervirens. The sequence goes on from CM053786.1 coordinate 19,321,167, forward strand.
CACTCGGTAAACACTGAGTCCTTTGTTTACCTTTTTCACTTGGTAAACACTACTTAACTTCTCATTCACTTGGTATCCTATGGAATGCTCAGTGAGAACTGTTTACCTGCTAAATTTATAAGGTAACCACTAAATGCTCGGTATACACTATAGACTAAGTGATGAGCTCGATAAGCATTCAAAATTGAATAAGTGTTTGCACTAATGACAAATATACCATAATTCCAACAATCTCCCCCTTTGGCATTAGTGACAAAAACAATTATGAGCCAAAACTTATGTGCAAAATTTGTTGTGCTAATTTACATATATCTCCCCCATACAATATGCACAGAGTATTTGTTGGAATATCCAAATATGGAAAGAGTACTTATGAGAGGGGGGGGTGAATTAGAAGTACTAAAATTTGTCCTATAAAACTTTTATGTGGAAATAAATTGCATGCATGTAAATACATTAAGTAAACATGAAACTAACACATGCATCAATAACACATAACACCTGAAATTGGTAACCCAAAAACCCTCCAGGAATAAGAAGGTAAAACTGGGGTGGGGATGATACCCACAAAAATTACTGCAGCAATATTGTTTAACCATCAGAAGTGGTTTGCCCTGTTAAAGGCCTGCCCTGTTAAAGGCTTTACACTGTGTCAATAGTGACCTGGTTAGAGGATTTACAAACACTTAACATGAAGTCTCACCCTGTTAAAGGATTTAATCACCTATCTCTAGGATCAATGAAATAGTTGTTAAGCTAACCTATCACCATAGGATTTCCATGCTAATACAATGGCTAGAAAGTATTAGGTAAAATGAACCTGATAGTTTACAATCCTTGATTGCTGAATGCTGGCTCTGTTCTGCTTTGTCTGATCTTGATCCTTTGTGATCTGATATCTTTCACTTCTGAAAATAGTATATCAACCACTCTATATCTTCTCCTGCATATCATCATCTTCATCATCTCCTTCTCTATCATGTCTTCTCTATGAGATATTGTCTTCCTTATAAAGACATTCGAGGATTTAGGGTTAGGTCTGGATCTATGATCCATATTCAATCTTCATTTCTGCTTAATACTTATCTTTTGCTGATTGGTTGCATGCCTTTATCATTTTTCTTATTGGTTGCATGCAAATTACATAGGAAATATAAAAGATTCGATCTGATCATTAAATCCTTCGAGATTTCCTTATGTCGACTATAAAGACTATTTTCATCATAGTTTGTGCGATTCCAAACTCTTATGCTGATATCCTGGATTAGTCGGCTCCTAAAATATTTCTGTTGCTCGGCACATGCTGTTCTACTGAGTTACTCGGCACTTACACAAAACTGTGTTACTCAGCATCTAAACTTTACTCGGCACCTGATCTTCACTTGGCATTTACACTTTACTCGGCACCTACACTTTACTCGGCATTTACAATTTACTCGGCACCTACACTTTACTTGGCACCTACACTTTACTCGACACCTGAAGATTACTCGGCATCTATTGCACTCGACACCTATTCTTGATCTTGGTTAAGTGTATTGACACTCAGTTGTCAAATTTATTTTTTAAGCTAACAATCTCCCCCTTTGACATGAGTGGAAAAAACCCTTAACCCATGTGACTCAGTAATTAATCCTTCATTCAAACTTTGCTTCCCAAAATTTTCTTTCTCCCCCAAAATTCCAAAATTTTCTTATCTCTGCTATCTCCCTATCAAAAGATCAAAATTGGCTATCTCTGCTATCTCCCAAATTGGCTATCTCTACTATCTCCCCCTTTTATTATACTTATCATTTCATTCCTGTACTCAACTTCTTTCTTTAATTACTTATTCTCCCCCTTTTTTGACACTTATTTCAAGGGTCTTTACAATGAAATGCCATATTTGGCCAAAAATGTGCTATTTACTTCAAGGAGTATCTTCAGAGCTGCATCCCAATTTGCTAATGCAACATCTAATGTCTTATGCTAGATGGCAATCTCTACTGCTAGGTGTACAAGTCCATCAAATGAAGAAAGATTGGGGTCTTTCCTAAGGACTATCTCTGCATTTATTTGCTCCTTATGAAGTAATCCCAAATGAGGAGTAATTGATGATTGCATTTGTATCAATTTGGCTTTTGTAGTCACCTCCTCTGCTGCCAAAACAGCTAGCTATCTTTGTGTGTGAAGCGATTGGACAAAATGCTTCTCACTCTGAGCTAGATCTGTAGGGAGTTGCATACTAGAAGTTTTCAGATTGCTTTCCAAACTCAGTATTTTTTGGCTAGTGTCTTGTGTGAATGTTGAAAAATCACACAACTTGTTGTACAGGGAAAAGATGTTTCCTAGTACAATTTTAACTGTTGTAACTTTCTTTGCTAGTTCTTCTTGTGCTAGTGCTATATCACTGGATATTTTACTGTTTACTTTTCCTTGGAACTTCTTTTCTGACCATTCAAGTAATTTTACATTTGTTTCCTGGTCTTCATTAGTCACCTGGTCAACTATATCAGAAATTTGTTCCATGATTGGTCTTGACTCATCTGGAGATTGTAAGCAAAAGGCTTTCATGAATATGTCCTTAATTTCATTCAATGTACGCTTATGCTTGTATTCCTTTCTTAGTGCTTCTTGTCTCCTTCTTTTGTCTAGTGCACTCTAAATTTCATTAATCTTTTCTTCTGTAAGAGTGCTAGATTCATAATATGGGATTTTAATTTCTTCATCAAGCTCAGGAACTCCATAGTGAAGTCTCCTGACTGCTTTTGATGAACTCGAGCCTAGCGTTCTGATTTTTAGCTGTAATCCATATGTGCTCGGCTGCTGAAGAGTTTGTGTTCGAGTACCAGATTTGGGTAATGAAACCATTTTTTGTATTGCAGTCTCCTCCTTTTTTTGTGTCTCTTTTTCTTCAGCTTGAGTATCCCCTTTTTGAATGCTAGATGGGGTTGAACTTGGTGGTTGTTCAGATTTTTCTTTTGTTTCCCCTGCTGCTGTACTTGGCACTTGGAGTGTATCAATACTTATACTTGGTGAAGGTGGTGGTGGAAGGAATAGAATACCAGTAGTTTGTGTGATCAAAGGTGGCGTTTGTGTGATCAAAGGTTGCATTTGTGCTTTTACCCTTGCTTTTTCTTTGATTTCTGGATTCTGTAATTCATCAACACTGACCAATATAGGATTTGAACTTAATTTTGCTACTAAAAATGATTGGTCAAGAATTTCCAAATCCTCTGCAGTTAATGGATTGATGTTTTGAACTGAAATTTCTGTAACATCCTTTATTTTTATGAAATCTGCAGGTGTGATGGTGGCATGAGGAGGACTAGGAGGAGATACCTGTATGTCTTGCATACTTTGATCTTGTGGCTCAGCTGTATCTTTCTCTTCCTCTTTCTCCTCATTGAGTGCCTCTCCTTCCTTTTCTCCTTTACTCTCCTTCTCCACTAGTTTCTTCTCTTTTATTTTGGATGCTCCCTTTTCTTTTATCTTGGCAATTGCTTCTGCCTTATATTCCTCATTATATACATCTTCAATCTTCTTGTAAACTATTTTCCACAATCTTGTGGATTTGGTAACTACCTCTTCAATTTTATTCTGTAGAATACTGAATGCTCTATACTTGGGAGTGAATCTATTATTATGCCTTTTTATGGCATTTATTATTTGATCTCTAGTCAAATCAGGCAACAATCTTGCCAATGTTGACTCCCTTATTTCTTTTTCCATTTGTAAACAAAAATGCCATTTATCCTCTATGATTGTATACAGTTCTCTTGGCATAGAGTCATCTAATTCTAGAGGTGTGTGCTTATATTCAGCCATCATAGCATACACAGACTCCTCTAATTTATTTTTCTCTCCTTTGGTGAGCTTAGAAAAATTTCAGATTCTTTAATCCTTTTAAATCATTATTTCTAATTTCTGTACATAATTTATCAACATCAATCTGGGGTATTTGTCTTACCTCTTGAGATTGACTGTTGTCTTCTGACTTTGTTTCCTCCTCATCTGTTTTAGGTTGGGGAATGAACTTCCTCTTCTTTGACTCAGCAGCAGTCTTCTTTGAGTCTTTCTTCTTCCCTTTAGCCTCTTCTTTTGCTTTTTGAGTTGTGGCCCTTGTGGTTGGTCTTTTTGGTGCTGAGGTAGCTACTTTCCTCCCCTTGGATTTAGGAGCAGATGGAGTTGTGGTCTTTTTCTTGACTGGTGCTTCCTTGGCTACTTCAACCTCAGCACTTTCCTCTTTGTCTCCTTCTGACCCTTGAGTCTGATCCTGAAGTTTGTCTTCTTCTTCAATGACTTCTTCTTCTATTTTAATGTCATCTCCTTCTTCTTCTGCTATCCCTTCTTCTTCTACACCAAACTTTCTTTTGATTTGTCTTACCATTTTCTCTTTCTTCTTTACTGCTGAAGCAGTCTTCAACTTTGTTATTATCTTTTATTTGACAACATCATAAGTTCCAAAGATTTTTGCATTTTTGTCTACTTCTTTTGCAAGTAAGGCTGTTATTGTTTCAGAGGCTTGATCAGCATCAAGTTCATATCCTAGTGGCCTAAGCCATCTTATTCTAGGTATAACTGCTTGCACATAAGTATAATCTATATCTACAAGAAAGAAAATATCTTTTTCATATTTCTCAGTCATTGAAACTGGAATTCTCATTCTTTGTTTCATGGACTTTTTGAAGTCCTCAAAATAACCAGTCATTTGGGCATCAAAATTTTCACCCATCTGTTCAATGTATCCATTAATTTGTTCAACAATTGTTTTGTCTGGATTCCTTTTAACTTTCCCTATAGAAGGAAATTCTTTCATCAGATAGAAAAACATACATATCAAAACTGATCCAAATTTACATTGAGCTCCTTTGCTCTTCCTTATAGCTCCCAGATTTTCACTAATCTGTTGAAACATGAGCTCTGCCAGATCATAAGTGTGATCCCTTTTTATTATCTTGTATGCAACATCAACTTCTATACAAGGTACACTATTTAATCTACTTGATTGATAGAATTTGTGTGAAATAATTCTTACAGCAAAGTCTAGTAGAGGATCAGTGATTGTGTCGATAGTCAAAAAGCTCCGTTATGTATTCGGCTCAAAACTATCCATACCCATTCTTGAATCGACGAGATTGTTGTTGGAATCTTTCACGAATTTCTTCTGAACTTTTCTTGATCTTCTTCGCTCCTTTTTCGGCTTTGCTTCTTGATTGCGATGCGAAAAACTGATTGAAATCGTGATAATATACCCTGATTTCATCTCATTAAATGCTCAACTTCCAACTCGACTTCTGAAGAAATTTCAACCTAACTCGGCGTCTACTAAATTTCCTTTCTACTCGGCTTCCATTGGAGTTTTTTTTTTTAACTCAGCATCGGTTATTAGCTCGGTCGTTGTTGGGAGCTCGACATCTGTTTTGAGTTTTGACTCGATATCCAAAGGTAGCTCGGCATCAACATTTAGTTTTCATCTTGACATCTTGTTTCATGTAGATTTATACTTTGAATTGCTTCTTTGTCTTGGGACTGATGTCTGATATAACTTTGTATATCAGTCCCATACACTTCTCATGCTTAGTTTGATGAAGTGTGATCACTTGACCCATTGGGTGAAGTGATCCCTTCACTTGATGTATTGCACTCATCTCTCTTTTTCCAAGTCTTGTTCATTTGCCCCCTTATCTTTTCAATATCAATCTTTTCTTTGCCTTTATTCTCTTCAAACTTGGGTGCCTTTGATCTTGTAGGACAGTTTTTGCTGATATGACCAGTTTTCAGACAACTGAAACATGTGGTTTGGTTCAACCATCTTTTGTACTTCCCTCTGAAATGTGTTCTTATGTAGTTCTGTGGTGTATGTCCATATTCTTGACAATAATGACAACTGTACCTAGTATTGTAATCCCAATGATGATGACTTTCTTTTCCTTCTATTTTTGCTGGTTGATTTGATGTCCACATAGGTTTTGATCTACATTCAAATGCCCTATGTCCATACTTATTGAAATTATAAAAATGTCCATCAAATCTCTGAGTCCTTATGAAATTGGATCTACAATCTTGTGTCATATTTCCTTGCATGTTGCACTTGTGACAGAAACTCTTACTCTTGGGTGTGTTTGGTTGATTGAATCTTCTGCTCCTACACACATTAGCAGTATGTCCCTTCTTATTACAATAATGACAAGTGGGTTTAGTATTCTTACCTTTGTCACTTCTTTGTTCAGCACTTTTTGATGATTCTCCAACTTTAGTGCTATTGTAACCAAGTCCAAATGTATCATGGGTAGATCTTGGAGTTTTCAGCAACTGTTCAAAATACTTGATGGCTTCACTTGACTTGTTGAGATTTTCTGCTACCTCTTTTTCTCTGTTCAATTCATTCTGCATTTTTTCATTCTACATCTTCAGAGTAGAGATCTCAATGTCCTTCACATTGAGTTCATGATGAAGGTTCATCATTTGAGCAAGTGTATCCATCTGCATGTTTGAGATCCTTCTCAGTTCAGTACATTTTTCTTCAAGTCTATTTGCAAGATTCCTTTTGTCATTTTCCATCATGACCTTATCATCAACTGCTCTTTTCTTTTGTTCTATAATTTCACATATCATTATGGCCTATGATTAATGTTCCATCTTGAGAGATCTAATCTCTTCTGCTTGAATTTTGTTTTTCTCCATCAGTTCTGCTATTGCTGCATCAAACTCTTTGGTATCTCTATTGGAAAATATGTTGGTGGTATCAATTTCCTTGTAGTGTATATCGTTCTCAGCTATGGCCAGATCTTTCCTTTTTTTTAATGAGTTTCTCAAATTGATTCTAAATTCCTCCAAGCTATGCAGAGAAAGTTGCACATCTATCACCTGATTTTCAATGATCTTTCCAAGTTTGAAAGCTTCCATCTCTAGATCTTTTCCTCCAAGCTGTTAAACTTTTCCTTATGAGAACCTGGTAATGCTCTAATACCAATTGTTGGAATATTCAAATGTGGAAAGAGTACTTATGAGAGGGGGGGGGGGGGGGGGTGTGAATCAGAAGTACTAAAATTTGTCCTATAAAACTTTTATGTGGAAATAAATTGCATGCATGTAAATACATTAAGTAAACATGAAACTAACACATGCATCAATAACACATAACACCTGAAATTGGTAACCCAGAAACCCTCCAAGAATAAGAAGGTAAAACTGGGGTGGGGTTGATACCCACAAAAATTACTACAACAATATTGTTTAACCACTTCTAATGGTTTGCCCTGTTAAAGGCTTTACACTGATTCAATAGTGACCTGGTTAGAGGATTTACAAATACTTAACATGAAGTGTCACCCTGTTAAAGGATTTAATCACCTATCTCTAGGATCAATGAAATAGCTGTTAAGATAACCTATCACCATAGGATTTCCATGCTAATACAATGGCTAGAAAGTATTAGGTAAAATGAACCTGATAGTTTACAATCCTTGATTGCTAAATGCTAGCTCTGTTCTGCTTCGTCTGATCTTGATCCTTTGTGATCTGATATCTTTCACTTCTAAAAATAGTATATCAACCACTCTATATCTTCTCCTCTATATCATCATCTTCATTATCTCCTTCTCTATCATGTCTTCTCTATGAGATATCGTCTTCCTTATAAAGACATTTGAGGATTTAGGGTTAGGTCTGGATCTACGATCCATATTCAATCTTCATTTCTGCTTAATACTTATCTTTTGCTGATTGGTTGCATGCCTTTATCATTTTTCTTATTGGCTGCATGCAAATTACATAGGAAATATAAAATATTTGATCTGATCATTAAATCCTTCGAGATTTCCTTATGTCAGTTGTAAAGATTGTTTTCATCATATTTTGTGCGATTCCAAACTCTTATGCTGATATCCTGGATTAGTCGGCTCCTAAAATATTTTTGTTGCTTGGCACATGTTGTTCTACTGAGTTACTCAGCACTTACACAAAACTATGTTACTCGGCATCTAAACTTTACTCGGCACCTTATCTTCACTCGGCATTTACACTTTACTCGGCACCTACACTTTACTCGGCATTTACACTTTACTTGGCACCTACACTTTACTCGGCACCTAAAGATTACTCGGCATCTATTGCACTCAGCACCTATTCTTGATCTTGGTTAAGTGTATTGACACTCAGTTGTCAAATTTATTCTTTAAGCTAACAGTATTTACAAGTATCTCTTCTTTACACATGGCTTCCTTATTTACATATATCTCCCCCTTTTTGACAATAATGCCAAAGTAAACAATATGTATTTACACATAAACACCAAAATGGGAGATAAACTCAGAGTGTACCTTGAGAATAAGAGCTAAAGTCTTATCCCAATTTTCTTGCAAAATTGTGCAGGTGGAGAGTGCTATTTGAACTTCAGCTGAAAGTTCAATCATATGATCTGCAACTGAGAAATTGTTGTCATGTATCAATGCTTTGGAGTAGACAATGTGTTTCTACATTGTGTCCATGATAGGAAGGATCATATTATGAATGTCAATCAAGGTAGACCTGATCCTTGCTTCCTCTCTAAACAATTATGCCTGCTTTTCTGACAAAAATTTGATTCTAAGATGATGGGATGAACTTGAATTGGGGTCAAGTTGTAGCATTTGGGCACTGACCTTCATATCCTCATCAATTTTATTCAATTTTTCTTTGATCTCCTTGGTGTACTCAGTAACATCACAAAGTTTGGCAAAAAGTGAAGTTACAGTATTAAAAGAATTTTCAAGATTGACAAAAATTGTGGACAATTCTACCTATTTTATTGTAATGTGCTAAGCAATGTGCTCAAGCACCTTATTATAAAATTTTCTTTTAGCCTTTTCAATCAATTTTTCTTGACCAGAGGTGTCCTCATTGAATTTATTTACAGCCTCTTCTAACTGAATCAAAATGTGTTGAGTAGAATCTACTTCAACACCTATAGCTTCTGTAATTATATTCCTAGAATTCTCAATTATTTTGTACTCCTTATCCCTTTCAAACCTTAACTGCTTCTGCATAGCCTTCATCTCTATTAGTTGACTAGCATACCGCATCTCTTCAATGGTAGCATTTTCATAGTCAATTTTTGGAATCACTATCTTTATGTCTAAGTCAATATCTTCTGGAATTTCTTTTCCAGTGATCAAAAGTCTTAATGGTTGATTTTGTTTGACTTCTATGATGACTGGTTTGACCTTAGGAATAGACACAATAGTGGAGATGGAAGGACTAGCAGTGAAAATTGGGATAGGATTGACGATTGAGTGCCAATAGGAGTATTTATCGAATCAAAAATTGGAATACTTCCCAAAAATGATGATACACTCAATATGGCACTATCTAAACTAACTAGATTTGAAGTAGATGCAGATAATACTAACAAAATTGTAGAACAAGTTGGAATTGATGAAGACAAAATTGTGGAACTTATTGTTATTCTGACTGATGATGATGGATCTGAGGAGGTTGGCTCGGTAGCTGAAGAAGTAACAATCAGCTCGATAGATGAAGTGCTCGGCACATCTATTTTAGATACCTGGAGCTAGGAGGAGGCCGATGAAGATTGAGCAATTGATGTGGAAATTGTGCTCACAATATCACTTATAGAAGCTATCAAACCTACTGAAGCTGACTCCAACCTAGATGATGTAATAGTTTTAGGTGGAGAGTGAGGTAGGGATGCAATAACTACTACTGCAATTTTTACTGGATCATCTTCCTCCTTATCTTCCTCTTCAGCTTCTTCCTCCTTGTCTTCTTCCATTAATGCATGCAGCTCTCTTCGTGAGACTATGATGGATGGAGTGCCATCAATATCATCACTATCACTACTATCATCATCCTTGGTTTCCACTAGGTCTTCACTGGGCTTATGCAGATGATAGATTTGTTTTCACATGTTTGTAGCATCATTTACAACATGCTCAATGTCTTTGATCAAAATTAAACATGTGTGAAATCTTATCATCATCTTACCTTCATGGTTTTTCATTTTAGTCTTTACTTCTACTCCAGTGAGACTTGGTTGAAGATTCTTCAGAGATTGCTCATAGATGTCTTTTACCACCTGGGTGGTTGACTCCCATCTCAGTTGCAATCTCTCCAACAGTTCTTTTGAGATTTGGGAGGCAAGCTAGTCCGGGGAGTATTTCCATTTACCCATCTTGCTGATTACCAATTCCTCTATCTACATTTTCTCAGCATCTATTCTAGTTTCAAATTTCAATGCCTTGAAATTTGTGATGCCTATTCCTTCTTCAAATTGTTTAAGCCTTTCTTCAAATGTGGGTGCAAGCCTGACCAGTATAGGTTCCTACTTACCTTTTCTGGTTCTTCTTGTGAATACTGCAGTAGGCTTCTTCTTAGGTTTGGTAATTATTGCCTTTCCTTTCTTCTTCGGAGGTTCTTCTTCAGATTTTTTATCTTCTTTTTCTTCTTCTCCTCCTTCTTCTTCATCATCTTCTTTGTCCTCACCTTTTCCTTGTGTTAGCATAAGAGGGCTAGATGTAGTTTTCAATTTTGCTATCTTCCTCTTGCCTTTGCTTATGGCCTATGGTAGCTTGATTTCAAGCTCAATTCTGGCCTTTTCTTCATCATAGGTTTGAAAAATTGGTTGTCTTGGGTCTACTAGCTCATTTACTAGTGCTTCTATGATGTCTCTAGCTTCATCAATAGTTACCTCATAGGGAAGAGGTTTTACCCATGCAACTCGGGGTCTAACTGCCTGGATATACACCTTATCATGGTCAACCATGAAGCATGCATCATCTCTATAATCTTCAACTAATTTTGGTGGAATCTAAAACCTGTTATTCATTCTCTCCTTGAAATCTTCAAAATAATTGTCCATGATGCTATCAAAATTTTCACCCATCTTTGCTACAAACTCATTTATCTAATACAAAATTGGAATGTCTTTTCTCCATACGACAGTTCCCTTAGATCGAAAGAATTTTTGAATGAAGAAAAATAAACAGATCAACAGATAACCAAATTTGCAAGGGTTATTCTTTGAAGTCCTTATACTATCTATATTTTTATTCAATTGTCTCAGCAATACTTTGGATAGATCAAATTCAAGGTTTTTCTTTACAATCTTGAGGGCCAAATCCACAGCTTCACAAGGTACACTATTCAATCTACTGGAACTATATAATTTATATGCAATTACATGAATGCCAAATCTTAGTTTGACATCTGATACAATGTTGACCTTTAAACCTCTACCATCGCACTTGGCTAGGGTTTGCTTCTATAGCTCCTCTTGACCTACTGAGCATAGGGAGACCCGTGATTTTGTGAATCATCTTCTTTGTGATTAGCACTGGTTACTCTAACCATAATTGTCCATTATGCACCCAACTCAAGATATACCTAATCCATTTGGTTTGGAAATTTCTAGGTATATGGAAGATATAAGTCAAGCCTTTGGTTTCAAGATGCTTGAACTCAAGTTTCAGAGAGTCATTTACACTCATTTCACCTAGGGCATTTTCCATCTCTAGGTTTTCAATTTCTTGAATGGAACATTTGAAATGAGTATGAATATCATTGATAAGAATTACCTTAGATGGTATTTTTGATTTAGCTCCAGTTGGATTGAGTGATTCTGCAACGGTCGAAACAATCTTGAAGTTGGCCGCTTTCCATTCTATACCCTTTATCAACATTTTTGAACCTCTTTTCGCCTTGGTGTTTCTAGTGCTTGTGGATTCCATAGCTACTTAGTAAGTATAAGAAAATCTTGAACAAATTCTCTGCTTGAAAATCACTTGAAATCGCTTGGAATTTTCTCTAGATTCACTAGAAATTTCTTTGCTCTGAAATCATGATGTAGAATGAAATTGAATTATGCTCTTTTTGACAAAAATATTGTCTTTAATGCTTGGTACAAAGGTAGCTATGATGACATACTACTTGCTAGTCTTTCATTCACTTGCTTGGTAGAAGCTTGATACTCGGTGATTAAAAAAAACTTTTAGTTACTCCTGACCTAGCTCGGTAAGGTCTTTAACCAACCTTTCTCGGTAGATGCAACACAGTGAATGATAACTTTTCTTTGAACCTTGTATCTAAAATATTGATTTGATCATTTGCACTCTTTCACTCTAGAACTGCTTAAGATATGGCTAGAAGATGTAGTACTTGATTCTTCTTAAATCTAATTGGAAATGGTGGAGTCACCCATTTCTTGAGTGACATTGCCATCACTTGAACTGTCTTGCTTGATAGATTTAAGAATCCACTATTGTCTTGTCTATTTCTGAATGTTATCAGCTTTAGCTTTATTTTCATCTTCAATTCTTCCAGTATTCATGCAATTCTTGGCTATATGACCAAGTTCAATACATGTGTAACATCTTATGGTTGTATCCCTCTTTCTTAGATGATGTCTTACACAGTTTAACCCAATGTGTCCATATTCTCCACAATAGTGACATCTGCACCAAGTATTGTAGTCCCATCCAAAGATTGCTTTAACAAGTTGTTCAACTAGATTGAATGATTTGGATCTGCATTGGAATTCCTTGTGACCATTCTTCTTGCATTTGTGACAATTTCCTTCAAATTTTGGCTTATCCTTGCATTTATTAGCTTTGTGAGCACGCTGATTGCAGTTGAAGCATTTACCATTGAATTTTTCCTTTTCATTACTCCAACATTTGTTTGATGTGTGACCTATCTTTCCATAGTGATTGAAAGTGAGTCTTTGATTCCTTTGGGCACCTTGTTTGGAGGATTCACCTTCTTCCTTGTATCCAAAACTAGTTTTACCTTTTTGTCTATGAAAATTATGCTCATTTTGTTGATTCAATTAGTTCATGTCTATTTGAGATTTCATCATTCTTTCATTGACTTGCCTTTTAGTGATCAAGTCATTTTCCAAACTTTCATTGATTTGTCTTTCAGATCTCATATCACTTTGTAAGCTTGCACTAATTTTTCTTTCAGTGATTAAATCATTTCTTAAACTTTCATTCTCAGATCTTAGATTCATAATTTCTTCATTTGCATTAGATAGTTGACTTACAAGATTTTCATGCTGAAGGAATTCATTATTTCTTACCTCTAAGTCTTTATTTGCCTTGTTTCTTTGTTCCAAAACTTCACATGGCCTAATTGATTGGATTTCTTTTTCTCTTTTAAGCTTCCTTAGTTCTTCCTGTAGAGAACCATTCTTTGCTAGGAGTTCCTTGATTGCTTCATTAGCTTCATTTGAACTTCTTGATGGTAAAAGGTCTTCAATCTTTTCTTCAACATACTGATGATCATTCACTTGTCTTGCAAGTTCCTTCCTTCTTTTTAGAGATTGAAAAAGATACTCCTTTTCTTCTTTGAGTTGAGCCATGGCCATTTCTAGATCTAGATTTTCATTTTCAATAGATTTTTCAAGTCTGAATATCTCCATTGTCCTTGATCTTTGCTCAAGCTGTCAAACTTTTATCCTAAGAACCACAAAGCTCCGATACCAATTGTTGGAAATATTTAGGATAAGATAGGTTACTGAGAGGGGAGGGGTGAATCAGTAACTTATAAAACTTTCAAACACTTCAGCATTTTAGCCATTCATCATTTATTCATCTAATCTACTGCATAAATGAAAGATCAAACATTTATTACACATGAACACAGAGATTTGATGACCCAGAAACCTCCCAAATAGAAAGTAAAACTGGGGTGGGGATGATTCCCACAAAACTTTGTTACTGCACTATGAAGTTGACCAATTAAGGCTTACAATGATCACTTCTAATGATCTACACTGTTAGGAGCAAGTAGGACTGCTAGATCCACCTTGTTAGAGGATTTACAAACATACAGTAAAGTATGCACTCTATTAGGAGATTTACAAAAAGATTGTTAAGTCTACCCTATTAAAGGATTTATAAACTAATTCACCTATTAGGATGAAGCAGTGGATCTACTTACAACTGCTTGCTGATAAGATCCTTTATGCATTGATCACTTGATGTGGTAGATATAACTTTTCTGCTCCTATGTTGACCTTGTTGTATCCCTTTTACTTTGTTGCTGATTTTCAATACCCTCTTTACATTTGAACATCAATCTCTTCCTTTTTTATCTTTTTCACACACGCCATACTAAAAATTATATCATACATTACATATATACCATTTCAATATTTACAATTGCAATGTCGGCCAAAACACAAGTGAACAAAACATTACTGAGTCGGCCAAAAAGTAGAAAACTCAGGTTCCTCAAGCTAACTCGGTGACCTTCTAATACTCAGCATCCACTACATTACTTGGCATCATCATGCACTTGGTAGGAGTAGAAGCTTGGTTCATACTAGCCACACAATATTTCTTGAAACTCAGTAACCATTGGTGACTCGGTAGATATAGTGTCACTCGGTAGAAACTAAATTTTTCATTTACCTTGCTTTGCTCAGTGAACACTGAGTCCTTCATTTACCTTTTTTACTTAGAAAACACTGAGTCCTTTGTTTACCTTTTTCACTTGGTAAACACTGAGTCCTTTGTTTACCTTTTTCACTCGATAAACACTGAGTCCTTTTTTTACCTTTTTCACTCGATAAACATTGTTGAACTTCTCATTCACTCGGTATCCTCTTGAATGCTCGGTGAGAACTGTTTACCTACTAAATTTGTAAGGTAATCATTGAATGCTTGGTATACACTATAGACTAAGTGATGAGCTAGATAAGCATTCAAAATTAAATAAGTGTTTGCACTAATGATAAATATACCATAATTCCAACAATTTGTTCTCTGAAATAGAAGCTTTGTAGCTTTGAGAAAATATCTTGAAATAGAAGTCTATAAGTTGTAAAAGACTATTGAGAATCAAGGAATTGAAATACAACTCATTCTACATCAATTAGATGAAGTAAGAGAAGAACTAAAGAAATCTTTGAAGAGAAGGAAGGAAATTTCTATTGTGGAGAATGAGGCACAATACAAAGAGATAGATGCTACTAAGTTATTTGTAGATGGAGACTCCAATGAATTTGATGTATTAGTTTCAATATGCCAAGTGAAGCCATCAAATACTTTGAGCAACTATTGAGATCCCCTAGATCTAATAATGATACATCTGGACTAGGATATACAAGTAATGAAGAAGGAGAATCATCCAAAAGCGAAAGGAGAAAGGAACAACAAAGGTAAGGACTTCAAACCTATTTGTCATAATTTTGGTAAGAAAGGACATATTGCTAATGTGTGTAGGAGAAAGACTATAAATCAGAATGTCAAGCCTAAGAAAATGGTTCACTATCATAAGTGCAACAAACAAGGTCATCAGGCACATGAATGCAACACCAAGACCATGCATACACAAAGATTTGAAGGATATTATTACAATTGTTAGAAGTATGGACATATAGATTTTGAATGTAGATCCAAACCCATGTGGTCATCAAATAGGAAAAAAAGGGTAAGGAACAATGGCAACTCTTATAACTAAGATTATAATACAAGATATAGCTATCATTATTGTCAAGAATATCAACATGTTCTTTAGAATTGTATTAAGACACACTTAAGAGGTAACTACTAAAGGTGGTTCAGCCAAACCACATGTTTCAATTGTTTGAAGACTAGTCACATTAGTAGGTATTGTCCAAATAGGTCAAAGACACCAAGTTGTGAATTTGATAAAAGAAAAGGTAAGGAAGATGTTGAACACATCAGAGATAAAATGAACAAGACATGGAAGAGAAAGGATGATTTTAGTACATCAAATGGAGAAGGGATCACTTCACTCAATGGTTCAAGTGATCACACCTCATCAAACTAATCAATCAAGAGTTATGTGGGACTGATACTTAAAGCTCATATCATACATCAATTCCAAAATAACTTAGCACTAAAAAGATTACATTAGCATGAATAAAGATGCAAAATATTGTTTGAAATCTAGGATAAAGCTTTAAGTTTTTCAAAAAAAAATCGAGCATGAAATATTTCCTTTGTGTGCTAAGTGAAATACTAGAAGATGTTGAGGTTACAAATTGGCTAGTTGATGTGGAGCTCATAGTGGTTGTTGAGTGATTGAAATGTCAATGGATGCTAAGTGAGCTTGAAATTGGTTGATGTCAATCTTACAAATGTGCAAGCACTCAACATTTATTATGGGGCTTTCAAAGGGTATTTGATCAATTTTATCTCATTTCACATCATTCTAAATTTTAGAGAGAGTGATTAGATCACAAGGCAAAGTGGAAATACATTCCAAGTAGTTGTAGAAGATTTAAGTAGTGATTCTACATTAGTTCATTAGATTTCATAAGGTAATTATCAAGAGATGAGCTACATAGTTTAAATTTTGTAAATCCTGGTTTCACATTATGGCATCTAGTTCAAAGAATATAGAGGGGAAGGAAGTTTTGAATGTTTAGTTAGTGAGTAATGAGGTCAAGCAACCCATTTTAAAAGTTACTTTTGATATTTCAAACAAGCAAGACATTTCTAGTGCATTGTTGACGATTCCACTAAATGTGATAATGGTACAAGATGTAAGAAAATGCTATAACTATAAGATAGGTAGTATTGGTGATATGGAGATTAGGGAAGCATACAACAAACTCTATGATAATGGTGTTTTAAAGGAAGACTTCAAAACCATTGAGACGCAGGGATTGACACAAGCCCTAGATTTTTTGAATGTATTCAAGATAGGGTGGATAAGGATAGTGTTTAGTCAAATTCATGATGGTTCATTATGGCTAGACAATGGACCTATCAAAATTACTAAGAGAATAATCCATAGGGTTACTATTTACCCAACCCTAGATTGGCCTAAGACATTGAGAAGTGATTGAAAGGAGGTGATTGAGAAAAATATTGGAGTTGTCTGGAACAAGAGAGGCATGAAAATTGACACAATTACTAATCCTTTGATAAACTTTTATGTAAGGGTTATATCACACAAGTTCTATCAATCTAGTAGATTAAATAGTGTGCCCTATATAGTTGTGGATGTGGGATACAAAATTGTAAAGAAAGATCACACATATGTGCTGGAAATATAAGAGTAACTAAGAGGGGAGGGATGAATCAGTTACTACTAAAATAAATCCTAGATCCCTTAGATGTCAAATAAAATTTAGACTGGTAAAAATTATTACTATTGATATTCAGTAAACATACAAAAATTGATGTAACTTGATAAATGTAGAGTGTGATTATCTTTAGTAGATTTTAAGATATTATTAGTAATTACTTGCAAGCATGAAAGAAATAACATGAACACATAAGGCACTAAGATTTAACATGGAAATCCAATTTGGAAAAAACCACCAATTGTAACTAGTTATTGTTTTTCACTTTTTTGAATTGAGCCTTGTTAGGAGCCAACCCTGTTAAAGGTTACAAAACACTATGTTAGGTGTGACCCTGTTAAAGGATTTAATCACCCTATTAGGAGTGGCCTTGCAAAAGGTCTTGAAATAATTCAATGGAATTGGCACCTTGTTAGAGGATTTACAAATGGTTGTTAAACCAACTCTATTAAGAGATTTTATTTCACTACTACAATGGTTAGAGAGTAATAATGAAATGACCTGATTGTGATGCAATTAAATTTTCTAATTACAAGTCTCTATTTTGGTTCATACTTGATCCTTCCTAATCGAATAACACTTTTTTGCTACACAAGGATACCTTCTTATCCTTCAAGTTCACTTCCTCTCTTCTTATCTCTTTTCAACTCATTCAACTTGCATCTCATACACTTTGAAAGCACAACTTGACCTTTTACGTATACCTTCTAGACTGTCAAGTCTGTTCAAATATGAATTAGGATAACCAATATTCATCACCTCAATTGGCTAGAATCAATAGGTAAAATAATTAATCTTTACATGCCAAAATAAGAAAATACTTTGGTAGCTAACCCAACTCATTAGAAACTAATTCTGGAGTGATTTCTTGTGTTAACCAATAGAAGCTCAATTAACACTACAAACTTACAAAATTCCTTTGGTGACCAAGTGAACTCAGTTAATACTAACTCTATTCAGCTTTCCCTTTATTAATTGAGTGAGCTCAGTTAACACTCTTTTCTACATAACTTCCTTTGATGCTCGAGTGATCTTGGTAGATACTACCTTCTATACAGAGTAAACTCAGGAACACTCGATAAACTAGGAAAACTATCTTCACTGACCAAATGATCTTGGCATGCACTGACTATCAACTAATAAGAAATTTTTGTAACATCAAAGGCAACACACAATTAATCAATCGTATCCAAAAATCTTCCTCTTTGGCATTGATGGCAACACAACATGTCATAGCATAATTAAATTTTGAGAACAAGACTCCTTCTGTCAAAAAGTTTCTCCGTCTTTGATCTTTATGCAAAAAACTTCTCCTATAGTATTCTCCCTCTATGAAGGTATTACTTAACTTCTCCATCTACAAAATTTCAGAAAATTATGACAGTAAACTTCTCCCTCTTTGACAACACATGTGAAAGACAATTCTAATTAGTATCAATGTACCTTGCGTACATATTCATCTACAATATATCCTTGCCAATACTGCATCAATTGATTGATCTTCAACTTAGTTTTTGTTGATGCATCGCTAACTTTATTTAGTGAGCTTCAAATAGGGGAATGACCCCTAGCTTACCTCTTAGATACAAAAAAGCATCCTTAGGTAATGCCTTGGTGAATATATTTGCAATTTGTTCTTTTGTATGCACAAATTCCAATCTAATTTCTTTTTCCTGAACTAATTTTCTTACAAAGTGATATTTTATAGGAATGTGCTTTGTTCTAGAATGCATCACTAGATTCTTTGATATGTTGATTGCACTAGTGTTATCACAATACATGACTATTAGCTCTTTGATTTCAACCTTCATTCCTTCTAAAAATTGTTTAAACCAAACAATGTTAGAGCAATTCACTATTGCTGCTACATATTATGCTTCTACTATGGATTGAAATGTGCAATTTTGCTTCTTGCTTGTCCAAGATACCAGCCTTTTGCCAAGAAAGAATGCTCCACCACTAGTGTTTTTTCTGTCATCAACATTTCTTGCCCAATCAACATTAGTAAATAATTTTAGGTCAAGGTTGACTCCAAGTTTTTACCATAAGCCATAGTCTTCAGTACCTTTTAGATATCTCAAGATTCTTTTTATTGCCATCATGTGGTTTTCTCTAGGTTTAGCTAAGAATCCTGCCACTATCTCAACTATTAAGGCAATATCAGGACTTGCATGTACCACATACTGTAGTTTCTTAATCATTGATCTATATAAGGTCTGATCTACTTCTTTGGAATCATCATCTTTGGTAAGCTTAAGTCCAGTATACATGGGGGTTCCAACTAGTTTTGAATCCTCCATTCCAAATTTCTTGTGTATCTCTTTGATATACTTAGATTGAGTGACATAGATACCATTTATGTTCTATTGTATCTACAATCCAACAAAGAATTATATTTCACCAAATATGGATATTTCAAATTCTTTATTCATTTGTTTTGAAAATGCTTTGCATAAGTCATCATTTCCTATGAATAGAGTATCATCCACAAATATTTCTACCAATAAAATCTTCTTATCTGGTCCTTCCTTGATGTATAGACTATTGTTATCATTTGTTCTCTGAAAACTAATCAGTATCAAATAGTTATATAGTATTTCATACTAGACTCTAGGAGCTTGTTTTAGACCATATAAGTCTTTGTGTAATTTGTAGACCATGTCCCTTTTGTCTGGATCAACAAAACCTTCTAGTTGTTCAATATATACTTCTTCATCAAGAATTCCATTCAAGAAAGCAAATTTAACATTTATTTTATATTCTTTGAATCCTTTGTGAGTTACATAATCTAGTAAAGTCCTAACATCTTCTAATATTGCAACAAGGGAAAAAATTTCACTGTAATCAATACATTCTTCTTGAGAATAGCCTTTACATACCAACCTTGCTTTGTTTCTTGACACTTTTCCATCTTCATTCAGCTTATTTCTAAATACCCATTTTGTAGCAATTGCATTTTTATCTTTGGGCCTAGGTACAAGAGTCCAATTTTTATCCTTTTCTATTTGTTCCATTTCTTCATTCATAGCCTCAATCCAACTTTCATTTTCTAGTGCATCTTTAATACTTCTAGGTTCAAATTGAGCAAGTAAACATGTACCTTTTAGATTGCTTCTTGTCATTGTTCCATCTAATTTGTCTCTAATGATCTAATCAAGTGCATGATTCCTTCTGACATATTTAGCCAATATAGGTTCTTTGACTTTTGAATGAATTGTATTATCTTCATTTTGAATATCAACTTTAGACTCGGGTCCTTCTATCTATGGCTCAGGTTCTTTAGACTTAGTATACACTAACTCGGTAGCCTCTGAATATGACTTGGGTCCTTGTGACTTAGTTTGCACTTCCTGCAACTCGATAACTGATGGAGATTTGCAGAGCTTGGGAGATGAAGTCTCTTTTTTGTCAAATGTGTTTGGAAATGTATTACGTTAATAGTTGACAAATCTTATGTAATCTTCTAAGTCCTTTTTTCTTTCTTCTTCAGTCTTTTATGTAAACTCATTGATTCTCACGTGTGCACTTTCTATAATTTTGTGAGTGGACAAATTCAAACATTTGTATGCTTTAATTCTATAGGAATATCCTAGAAATATACCTTCATCACCTTTTACATCAAATTTGCATGTTCTAGATTCTTTCAAGATATAATATTTGTTGCCAAATACTTTCAAGTAACTTACATTGGGTCTATAGCCATTACATAGTTCATAGGGAGTTTTGTTTGGGTCCTTCTTCAACTAAACTTGGTTCAAATTATGAACTGCAATGTTGATAGCTTCCTTCCTGTATTTGATAGCAACATTCTTCTCAATCATTAGTACCCTTGCACAATCCATGATGGATCTATTTTTTCTTTTAGCTATTCCATTATGCTTAGGAGTACCAAGGGTTGATACTTGTCTTTTGATTCCTCTTTCAATTTAGAAATTGTTGAATTCATTTGAGATGAATTCACCACCTCTATCTGATCTTAAGCACTTCAATCTTTTTTCAATTTCTTATTCTACTCTAGCCAAATATCATTTAATTTTCTCAAAAGCTTCTAATTTTTCTTTCAGATACATAATAGTCATCATTCTAAAATAATCATCAACAAAAGGAATGAAAAAAATTTCTCCACTATAAGTTTTTATTCCAATTGGTCCACATAAATTAGTATACATAATTTCCAAGACATCTTCTGACTAATAGTTTTCTCTTTTAAAACTAGTCTTTCCCATTCTACCAATTTGGCAATTTTTGCATAATCCAACATCAGGTTTCTTCAAACTAGGAAGACCTCTTACTCTTCTGAGTTTTCTAATCTTGATCATATTATCAAAGTATACATGACATAGTCTCCTATGTCATAGCTATATTTCTTCTACTTGAGCAATGAAATGTGAACAATCACCAAGATCAAGATAAAATAGGTTACCTTTTGTTTGTTTGCCTGATCGAATCATATTTCCTTGGTTATCTAGTAGTCTTGCCTTGCCATTCATGAATTCTACCTTGAATCCTATGTTTTTTAGCTATGCCACACTTAGTAAGTTATGTTTTAGTCCTTCAACCCAATAGGCATTATCACATACAAGTTCATTGGTTAATGAGATATGGCTTTTTCCTTTTATGCAACAAGGTTCATTGTTCCCAAACCTTACACTACCTCCATCATAGTGTTCAAAATGTTCGAACTTAGTTTTGTCTCCAATCATATGGTGAGAACATCCACTATCTATGATCCATGTGTCATTTTTTCTAACATGAAAGACAAGTGCCATCTTATCTCCTTCATCATCAAATTCATCTTTTATAGCAATATACACTATTTCATCTTCACTATTATCATAATCTTTAGCCATAAAACAAGTTTTCTTACCTTTGTCTTTGTATGATTTGTGACCTTTGAATTCCTTCTTGCCTTTGTACTTGTGGCTTTTCTTTTCTTCCTTTCTTTCTATTTTTTGGACACCTAGCAGCAATATGACCAATTTCTTCATAAGAACAACACATTAGAGGGATTTTACCTTTGTACTTTCCTCTACTCCTAGAATATTTCTTTGCAAGTAGAGCTTCAACAATTTCAAGATCACAATCTAAACTTTCTTTAGTTTCTTCCTCACTTTATGATTGATTGTCTTTTAATTTCTATCATTTTTCTTTGAGTGAGAGTTTAGCTTCAAATGCAAATTCAATATTCTTGGAAGTAGGAACATAGTTGTCAAAGTTATCTAGATCAAAAACTATCAATCTTCCTACTAGGTCATCCAAACCTATCTTGTTATTTGGATCACATCTCTTTTCTTGAATAGCAAATACTCTAATTGCATAGATGGGAACCAAAGTTCTGAGTATTTTACTTACAACAATTTCTTCTTTGATTTCTCCTCCAAATGCTTTGATTTCACTAATACTAGTTTTGATTCTTTCCACATATTTTGCAACATTTTCATCTTCTCTCATTCTCATTTGATCATATTTTCCTTCAAGGCTTTCTACTTTGGCTCTTCTTGCATTTTCATCTCCTCCAGAGATTTCTTTCAATTTGTTCCACATATCAAAAGTAGTTTTATAGTCTTTGACCTCATCAAATTCAGCATAACTAAGATTAGATTCAATGTCAATCATCATGATGTTATGGTTCTTCTTCTTAGCAATATCTTCAATTGATAATGTTCCAGTGGGAGTTTTATATTCTTCATCAAGATATTTGCATCTTGAATCACTTATGGTTTCTAGATGAAGCCTCATAAGTCATTTGCATGCTACAAAGTTGTCTTTGTTCAGCTTTGGAATCTCTTTCTTGTAAGATGTCCTAATCTTTAGCTTAGGTCCTTGAAACCTTCTCTACAAGCACCAAATGCTCTAATACCAATTGTTGGAAATATAAGAGGAATAACTGAGAGGGGAGGGGTGAATCAAGTACTACTAAAATAAATCTTAGATCCTTTGGATGTCAAATAAAATTTAGAATGGTAAAACTAATTACTGTTGATACTCGGTAAGCATACAAAAATTATTGTAACTTGGTAAATGTAGAGTGTGATTATCTTTAGCAGATCTTAAGATATTATTAGTGATTACTTGCAAGCATGAAAGAAATAACATGAACACATAAGACACCAAATTTAACATGGAAACCCAATTTGGGAGAAACCACCAAATGTAATAGATACTATTTTTCACTCTTTTGAAGTGACCCCTGTTAGGAGCCAACCCTACTAAAGGTTACAAAACACATTGTTAGGTGTGACCCTATTAAAGGATTTAATCACCCTATTAGGAGTGGCCTTGCAAGAGGTCTTGAAAAATTCAATGGAATTTCCACCTTATTAGAGGATTTACAAATGGTTGTTAAACCAACTCTATTAAGATATTTTAGTTCACTACTACAATGGTTAGAGAGTAACAATGAAATGAGCTGATTGTGATGCAACTAAATTTTCTAATTACAAGTCTCTATTCTAGTTCATACTTGATCCTCCTTGATCGAATAACACTTTTCTAGTAGATACCTGCTTATCCTTCAAGTTTTCTTCCTCCCTTCTTATCTCTTTTCAACTCATTCAACTTACATCTCATACACTTTGAAAACAACTTGAACTTTTACTTATACCTTCTAGATTGTCAAGTTGGCTCAAATATGAATCAGGATAACCAATATTTATCACCTCAATTGGCTAGAATCAGTAGGTAAAATAATTAAGCTTTACATGCCAAAATAAGAAAATCCTTTGGTAGCCGACCTAGCTCAGTAGAAATTGATTATGAAGT
The DNA here is from genome assembly GCA_028749045.1 of Cupressus sempervirens. Classification (NCBI taxonomy): domain Eukaryota; kingdom Viridiplantae; phylum Streptophyta; class Pinopsida; order Cupressales; family Cupressaceae; genus Cupressus; species Cupressus sempervirens. The sequence continues at coordinate 19,344,970 of CM053786.1, forward strand.
GATTTCCTATATTAACCAAAAAAAGCTTGGTTAACACTACAAACTTAAAAAATTCCTTTGGTGACCAAGTGAACTCAGTTAATGCTAACTTTGTTCAACTTTCCCTTTGTTAACTAAGTGAGCTGGGTTAACACTCTTTTCTACATAACTTCCTTCGACATTCGAGTGAGCTTGGTAGACTAGAAAAACTATCTTCACTAACCAAGTGAGCTCGGAATGCACTAACTATCAATTGATATGATATTTGTGTAACATCAAAGAAAACACATAATTAATCAATTATATCCAACAATATGATCTATTAGAGCTATAATTGCAACAATTGATGGAGAACCTTGGAGTAATCAGAAAGACAAAGAGTGAACAATGTAAATTTGGTTCTATATTGATTTGTATATTCTTTTATGTGCAAAACACATTCCCTTGATTTGGCACTATGGGATGGAAAACCAACAGATCAGTAGTAGTACAAATTAGTGAGTACATTGAACAATTAGGAGAGAATTTTGAATCTTTGATGACAAGTTATTTTGAAGACTTCAAGAAGTCAATGAAGGAAAGATTGAGAATAGCAGTATCCTTAGTTGAGAAACACAATCATGATATATGTTTTCTTGTGGATGTTGATTATACATCTATATAAGCTTCTACACCAAGGGTGAGATGGTTGAGACCCTTAGGTTATGAAATAAATATGGATGATGGCTCTGCAGCTGTAATAGATTTACTAGAAAAAGAGGTAAATAAAACTACAAAGATATTTGGAAATTATGAGATGGTAAAGTCTAAAATTACCATGGAATTGAAGACTTCCTCTACCATGAAGAAAAAGGAGAAGATAGAGAAAAAATTGAAAGCTAAGTTTGGAGAGGATGTTGAGGAGGAAGAAGAAGAAGAGGAGGGGGAGTATGAAGAGGAAGAAGAAACCCAAGCACAAGCACCACTTGCATTAACTTAGGATATGGGAGAAGATGAAAAAGAGGAGGAGACTAAAGGTACCAAGGGAGAAGAATTTGAGGAAGCGCCTACTTCTATCGAGCTAAAGAAGAGGAAGGTTAAGGCTCAACCAGTGACTAAAGCTAAGAAGGTAGATAAGTCAACTCAGCCCATGCCTACTGCACCTACTAAAAGAGCAAGTACACATGCAACAACCCAAAAGGCCAAGGAAAAGACAAAACAAGTAGAACAAGGAGGCCAAGAGCAAAAGAGACCAAGAAGGAAGTATGTGGCACAAGTAGATTCTGATGAAGAGAAAATAGAGTTAGATGATAATAGCCAATTTTAGGTGGTGACTCATAATCCTCTTTCAAATCTTGAAAATTTATGTGAAAATGTTAAGAATAGTGCAAACCTATAAGGTTTTACACATGTATATTTTGATAATTTGGGTAAAGTAGAGAAAAATTAAGTGGAGGAGGCCATATATGCCATGATGGTAAAATTCAAGACAACTCCACTAGAGATTTCCAACTCAATGCCAAAGAGTCTATATGACAAAGTTGAGCAAAAATGACACTATTTTCTCGACTTGGACAAACAAATTAGAGAAACATCTCTAGCCCAAGTGATGCCTGAACTAACTAAGGTATAGATTGCTAAGGCTGCAAAGAAATATGTAGTTAGGTTCACACCAAAATATAGAGCCTTCAACATTTTGCAAAATAATATTGAGGATGTTTTTAAGAAGTCCACACAGATGTGGAAGCTCACTTATGGTTTGACTATAGTTAAGGAAGGAGAACAACCACCCATTGAAGTGAAGGATGATGAAGAAGATGATGACAAAGATAACACTGTTGAGGGAGGAATAGGAATACAAGTAGATGGAAAGGTGACATCTCAGCCAAAGTATCCAGAAGAATAGAGTGCGCAAGACATACAATTATTGAGTATGAGTCCTCCACATGTCACAAGTGAAACTACTAAAATAGTAACAATCAAGGATGTTTCTAATCTATTAGCTCAGAACATCAATTCCCTTACTAAAGATTATTTGTAGAAGATATTAGATCAGTCTACACTACAGGCCAAACTTTTTGATAATCCTATTTTGGTCAGTGTGGATGAACTACAAAAGTCAGTGAATGATGTTGCAAGGGAAAAGATGAATCCACAAGAACCACCTTCTATCATCCCTCCAGTCACTAATGTACAACCTTTGGTCCAAATTCTAGAAGATATATCTGTCAAGGTTGATATAATTGTCAATATTGATACTATAGAGAAGAGCACAGTGGAAACACAAGTTGCTAGTATAGAATAGTAAGAAATAGGTCATATAGACTTATCTACACCTACAGCACAAGGACAAGGTCCAAGTCAAGTTATTGTGGTAGAATAGGGAAAGTTTGAAGAGAGTGAGATGACACCAAAACTAAAGGAGAAAATTTTCATCCAAGACCTGGTAACCCTACTAGTATCTAGCACTCCATCAAGTCATACTCTTCCAAAGTTGAGCACAGATGCTACACCACTACAGATTGTAGTGCCAAGCTCGAGTTCATCAAAGGTTGAAGAAGTAATTCAATATGGAGATGTGACCCTTAATGAAGAGATCATTTTACCCAAGTATGATTATGATACCATGACTATAGAACAAATGGGCGTATTGCAGCAAATCGTAGCAAGGAAAAAGCATCAAGAAATGTGTAGAAGGGAGCATAGAAAAAAGCAGGCATTGCAAAATATTAAAGACATCTTTATAGATACATTAAATTTTCCATCTCCAGATGAGACCAAGCCACTAATGGAGAAACTAATAGATATAGTGGAGAAGGTCAGTAATGAAGACCTAGATACTAATGCAAAATTGTTAGAATGGTCAAAAAAGAAGTTCTAAAACAAAGTGAATGAGAAAATATCAAGTGATATATAACTAACACAAGTTGCATTGGAAACTAAGGTTGGGGATGTGAAGAAGGTACTTGAGAACATATTATTATTGTACACTAAATTGTGCAATCCATCACCCTTCACCCAAGAGGCCAAAAGTCACATTCTGAGTTTGGAGAGCCAAATTACTGCATTTGGTGTAAAACCACCAATGTATATAGCTTAGAGTGAGAAGAATTTTAGGATATTTCTTTGAACATAGATTTAGTTAGCTTTATTGATAGTAGATGACGCCAACATAAGGGCCAAATTGACTAGCATCCAAGAAACTCTCACCCCCCATATGAAAATTTTGCACAAGGAGCTAGGCTATGCTAAAACCTTAATGAAGAAAGACCCAAATATTTTGACCTTAGATGGTCTAGTCAACCTTTTTTTCGAGCTAGCAATCCAAATCAAGTCATTGGATATAGCATGTGAGAACTAGGATGCAATTCTTAAGATGATATTGGATGTCCATAAATCTTTTCTAGACAAACACACCATAAGTGTATAGCCCATTGACATAAGTGTCAAAAAGGGGGAGACATATTTTTGGAGGAGAAATAGAGAAAAGGGGGAGAATGAAATAAGAGAACGAGGGAGATATTACTTTTGGGAGTAATAAAGAATAAGAATTTTGGGGAGATAGAAGGAGAGTAAGAAATAAGAGGAATAGAGAAAAGCTAGAATTAGCTAAGTAAGAGCAAGCATCAAAACATATCAAGAGTGTATCAAAAAAACAACATGAAGTCAAAGTGTATCATTAGAGGCACATTTACTCAGTAGGAGCACATAATTTTGAATACAGAATAGACATATCAACTCAAGGGGAGTTATCAAATTTTGAGGTATTTAAGTGATTACAATATTTTGACATTTTGAAGTTTTTTGTATATAAGCTGAGTTAAGATATGTTATGCTCATGATATCAAGGATATTAATGTATACTCAAGTGTTTTTGACACTCGTGTCAAAGGGGGAGATTGTTGAGCTTAAATTGGTTTTAACAAGTGAGTGTCAACACACTTAAGTTATTTACTTAGTTCATGTCAAATTAGTAGTACATATCGAGCACAACATTTATTTATTAGACCATGTCGAGTCATACTGAGTGTCAAATCACTCAAGTATTGATCAGATACTATATGCTAAGTGACACAGAAGCTAAGTAAATAGTGGATGTCGAGCAATATAGGTGTCAAGTCATAGTAGAGAGATTAGTGTATGCCAAGCATCAAAGACTTTAGATGCTAAGTAAGACAATTTTGACATATTTGTTTGTAAAGGCATAAACAACTATGTAAACCATTTTTTAGCTAACTTAAGATTGAATTTCAATATTTTGGAGATAAGGATGAATCTCTAGTTGGATTCCCTATGCAATTACATGTAGTCAATTAGAAAATGAGAAGGATTAAGAGGCAAAATAGATGAATTTCAACTATAGATTCATACCTTACCCTAAGTCACCAAAGTCTTCTGAAGGACGAAAAGCCATAAATTCTCTATGAGAAAGTGTGTAAGCAATTGAAGGAGCGAAGAGAGAAGTTTACAAGTGAAAATAGAGTGTTCATGGTGGCTTAGAAGTTATGAAGTGAAACAACATTGTAGAATCAGTTAGAGCAAGACTGAGGAAAGGAAAAGGATACACCAAAGAGACATCTTATCAAGAAGGATCAAGAAGATATTGTTTAGAGGTGATCTATTATCAAGCAATCAAGTGCTAACTACATGATCAAAGCTAAGACATTCTAATAGGTGATTTTAGTCAAAATCTCTTAACAAAGTAGTCCTAATAGGCTATATTAAATCCTCTAACAAGGTGCTTACTTATTTGTGAGTTAAAGTCCTTTAGCAAGGCACACTTCAAATAGGGTGTTGAAATCCTCTAACAAGGTGAGACCTAATAGTCTTTGTAAGCCTTTAACAAGGAAAACCTTTCACAAGGTAGATCATGTTGCATGGTCAAAACATTGTAACCTTAATTAGATACACTTTATTACTATAGTAGTGAAGATTTATGGGTTTCATCCCCACCCCAATTTTATTTTCTTGTTGGAGGGTTTCTGGGTAATCATATCTAGTGTCATATGTGTATGATTTCTTATGTGTTTACATGATTTAGATGTATATGTTTTTCATGTTATTTTAGTTTACTCATTGAATGTATGAGATGGATGTGTGGTGAAAGTTTTTATGGGTCCAAGTTTAAACTATTGATTCACCCCACCCCCTCTTAGAAGTTTACCTTTCCTATTGTAATTCCAACAAGAAAAAGAGGAGAGGTGTATGGAAAAAGGTGAAGTGAAGTATTATGTGAAGGAGTTAGGTTTTGAAGGTCACAAGAGAAAGTTGTGAAGCAAACAGAGTTAGTGATCTAATGAAGTAGTAAAGGATAGATTAAAGCTATATCAGATTAGAGATCGGAAGGAAGATATCTATTATCAGAATTATAAGTGTAGATTGAATGATCAGGTATTGAATCAGTTTTGACAGATTGAATCAGGGAAAATATCTTAACGGAGTGGTTTTAACAAACCTTTATAAATCTCTTAACTGAGCCTTTACTTTACTATCAGTATAAAATCCTTTAATCAAGGTAAGACCTAACACTCTTGTAAATATTTTAACATAGAAGACCCCTCATCAGTTACAACACTTAGGCCAACATAATGTCCCAAGTTTTTTAAGGACTTATTTAATTAGTTAATTATTATTATTAAATACAAGGGTCCAAATAATAATAATAATAAATTAATAATGTCAAATTTTTGTAAATCTCTAGGCTCTTCTTGGAGGCATTTACAAGAAAATGGATGAGCAGTGTAAATTGTCATGAATGTATATAACTCTTGTATTTCTAGAAGTTCAGATTTGTAGGTAGTCTGTGCACAATTTTTAGAGGTAGAAGATCTTCCCTAGTCTACATTCATAATTCAGCAATTAAGAGCCACTCTACTCTATCATTTTAAATATCACTTTGATATTTCACCTATGCATCATTGTTCAAATTTGTGAAGTTTTCATTCAAAAAAATTGTATTCAACAACAATATTTGTTTTTGTAATCCAAAGTGTTATCATGGTTGAATATACTTTCATATGAGAGTCCACATCTCTATATAATACTTGTATCTTTATTGTATTATGTGGCATTGATTACATTCTAGAAATAATATGTCTAATGACATTAAGATATCCATCAATTTTGCTAAGCACACTTACCCCAAAATTACTAAGATTTATTTCAGATTTGTAAATGTTTCCATCATACACCAAGCTAGACCCCAACTATACAAACCTTAATTCACAACCATATGGTCATTGGGAAAGGTTGAGTTTTTCATATGATACATGTTCTATCATAGTATGGGCATGGGAGATACATGTCACAATGTGTCTTGGATTTTATCATTATTTAAAATAATAAGACCATACAACTTGAATCATTATTGTAGGGAGGAATCAGTGTAGCAGGCAGAAGCTAGTTTGGTTAGCCAACATTGAAGAAGCAGACTGCACATGATTAATTATGCAAGGTTTGAATTCAAGATACGTCCATAAGCTATTGGTTGTATGATATCTTGAAAGGCTTATAAATAATAATGAGTTGATGTTGGGTTTCTTGAGGAAGTTGAGTGTTTTATGTCATGATTCTTTTCCTCATCCTACACTATCAGGAACACTAGAGAAAAACTTGCACAAAGAAAGAAAATTCAAATTACTCGTCAATCATTACTTTAAAGTGGCTTCCCCTAAAGTGAGTGCTTTGGAAAAAATGATAATCTTCAAACAACACATGCTCAACAAGATTATTGTTAAGATTAGAGAGACATAAATAACAATTACATGTGAATATAACCATTATCATAAAGAATAAAGCACACACAAGTGAATAGAAGACACAAAAATTTAACATGGTTCACCAAATCCCTCGATGGCATCTACCAAACAAAAAGTCCATTATTATTATCTAGTGATTTCAACTTTATTACAACTTAATATTGTCACAAGAAGCTACTAAATCATTATACATCATAAAATCCTAACCCTAAGCCATTTTATACAAGACTTGTGATGCTTATAGAATTAGGACTAGAATATGTCATCCAATAGAAAAATAACTCCTAACACATTTTACTCTCATAAAATCATTTTTAGCCTCACAAGGCATTGTCCCTTGACCCTTCTTTGTATCATGATAGTGAGCACATAAGGGACTCTTCCAGTTAAGCTCGCAAGGGGCATTTTCCCTTAACCCCATCATGTGGGAACTACCCCTTAACCCTATAGAAAGATCTAGGGGGTAACTATACTGATGGAAGTGGGAAAATTAACCTTTGTGTCTAATTAGGCTCCACACAAAAATAATTAGTAGCAACTTGTTCTAAAAATATGAAAGAATAATAACATAAAAAATTAGAAATTAATTAAGCAAAAGTAATTTTTAGAAAGTAAAGTTTATCATTTAGAAACTCAAATGAAGATAGTGCACACCAAGATTCAAGGAGATGTGGCATTTATAAAGGAAAAAATAAAGAAAAATCTCCTCTATTACATAGATGGAAAAATCCTAGAGAGAGAAGTAGCATAGAAATGCTACAATCAAGAAGAAAATAGATAAGCACCTCAAATATATAGAATTAAAATATATGAGATAGAAATTTACTCCTAAGTCTAAGGATATCATCTCACATCCTCTATGCACAACATGTCACAATCTTTAGAATGATGAAGTTTAATATTATGAATATTTGGAATAGAAACAAATATGTGAGAACTCAAAAGAGGACAAACACTTGTAGAGATTCATTAGAAGTAGTTGTATAAGAGACAAAAAGAGAAACTTAGCTTTACCAAGTAAAGATTAATTCCTATGTAAAAATATAAATTTTTATATTAGATGAACTTTGGAGATTCTCACTAACAAAAAATGTCAAGATTTTCGAGACTAAACTAAAATTGAGATAAACAAACCAACATTAGTTTTGGTTGATGTGATATTCCCCTATAGACCTAAATGCTCTTCCATCACAACTCCAAATGTTGATATATGATTCTTCCAAGAAATGACATGCTATTATTATGAGTATCTATTAAAGGTGGCTTTTTTTTAGCATGAATTTACTCTTAGTACTCCTTTGGGGGAGTATCTTAAGCATTGGAAAGATGGATAGCATGTTTGACATGTTGCATTCATGATTGTGTTTGTTATTCATGTCAACATAGTAGTGTTTCTGTAAAGACTAGCAGAGTAGCAGACAAATAGAGAGGTCATGCAAATTGCATATTGATAATCAGGTCATGGAGATTTGAGTAAATATTCTACACTATGTCTTGATGAAATGGAAAAGTGCACATATAGAGAGTCAAAGACTTGCAAGAGTTATTCAAGAATTATAGAGGACAGTGTGTAGAAAAAGTAATTAATAAGTGGTTTTGATGTTTGATTGTATCTCTTAACAAAGATAGAATCATGATGAGTGAAGTTAGATAGTGACAATAGATAGCTTGATGATGATGGCAACGAGTATGCAAGGTCAACGGTCACATGTGTGAGAAGTTGTAAAGACTGTGAGCCAACAATGAATTGCAGTTGTGAAAAGATGTAATATTTTGTAATATCTTAGTGAGGTCCTATTATAATTAAATTGGAAAGCCTCAAGGCTGACTCAAAGAATTATTTTGAGGATATGGTATAAAGGAAATTTATTTTTCTTGTAGTGATGAGTCACTGGTACATTATAGGTCAAATTTTGATTTAAATTTTTTACCAACATATGAAGAGACTTGTTCAATACTTCTTCTTCTTTTTTTATTGCTTGAGTGGGTCAAAATTTTGACCAACTTAGGGTTTCCCAATTTGGTCAAAATTTCAACCAACTTAGGTTGTATTAAAAAAATAGCCAAAAGTTTGAATTTGTTAATTTTTTATTCTATCTTCAAGTGTTATTAGAGGTGTTGGAGCTAAGGTTTGTGGGAGTTGAATAATCATATCTAATGGGAAATGAGGATTACATGAGCATAGGATTATGGGAGCTAAGGATTTTGTACAATACCACCATTGACTAACCAACAAAACAAAGCTTATTTTGCTACAATAAGTCTACCAATGTTTAATGATGTTTCAGAATGCAACAATGAAAGTCAATCACCAACTCTAGTCCCTTCAAGAAAATCATACTCATTCAAAGAGTTAGATTTGAAGGTTAATTATCCATCCCCTTAAGCTTTAAGTATTTTTTTAGAAATTTTATTGAGTGTTTTTAGTTGCAGTAATAATAACATATCTCATGGGAGGTATGTGGGCTTCTAGCAAATATGTGTATATCTTTGATGCCCTAGTTCTGGCCTGTCCAAATATGACCACCTTGTTATCTTTCATATTTAGTAGGGGTTATTTTTATAAGTTTTTATGCACATTGACACTTTGAATGCTTGTGCCTAGCAAGATCATCAAATCTTTTGGTGATTAGGATTTGAGATTGTGAGACTATGTGTATGAAGTTTTATTTTTCTTGCAATAAGTTTAGTATATTTTTACCATGTTTCCTTAAATGAACTACGTTGGATGCTCTAACCACAATATGATAGACTAATTCTGGATTGTAATACATACATTTTCAATATTCTTAAATCTATTATTGTTTTAAGTTAAAAATGTAGATTCATTATAATTCTATTAGTTTTTTTTTATCAAAGACCCATATTATATGGAAAACTTTACATTAACATGTATTAGAAATAATTGTTTTCAATTGTATCTCTATGAATACAAGAAATCCCAAGATCTATTTGACCTATAGAATTAATTTAAGCATTCAAAGAAATTTATCTTGCAATGTACAAGAAGGTCAAAGTTTAGAAATATTTCATCTATGTTTAATGGCAGAAGGATTTCAAGCAATATAATTTTCTTGTGCTCTTTAAATATGCCTATATATTTTTGGGATTATGATTTTTGTTCAATAACGAATGAGATTGATCTCTTCTTTCTGTAGATTATTGCTTGTGAAGTAGTAGTTAGGACATATAATTTTGGTGCAGTAGATTTTAAAGATACACCTATGTACAAGGAAGTTATTGAGTCTCAAGGATTGTTTGAAGAGGCACTTGAAACACCTAAAACTCTATAAGAGGTATGCAACTCAAAATTGAAAGAATAGAAAGTGATTTTATTGTCTACATTTGTGATTATAGATTGCTAGAGAGTGGGCATTGGGATTATTTTGAGTTTACTTATCAATGATAAGATCTTGGAAAAAATGAAGTCACTTGAGTGTCATGAACAAGGATGGGAACTTCATTCATGTGTAGATTCTACTATAATTATCTACCATAGATTCAATCAACATGAATAATATCATAATCATGATAAATAATTTAGTAGTTGTTTCCAACTACCTGACAACACTCAAATCATATTTGATTCCTGTCAATGTATATCTTTTACAACCAATTACATGAGCACACTACATCATGGGCCAATAAAAAATTACAATGATTTTTCAACTAATGAGAAAATGACACTTGGTATAATGTGATTAACTCTACTTGAATTGGAGAAGACAACTTGGTGCTACCTCATCATTCTTATCCTATAGCTCCATTTGAGAAGATGTTTTTTGAATGTTGGTTTGTGCAATGTGATTATTAAAATTGAAAATATTTCTTTGTTAATTATTAGAAAGTAACTCTCAACATTTCTAACTTTGATTAGCTCTTCTAAAATCATCAACTTCTTGAGGATGAATGTGATGGCCCATGTTCTCAAATGCCTCATCTTATGAGCCTTCTCTATCTATTGAAATATTTCTCATGCCTTAACTTGAATTTTCATCTTGAACTTGTATCTTGATCTAATTTGAACATGATTGTAGTTGGTCTTTATGTGATTGTACCTAGCTTGATCTTCAACCTAAATTGTACTTTGATGATGTATCTTCCTCTCATTTGGACATCTTGAAACTTGAAGCACTCCTCATGTAGCTTGATCTTGTTTGAAGTCTCATACTTGAGCTTGTAACATCATCTCCATCTTCCACCTCTCAAACCCTACATCTTTGACCTTGCAAAACAAGGAGGGAAAAGAATCAAGTTTTTTGAATGATAAACTTTGGATGTTTTCATAAGACTACATTGCATTAGTATCAAAACAAGCCTTGGATCATGGATTGACTCAAGTTTCAAAGAAATGATCATTCCTCTTACAAATCTTGAAATGAACTGCATATCGAGCTAGAATAGATTAATCATGGATATCCAACTTTTCAAAACTTTCGAAAAAAAAATATAGAAACTATTAGTGTGCATTTTTTCATACTTATATTTCAAAAAATCCAAAAAGACAAAAAAAAAGTTCATTTTGTATACATCCCTCATACTTAGGTGCATTGGTACGCATCCTTAGACACCATGCCAATTTTCACAAGATCAAATACTTCCACAAGGCAACATGGTCCATACCAAACCATGTACATTTCAAGTGACAAGAACCCACAAACATTATTTGACCCAATACAAGACATACATGTGAAACAACAAGGTTTTCACCCAAAAATCATGGAAACTTCACAAACATCTTTTGATTCAACACAAGGATTTGATCCAAACATGACATACACTTAAAATGACATTACCTCTATTGATCAAACACAAATGTTACTCTCAAAAACTTATGGTCAATCACTTGAATCTCACATACTCCTTATTGAAAGGTTATAAAATAAATCGGATAAAGAAGCCAAAAAGGTTCAAGAGAAAATGGAATCCATTATAAAATGAGGTTGCGACATGGCTAAACTTTATAACTATCCATTACAAACTTTTCCTAAAGGTCATGTAAAATATCTCAGGCATAGATCAAAAATACCAAAACTTATTGCACAACTTGCAGAGGAAAAGAAAAAATTCAACCAAGTATATCTAAATGAAGACCTTAAATATGATCAATCCAATCCTATTGCATTTGAATCAAGTGAGCCTCAAGAAATGTGACAACCTTTGGTCCCAATAATTCAATCACAAATAACTTCACCTTCAAAAATATTTCAAGATTATCAAGGTCACATATAATGAAATTTTATGTTTTATAATTACGACAATTGGTTAGCTTTCATCACTATGTCATCCTAATAGTAAATATAGCTAAAAAATACTATAGAGCCAACTTTCTCATAAAATCTAGGGGAACTCTAGGGTTAGCTTTAGTTAATTATTAAACTTTTATAATCAATTCATCTAAAATTCTTGATTAGTTTAAGGTATAGGGTTGTATTTATTACTATAAAAAATATTCTTAATTTTCACCAAAAAGAAAAGCTTCACAGTGATATGAATGTAGGATTTAATGAGAGTTAACATTGGCAAATCTTTGAAATTTTTTTTCAACATGGAGAGGTATAGTGTCAATAATTATCCATGAGAATTTATCATAGATGTGAACGAGAGTAAGAATCAAAATGTTCAGATTGTGTAATAGTACTTGAGGAGCTAAGAGATAAAATAATTTGATTATAAAGTTGGACTAACATGTTTTCCTAGAGTGAGCTCAAGTACTCCTCATGGGCACAATGACTCATAGAAGACCACTATGTTGTAACAAGATCTCATGTGTACCATGTTGATTGTAAACTTACTATAGATGAACAATTAAATACCAAGGTGAAGATATTGTTGATTAAATATTGTATAATGAGCATTGTATATTGTACACTTAACAAAGAGAATTGTAAGCAGACAACTTTTCATTGATTATAATATAGGTGAATTTGAGCGAGGTGGCCAAATTTTTCTTTCAAAACCATATTTGCAAATATGAACATTAAGTACACGTCCAATATTTTTGTAGATATACACATTAATTAGACCAAATTTTTCTTTCAAAACTATATGTGTAGATATAAACATTAAGTAAAATATGTCCAATATTTTTGTAGATAAACACATTAATATGCCAAATTTTTCTTTCAAAACCATATGTGCAAATATAAACATTAGGTATAACATGTCCAATAATTTTGTAGATAAATTTTCCTATGAATAAAGACCATGCCTAGCAATATGAACCTAGAATAATATAATGAGACAATTGCTAGATTATGGTCTCAATTCTAAAGAAAAGTTGATAAATATAATTTTCCTTGCAAAAAGTGTAAGGGCTTAAAGAATCAAAGAATTATAATCACAACAACCCAAAGTAATTGTAGGAAACACGGTCATGTTGAAGGGGGCATGATTTTTTTCAATTGATGAATGTAGATTTCCAACTAGAGAAGCATGGAATCATGAATATCTAAGTTGAGGATAACACTCCCATAGAAGAAGATGGTAATGTTCTAGAGGATATGATTGAAGAAGGTGGTATTGGCACAACTAATGAAGATGCTCATGATGATGGTACTAGTGCATCTAATAATGATGATGAAGATGGTCTTGATATACCTATACTTGATAAGGCATACGAAACCCTATACCAAGGCTCCCAAACAACTCTTCTCTCTACTATAGTGTTGTTGGTGAACTTGAAGGTTATGAATGGTTTATAAAATGTAGCAATGTCATATGCTAAGGTATGTCATTTTTCTCATCTTCAATATTAGCATACCATTACTATTCATTATATTAGTAATTCATATTTGTTAATGTAGGTTGATAGGTGAATTTTTGTTACCACCATCAAACATTCTACCTTGTTTGTACTAAGAATTATCGACCATTATGAATCAAATTGAAATGAAGTATCAAACAATACATGCATGTTCCAATGATCATATTTTATATCATAAACAACATGAATTTGCAATAGAATACTTTGATTTTCATATTAGTAGATATTGGTCAGATCAAGTAACAAAAAAGGTTTCTCACAAGGTTCTTTAGTACATTCTCATTATTCCATGTCTTGAACAATTATTCAGGTGCACTAACTTGGCATAATTTATGGATTACCAAGTACGCAATAGAAGTCAAGATGACATTATGTGAATGCTTGTAGATGGTTATGCATTTAAAGGGATAGAAAAAACATGGTCACACTTCAAAGAATAACCTCATAATCTCAAGTTTGCATTGGCAATAGACAGTGTCAATCCATTTAGAGATATGAGATATGTTTACTCAATGTGGCCTATTTTTGTTATTAACAATAATATTCCTCCTTAGATGTCCATAAAGAGGGAGCAAATAATGTTTTCAATGATTGTACCAAGTATTTTTTCATTTAATAGTTATCTAAATTAATTTATAAATAGTGCATCAAAATGGTCATAATAATTATGTAATGTTTATGTTCATTCAATTACTAGGTAAGTACCAAGTTAAAGATATAAATGTGTATATTAAGCCCCTTATTGATGAGTTGTTGAAGTTATAGAATGGGGTCACTATGTATGACATCTATATACCAATGGGACAAAGACAATTTCTATTGATCAAATAGGTAAGATTGACAAATGAGTGTCAACACACTTAACCATCTTCACTCTACATGCTAAGTAACTTAGGATACAACAAGAAATTGAGCATTTCAAAGTTAATAGGAACTGATTGAATTAGGAATCAATAGATGTCGATAAATGTAGAAAACCAATAGGTTCTGAGTAACACAAAAATCCTACAAGTGTCGAGTAACACAAAAAATCAACAAGTGCCCAGTAACATAGGAACTATAGTGGATGTCGAGCAATCCAGAATAGATGGTGTCGAGCATCAGTATTACTTCATGTGTTGAGCAATGCAAAATCAGCATGAAATTTTGTGAAATTGCAAAACCAAGATGTAAAATGGTTATGCATGACTATTGGCAGGACAAAAGGATAAGATCAAATCCTCTCATCTACCTATGCAATCCTCATGTAGCCAATCAAAAAATTGGAAACCACATGCAACCAATCAGAAAATTCAAGATTGCATGTAGCCAATAGATGAATTGCAAAGGCTTTGAGTGGGAACACTTGAATCAAGGATGCATAATGAACCCCTTATCTTTATAAGGGAGTCTTGACACCATTAGACAGAGAGAGGGGAATAGAGAATTAAAAAAAAAGGAAGGAAAAGTAGAGCCTATTAAGATCATTGAAAAACATTGTTGTAAAAAGGTTTTAGTGGAAAGGATGGAATTTGCACATCTAGTTGATCAGAATAGAGCAAAGGAACACAATCAACAGATCAGATCTAGCAAAGATCAGTCATAGAAGAAGCAGATCAAGTACATAAGATTAGCATTAGAGATTGCATTAGATCAAGTGTATTATTCTAATACTCTCTCACAATTTTATTAGGAACTTTGGAAATCCTATGGAGTTAGGTAGATTTAACAATGTTATGTAAATCCTCTAACAGGGTGGCATTCTAAGTTGAATGTTCTTAAGTCCTCTAATAGGGCACACTCCTAATAGGGTGTAGAAATCCTTTAATAGGGTCACATTTAATAGTGTATTTTAGCCTTAAACAGGGTAGGCCTTTAATAGGGAAAACCATCAAAAGTGGTTAAATTCAATTGCTACAAAAATTTTGTCGACATCATTCCCCTCCCTAGTTTTACCTTCTTATTCTTGGAGGATTTCTGGTCACCAAAATCTCAAATTTTGTATGGTGTTGCATGATTTTTTATGATGATTATTTAATTTTTATATGCATGCATGTTAATTTTTGTTATAAATTATTAAGGATTTAAAAAAAGGAGAAAAAGCTAGTACTTCTAATTCAACCCCCCCCCCCCCCCCCCACCTCTCAGAAGCACTCTTCCCATTAAGACATTCTAATAATTGGTATTAGAGCAAAGTTCTCTCAAGAAGAAGCCTAACATTTTGGAGGAAAAGATCTAAAAATGGAAGTCTTCAAACTTGGGAAGATCATTGAGAACCAAGTGATAGATGTGCATCTCAGTCTACAAAAGGTAGAGGAAGCTAGAGAGGAATTTAAAAAATCCTTAAAAGGAAGAAAGGAAATAGCTATAGCCAAAAATGATATTCACTACAAGAATATTGATAACACACAAGTATTTTCCAAAGGAGATTCCAAAGAGTTTGATGTAGCAATAGCAGAACTGATGGAGAAAAATAGAGTTCAAGCAAAAGAGATAAGATCTCTCAAGATGGAATAGGAATCACAAGCCATAATGTTATGTGAAATTACTGAGCAAAAGAAAAGAGCAGTTGAGGACAAAGTTATGTTTGAAGATGACAAAAGAAATCTTGCACATAGACTAGAAGAAAAATGTATTGAATTAACAAGGATCTCAAACATGCAGATGGATACACTTGGCCAACTAATGAATCTTCATCATGAACTCAATATGAAAGATATTGAGATCTCTACTTTGAAGATACAGAATGAACAACTATAGAATGAATTGAACAAAGAAAAAGAAATAGTAGAAAATCTCAACAAGTCAAGTGAAGCCATCAAGTACTTTTAACAGTTGTTGAAATCTCAAAGATCAGCCCATTATACATCTGGACTTGAATGCAGCAGCACTGAAGTTGGTGAATCATTAAAGAATGCTAAGCAAAGAAGTGAAAAAGGTAAGGATTCTAAACCCACTTGTCATTACTGTCATAAAAAGGAGCATACTACTAATGTATTCAGGAGTAGAAGGACCAATCAAACAAATACACCCAAAAGCAAGGGTTACTGTCACAAGTGCAACATGCAAGGTCACATGAAACAAGACTACAGGACTAAAGTCACAAGGACACAAAGATTTGATGGACATTGCCATAATTGTAGGAAGTATGGACATAGAGCCTTTGAGTGTAGATCAAAGCCTATGTGGACACCAAACCAGCATGTAAGGAGGGACAACTATGTACACCATTACAATTGGGACTATAACACAAGACAAAGTTGTCATTATTGTCAAGAGTATGGACACATACCCCAAAATTGCATCAGAACACATTTCAAGGGGAACTATAAAAGGTGGTTAAACCAAATTACCTGTTTTAGTTGCTTGAAAACTAGACATGTTAGTAGGAATTGTCCAACAAAGGCCAAAGCACCCAAGACTAAAGTAAGGGTAAACAAAATATTGATGAAGAACACATCAAAATAGACATGAATAAGACATGGCAAAGAAAAGATGTACCAAGTACATCCAATGGAAGGGTCACTTCACCCAAGAAGTCAAGCGATCATATCTCATCCAACTAATTACAAGACAAGCCTATGGGGCTAATACATATAAGGAAGTATCATACATCAGCCCTAAACCATGATGAAGCACTACAAAGTATAAATATGCATGAGATAAGATGCCAAGACAAAACTTGAATGATGATGTCAAGCTATCTTTATTTTTTGAGTAAAACTACTTTGGCTGTCGAGTTATCAACAAAGTTAGTAGATGCCAAGTGAGAATTGCATCAGAACACATTTCAAGGGAAGCTATAAAATATGGTTAAACCAAATTACTTGTTTTAGTTGCTTGAAAATGAAATGTCCCTTTACTGGTTTTACATGATATTTCCAACCTCTAATCAGATTTTCAAGATCAAACAACTAATATCACAAAGATCCACCAAATTTCTCAAGAAACCCCAAATCGGGTATGCCAGAAATTGTGCCAAAAGCTTCACAGCTTCACCTATTATTAATAAATCTAAAAGTGGACATTTGTACAGAAATTTAAGCAGAATAACAGCCTACAAAATGAAATTTCCAGATCCATATAGCCTTTACACAACATTTCTCAAATGTAGGACAAAAACTATGTTCATCGGGCTCCCGAAATTAACACAAAAATGCCTGGAAACACCACAAAAACACTAATAATCTATATCAAAAGTTTAATCACGTCCCAATACATATATTTAGCTCTATTTTAACACCTTAAAGTCTGAAATACAGCAGCAACCCAAACTGATATGAAATACTCAACTGAAAACACCAAACTCATACAAAAAACACACCCGAAAACCCACAAATCTGCACTGTTCAGCACAAAGGCAAACTCTGTATGAGCATGCACATGGAATGGCTTCAAACTCCCATCCTTAGCCTTCCTAAAAACCTGCAAACTCCCATTCTTGGGTCTCCATGGAAACCTGCAAACTCCCGTTCTTGGGTCTCCTTCTCCACAGGTTTGGCAGCCTCTGAAGAATAACAAAGAATAAGCAAAAATCAAGTTCTGGAATCTGCCCAAAATGCCTCCAAACCCCTTAAAAGAGGGCATAACTGTAACTCACATCCAAGATAGGTTAATGAAACATATTTTAATAATAATTTTCATTCATTAGTCCAACGGTTTCCAAAGATTAACCCCCTTTTTTTGAAACTTCACTTTCTTGGGCCTGCCTGCCTTAGCAAAGATTATTATTTTTTAATTATTTGAAAAGGGGACATGACAAGTCCTCCCCTCCCAAACATTGCTTGTCCTCAATAAATGGCTGAACACTAAACCAATCAATCCACCTGGATCCCAAATGTAGTCATGAACTATACTACTACCAATTAACACAGGCTCCTGCAATATCCTCTGCAATATGACCAAGAGGAATCCATAATCAAACTGACAATTATAGCTCAACCAAACTCCAAAATCACAACTTCCACAGTCAGAAACCCATGAGACACCAACTCTTAGAACATCAAAATCCAAGTAAAGTGGACTACCCACATAGTAAATACCATCAATGCATTCCACTGGCCCATACGGAATGTACAATCCAACTCTGCAACAATGGTGAATGCTCCCAAATGAAACTGTACCAAGTATGGAGAATCCACACACTATACAATGCCTGCAGTCAACACAACTCTGTAGATTACCAACCACTATCTCATAACCATAACTACCATGCACCCCTGATGGTGAAAAGCCATCACAAGATAAATAGCAAGAATTGGAACCCAAACCAAATTTTCCTGACATCAACTCCTCAACACAAGGATCAAATGCTAACTGATGTACATACCTTGCAATATAAAGTTGATAAAAAAAACTAACCTTATTCAAAAGCTCACCATGAACAAGTGATACAACCCACTGTGACTAATCACCAGCTAAGTCAGGAGATGTCATAGCCAAAGGAGTAGAACCAATAACAACACCAGCTAAAGCATCACTCTGAAACTCCTGCTCTAAGTCATGTATTATCAAGCTGTCAACTATAGAACCTATCACCATGTCATGCCCATCACAACTCTCATCCTGAGATGTCAAACTATCCCATAACTGATGACAAGCACTAGGAACCAAAGTACATCTTTGTATCATCATCTCATCAACATGGTCATCAAAGGTAAATGGATGAGCGTACCTCATAGTGTAATGCCGATAGAATGCGCCAATCTCAGTCAGTGGCTGAGACTATAATCCAAATGAAACTAACTACAATTGATCATTAACCATGTTGGAACTGACTACTACCTCTGAAGATATCACCAAGGGAGTAGTATTACTAGTAGGAACCATGCCATTGCCAACTCACCAACATCACACATGATCTTTGATACATCTCTAGTCTTCATGCCATCAGTACTAGAGGCCACCACCATGTCAGGCATACAACAATTTGCTACAACACCCAACTCAACTGAACCTGACTCTAGTGGGAATGAACCTGATATGCCAATGTTAGTATCAAAGATGTATGCATCCCCATCTCCACTGTCACTGACAATCTCGGCCATGGACATCCTCGGATCACCAAACACCACAGCTTGTGACTGTATAGAATTAGGTAAAGACTGTAGTCACTCTAACTCCATGGTCACCTCTGCCAAATAAAACTGTGACTCCTTGAAAGCCAACTATGTACTCTCAAGAATCTCAGAAGTTACCTCAAGCTGCTCAGTAAGCTCACTCACCTCATCTTCCTTGGCCAACAATGCATCATATGTTGTACTGCCCCACTCCATAAGATAATCTCTGTCGGCTACCAACTACATATAATTCTGTCTCAAAATCTTAATAGCCTCCCATAAAGAGTGGAACTCTGTCAAGGAAAGATAATTGCCTCCCTGCTCATCACTAGTAGGAGAACACCATCCATAAACTGCTAACAACTGATGAGTAGCATCGAAATGCTGGGAAGTGATAGCAATGTCTCGGTCACTAACTCTCAACTGATTAGACACATGATGGCACTAGCTTGACTGTCTCCTACAAACCTCCTCTAATGCACTGTCTAAAGGAGTATCCTCAAAGTTACTAGTCTCTAGAGTATTACCATCCATATCCTGTGAATCAAATCTAAAGCTCATATCAATATACAGAGTATCAAAAACATTAGCATTTTTGTCCAACTACTCTATACCCAAGGAAAATAAGTCTTCAAAACTGCCCACTGCATCCTCCTGGATGTCATCAATGCCAATATGATCCTGCGACTCATCTATATACACTACCAAATATGAAATATCATCAACACATTCCAGCAAGTATGGTCGAATAGATATATGAACAAAGCCCAACATTGGTGTATAAAAACTAATACCAACATCAAACAAGATACTGGCACAAGAAAAGACAACACTGTGTAATCTGCTAATCAAATCCATGATAGCACCCAAACAAACACTGCTACCAAAAAGTGTTAAAGATCTCAAGTCAACTGAATCCCAAATGCCAATATAACAATCTCGAGTCCATATCTATAAACTAGAATAAACTGGTAACTCAAGCAAACTCCTCAC
This sequence comes from Cupressus sempervirens, assembly GCA_028749045.1. NCBI lineage: Eukaryota > Viridiplantae > Streptophyta > Pinopsida > Cupressales > Cupressaceae > Cupressus > Cupressus sempervirens. Next base: position 19,365,483 of record CM053786.1, read on the forward strand.
TTGAGTAATATGACCAATACCAACTAAGTCCACATACCTGTCATGATGAGATAATGAAGTCACAATACTATCTTTGTTCACCTTCAGCTGGCTGGACAAATCATGTGAAGTACTACCAACCTCAACCTCATGTGATGAAGCATCTAACTATGCATGGTACTCTTTCTCAAAAAAGTCATGAATGGTCAATGTTTTCTCATCTCTACTAGGTATCTCACCATCTTGCACAACAACATCCTCATAATCATCATCTAAACCCACTACACTGTAGTCACTGCCTGTTGTAAATATACCATCCTGAATACCTATGGCATCACCCTTTGACGACCTGTAAACAATTGTCTCAATTTGAGTATCAAGTTGACCATTACTATCAATCTGTGTAATATCCTTTCTCACCACCTCCTGTGGCAGAGTAGAATCTGAGATCTCTACCTGGCTATCAGCTAGTTTCTCAAACTCCTCATGCAAGTTCTTAGGAATTGTGTCATCTGTCCTGTGAGAAAATTTTCCAAATAGAAATTCAGTCAACTTATCCACCTTAGCTGGGTCAGAAAACATGTCATTCATTATATGGTGGTGCTCAACCAATTGTTTAGACATGTCATGGCTTATTTTTATAAGTTTATCTCGAATGTCTAAATAACCATCCTTTCTACTATTTTGACTCTGGATATCAATTGTCCAAGATCGTGTCCTCTTAGAATCTGTACTATACCTGTCCATTCTGGATAAAGTAGAGTGTAACCCCAATAGGATATAACTTCTTCAAACACCAAGAACTAACATGAAAATGATTAGAAGTAGCATGCAACCATAGATTTTGACATGCAACTGATTAGAAGAAACATGCAACCACCAAATTCACCAAGAACTAACATGAAAATGATTAGAAGTAGCATGCAACCATAAATTTTGACATGCAACTGATTAGAAGCAACATGCAATCATAAATTATGACATGCGAGAGCTGGGTAGTTGTCAAAACTGACATGCAAGATCTGGGTAGTTGTCAAAACTGACATGCAAGATCTAGGTAGTTGTCAAAATTGACATGAAAACTTCTACAACCACCAAATTCACTAAGAACTAACTTGAAAATGATTAAAAGTAGCATGCAACCATAAATTTTGACATGCATCTGATTAGAAGCAACATGCAATCATAAATTATGACATGCAAGATCTGGGTAGTTGTCAAAACTGACATGCAAGATTCTACAAACCCTCAGGCTGGCAAGATCATGGCTCTGATACCACTGAAATGTCCCTTTACTGGTTTTACATGATATTTCCAACCCCTAATCAGATTTTCAAGATCAAACAACTAATATCACAAAGATCCACCAAATTTCTCAAGAAACCCCAAATCGGGTATGCCAGAAATTGTGCCAAAAGCTTCACAGCTTCACCTATTATTAATAAATCTAAAAGTTAACATTTTTAAAAAAATTTCAGCAGCATAACAGCCTACAAAATGACATTTCCAGATCCTTATAGCCTTTACACAACAGTTCTCAAATGTAGGACAAAAACTATGTTCATCGGGCTCCCGAAATTAACACAAAAATGCCTGGAAACACCACAAAAAAACTAATAATCTATCTCAAAAGTTTAATCACGTCCCAATACATATATTCAGATCTATTTTAACACCTTAAAGTCTGAAATACAGTAGCAACCCAAACTGATATGAAATACTCAACTGAAAACACCAAACTCATACAAAAAACACACCCGAAAACCCACAAATCTGCACTGTTCAGGACAAAGGCAAACTCTGTATGAGCATGCACATGGAATGGCTTCAAACTCCCATCCTTAGCCTTCCTATAAACCTAAAAAATCTCATTCTTGGGTCTCCCTAGAAACCTGCAAACTCCCATTCTTGGGTCTCCTTCTCCACAGGTTTGGCAGCCTCTGAAGAATAACAAAGAATGAGCAAAAATCAAGTTCTGGAATCTGCCCAAAATGCCTCCAAACCCCTTAAAAGAGGGCATAACTGTAACTCACGTCCAAGAGAGGTCAATGAAACATATTTTAATAATAAATTTCATTCATTAGTCCAATGGTTTCCAAAGATTAACCCCCTTTTTTTGAAACTTCACTTTCTTGGGCCTGCCTGCCTTAGCAAAGATTATTATTTTTTAATTATTTGAAAAGGGGACATGATAGAAAATTGGACATGTCAGTAGGAATTTTCCAACAAAGGCCAAAGAACCCAAGACTTAAGTAAGTAAGGGTAAAGAAAATATTGATGAAGAACACATCAAAACAAACATGAAGAAGACATGGCAAAGAAAAGATGTACCAAGTACATCCAATGGAAGGGTCACTTCACCCAAGAGGTCAAGTGATCATATCTCATCCAACTAATCACAAGAAAATCCTATGGGGCTGATACATATAAGGAAGTATCATACATCAGCCCTAAAACATGATGAAGCACTGCAAAGTATAAATATGCATGAGATAAGATGCCAAGACAAAACTTCAATGATGATGCCAAGCTGTCTTTAGTTGTCGATTAAAACTGCTTTGGTTGCCGAGTTATCAACAAAGTTAGTAGCTGCCGAGTGAGAATTGCATTAGAACACATTTCAAGGGGAACTATAAAAGATGGTTAAACCAAATTACTTGTTTTAGTTGCTTGAAAATTGGACATGTCAATACAAATTGTCCAACAAAGGCCAAAGCACCCAAGACTAAAGTAAGGGTAAAGAAAAGATTGATGAAGAACACATCATAATAGACATGAAGAAGACATGGCAAAGAAAAGATGTACCAAGTACATCCAATGGAAGAGTCACTTCACCCAAGAGGTCAAGTGATCATATCTCATCCAATAATCACAAGACAAGCCTATGGGGCTGATACATATAAGGAAGTATCATACATCATCCCTAAACCATGATGAAGCACTACAAAGTATAAATATGCATGAGATAAGGTTCCAAGACAAAACTTGAATGATGATGTCGAGCAGTCTTTATTTGTCGAGTAAAATTGCTTTGGTTATCAAGTTATCAACAAAGTTAGTAGATGCCAAGTGAGAATGGCTACTGAGTAAAGTGGATTGGATGTCAAGTTGAGAACCTTTCAAAAGATGAGTGACAGGTGAAGGTACAAGAATACATTAAATGCAAGGTTTTTGAGCCACTAAAAAGTGAAAATCGATTCATTTTGAGTCATTCAAATGAAGAGTGATTACCAAGAGCATGATTAAGCAATTTTCAAGCATTCAACCAGTGATTTGTAGCAATTCAGCATCTACCCAAGCAATTTCAAGCATTTAAATAGGTATTTTCTTCAGGTGCCGAGTTGTACAGCCTATGAAATTTGTTTTAAACATCAAGCCCTAGTTCAGTTAATCAAAATCCACCAAAGGGAAGGAAAGCCATGAGATTCATCTTGTTAGTAACGAGGTTAAGCAACCCAAATTTAGGCCAATCCCAGAAGTTGCATATAAAAATGATCCCACTGGTGCCCTATCTGCCATCCTTGAAAAAGTTGTTATGGTTCAGGATGTGCGAAAATGTTACAACTATAAAATAGGAGCCATACGAAACTTGGAAATCTTTAATGCCTTTGACAAACTTTGTGACAATGGTATATTGAAGGATGAATTTTCAATCATAGAGAAGAAGGTTTTAACCAAAGCCTTAGTTTTTCCAATCGTATTCAAAATTGAGTGGATACACATAATACTTAGCAGAATCCATGATGGATCATTCTGGTTAGATCAAGGACTAGTTAAAATTACTAAGAAAATGGTCCATAGGCTCACAGGTTTTCCAACCCTAGATCAACCCAAGATGCTCAGAAGTGACAAAAGAGAAAACATTGAGAAAAATATAGGTGCAAAATCGAATAACAGAAGCTTGACCATTAACACCATTACTGATCCCCTTCTAGATTTTTCTATGAGGATCATATCACACAAATTTTATCAATCCAGCAGGTTGAATAGTGTACCCTACATAGCAGTGGATGTGGCATATAAGCTTGTAAAGAAAGACCACACCTATGACCTCGCAGAGCTCATGCTGCAACAGATTAACAAAAATCTTGGAGCTATTAGAAAATCCAAGGGAGCACAATGCAAATTTGGGTCAATATTAGTTTGTATGTTCTTTTATGTGATGAAGGAATTCCCTTCATTTGGTAAAGTCAACTGGAGTCAGAACAAAACAATTATTGATCAAATAAATGATTTCGTTGCACAAATGGGAGATAGCTTTGATGATCAAATGTCTATCTATTTTGATGATTTCAAGAATGCAATGAAGAAAAGAATGAGGATACTAGTTTCACTAGTAGAGAAGCATGTAAATGACATATGCTTTCTTGTTGATATTGACTATACTTATATCTAAGCAATCCCTCCAAGAACAAGATGGCTCATACTAGTGGGATATGAGCTTGATGTTGATCAAGCTTTTGCCACCATCATAGCCCTACTTGCAAAAGAAATTGACAAAGTTTTAAAGGCATTTGGAACTTATGACATTGGTAAATCAAGAGTTGTTATAGAACTCAAGATAGCCACAGTAGTGAAGAAGAAGGACAAGCTAGTGAAGAAAATAAGGAAGAAATTTGGTCTTGAAGTATCAAGTGTAGCAGGCGAAGCAGAGGAAATTGGTAAAGATGAAGAGGAAGGTGATGATGAGAAAGATGAAGACAAGCCAAAACAAGAAGATAAATATGAGAGTGCCAAGGAAGAAGAAGCCAACGAAGCACCCATCAAAGGCAAAGTCATCAAAAGGAAGACAAAGACACCTCCTGCTCCTCAGCCTAAACCAAAGAAAGCTACCATGCCAACAACTAGAGCTGCAACAAGGGCCTCCACACAAAAATCAAAAGAGGAAGCTACAAAGAAGAAAGAAACCAAGAAGGCATAGGAAGAGCCAAAGAAAAGAAGAAGATATATGGCTCAACCTGATACTGATAAGGAAGATCAAACTAAAAAAGTAAGTCATCCTCCTAAGTCTTCAGTTGATACATTATGTGAAAAGATTAGGAATGGAGACTTAAGTAACATGAAAAAGATTGAATTCAATAAGTTCACAAAAGAGGAACAAAATAGCATAGAAGAATTAGTCTATGCAATGATGGCACAGTTCAAGTATACACCTCTTGAACTTGATGGGAAATTGCCAAAAGAATTGTCTAAAATCATAGAAGATAGATGGCACTTTTTTCTAAGAATGGAGAAGGAGATGAGGGAATCAACCCTAGCAAGCATACTACCTGATTTGACAAGGGAACAAATATCTAGAGTATGTAAAAGGCATAACACTAGGTTTACACCTAAGTATAGGGCATTCTCCATTCTCCAAAACAAAATAGAAGAAGTTGTATAGAAAACCACAAGATCATGGAAAATTTTATACATGAAAATTGAAGATGTCCTTGAAGAGGAATACAAAGAAGAAGCCATAGCTAAACTAGAAGAGAGAAGAAAAAGGAGAGAAGAGAAGACAGAAATAGAGAAAAAGGTTGAAGAGGATGAAGGAAATGATGAACACAGAGGTACTGATGAGCAGCAAAATGTGCAAGACACACAACTACCACCTCCTAGTCCTCCTCACTCTACTACCACACCTGTAGAAACCATAAAGATTAAGGATGTTGTTGATACCTCAAGTCAAAACATCAATCCATTAATTGCAGAGGATCTCACTAAGATCCTTGACCAAAAAAAATTTCAAGCACAGTTATGTACAAGTCCCATATTGGTCAGTGGAGAAGAGCTTCAAAAGTTAGTAGACAAACTCAAGAAAGGTGAGGTGCCACCACAAGAACCACCTCAGATCACTCAAACTACTGGATTTCCATTTCTACCACCACCTGCATCACTACCAAGAATAGCCATGCAAGCTCATCAGGAGCCGAGTGCAATAGCAGGGGAAGTCACAAGTACACTAGTACAGATAGTAAGTACACCCCCAGTAGAAGTGGCCCACAAAGAAGATAAGAATGAAACATAGGATAAGGAGAAGTTTGTAATACAAACTTTGGTTGAATTTCCAAAAATAGGAACTCCTACCAAATCTGTTCAACAGCCGAGTACTAACATGTTGACTGTACAAGTTAGTACACCAAGGTCAAGTTCTACTAGGGTAGCCAAGACCATTCATTATGGTATTCCTGAGCTTGATGAAGAAATCCAAATACCCTATTATGATTCAAGCACTTTTTTAGAAGAAAATATGAATGAAATACAAAGTGCATTGGACAAAAGAAGGAGACAAGAGGCATTGAGGAAAGACTACAAATATAAGCAGGCAATGAATGAGATCAGAGATATATTCATGGATGTCTTTAGCCTAAAACCTCCAGATTCAAGAAGGCCAATCCTTGAGCAACTATCTAATATAGTTGACCAAGTAAATAATAAAGACCATGATACAAATGTAAAACTCATGGAATGGTCAGAAAAGAAGTTTCTAGGCAAAGTCAACCAAAAGATAGCCAACGACATTATTTTGGGATAGGTAGACCTAGCCAAGAAATTGGATAATGTAAAGATTGTATTAGGGAACATCTTTTCCCTTTATAGTAAACTATGTGATTTTTCCAGCTTCACACAAGAAATAAAACATAAAATTTTGAACCTTGAGAACAAACTTAAGCTCTCCAGTATGCAACTACCCTCAAATCCTACACAAAGTGAGAAGAATTTTACTCAAATGCTTCACATTCAAAGGGAATTAGTTACATTATCAGTAGAAGAGGCCACTATTAAAGAAAAGCTTATGCAAATGCAAGCCTCTATCACCCCCCATTTAGAAGTCTTACACAAGGAGCAAATAAATACAAAAACAGTCCTAAAGAAATACCCAAATTTTTCTACATATGGAGGACTTGTTGATCTAGCAGTAGAGTTTACAATCCAACAGAATTCATTGGATATTGCATTGAATAACTAGGATGCAGATCTCAAAATACTCCTTAAGGTAAATAAGACATTTTTGGCCAAGCATGGCATTACTATTTAGAACCCTTTGACATAAGGATCAAAAAGGGGGAGATAATATTCTAACGGGGAGATATTGTAGGAGATATATTAAAGGAGAATTAATTAAGAGGAAGCACAATTCAATTGCCAAAATTTTGAAATTTTTTTCAGCTTAAATTTGATTGACTATAAATAGCAATAAAGGAGTCAAAGGACATGCAAATTTTAGTAATTAAATGGAGACGGAGTCATCAAGAAAATTTGATACAACAAATAGGATCAGAATGCAAGAACAGGATAGAGATAGAGAACATCAGGCACAATGGTACAATTTTCATGACATGACAAGGCATAATCAACTTTGGGGGAGTTATAAGTTAAGTGTTTTTGAAACTCATGTCAAAGGGGGAGATTGTTGATCAAATAGATAAGATTGACAAATGAGTGTCAACACACTTAACCATCTTCACTATACATGCCAAGTAACTTAGGATACAATAGGAAGTCGAGCATTGCGAAGTTAATAGGAACCGAGTGAATCAAGAATCAATAGATGTTGAGTAATCTAGAAAACCAACAAGTGTCGAGTAACAAAAAAATCCTACAGGTGCTAAGTAACACAAAAAATCAACAAGTGTCGAGTAATGTAGGAACTACAGTGGATGTCGAGCAATCCAAAATAGATGGTGTCGAGCATTAGTATTACCTCATGTGCCAATCAATGTAGGATCAGCATGAAAGTTTATGAAATTGTAAAACCAAGATGTAAAATAACTATTGGCAGGATAAAAGGATAAGATCAAATCCTCCCATCTACCAATGCAATCCTCATGCAGCCAATCAAAAAATTGGAGACCGCATGCAGCCGATCAGAAAATTCAAGATTGCATGTAGCCAATAGGTGAATTATGAAGGGTTTGAGTGGGTACATTTGAATCAAGGATGCATAATGAACCCCTAATCTTTATAAGGGAGTCTTGACACCATTAGACAAAGAGAGGGAAATAGAGAGTAAAACCAAAAAAGGAAGGAAAAGTAGAGCCTATTAAGATCATTGCAAAACATTGTTGTAAAAAGGTTTTAGTGGAAAGGATGAAATTTTCACATCTAGTTGATCATAATAGAGCAAAGGAACACAATCAGAAGATCAGATCTAGCAAAGATCAGTCATAGAAGAAGTAGATCAAGTACCTGAGATCAGCATTAGAGATTGCATTAGATTAGGTGTATTATTCTAATACTCTCTCACAATTGTATTAGGAACTTTGGAAATCCTATTGAGTTAGGTAGGTTTAACAACCTTATGTAAATCCTCTAACAAGGTGGCATTCTAAGTTGAATGTTCTTAAGTCCTCTAATAGGGTGCACTCCTAACAGGGTGTAGAAATCTTTTAACAGGGTCACATTTAACAATGTTTTGTAGCCTTTAACAAGGAAAACCATCAGAAGTGGTTAATTCAATTGCTGCAGTAATTTTGTGGGTGTCATCCCCACCCCAATTTTACCTTCTTCTTCCTGGAGGGTTTTTGGGTCACCAAAATCTCAAATGTTGTATGGTGTTGCATGATTTTTTCTCATGATTATTTAATGTTTATATGCATGCATGTTAATTTCTATTATAAATTATTAAGGATTTAAAAAAAAAGAGAAAAAGGCAGTACTTTTGATTCACCCCCCCCCCCCCCCCCCCTCTCAAAAGCACTCTTCCCATTAAGACATTCCAACAATTTCAATTCCATGCAATACTTGTATGGACAATACATGATGCCCTTAGGCTAACTCATTTTTATGGTATGTTATATTCTTAAGGTCACATTATTATTGTAAGTTTAAGTTGCACGTGATGATTGTACATGATCTTTTAGGTCTTTAGACAAAGGGATTATTTGCATGTTCATTTTGTGGTCTGAAGATGAAATCTCATCATTCAAGAAGTTTAATAAAGCATGTGTTCAATGAATTTGGGCACTTTCTCCAAAACAATCATAAGTATCAAATTACTGAAAAATCATATTTTTAATAGGAAAGAAGGGACAACATCAAGGCCATGAAGAATGACACCTCATTTATAGAAGTTGGAATACAATCGACTAAATCACTGAGGTAATGTCCAATTTATGGTTTGAAGTTTGAAATTTATATTTTGATATTGTCTTTTATTTAGTAATAATTTAATTGATGCTTGTGAAGGTCATCAAGGCATCAATGACCAAATTTATAAAGGAATAAAAATTTATCCTACTCAATTTAGTAGGTTACCATACTATAGTAATCTCTCAATCATGCATTTGTTTGATGTTATGCATATTGGAAAGAATGTAATAGAGACACTATGAAAAATATTGGATGGAAGGCGTCACAGAGAAAAAATTGTCAAATGTTGTAATGGCATTCATGAATCCAATCATGCACTAAAATTTTTTATTAAATTAAATAATAATGGAGACCACATAAATACGAGTGTCCTTCCTTGGTTATTAATGGAGAAGTAAAGTGATGCATTAAAACAAGTTATATAAAAAATTAAAATAAAAATAAAAATTCCACACAATTTGCTGCAAATATAAGTAGTCTTGTATCAAAGAAAGGTGGATTTGGTCTAGGGTTGAAAACACATGATTGGCACACCTTTGTCAAGGTAATTCATGTTCTCTATTTACAATATATTTGTAAAATTGCATGTACTACCTATTGTATTATTTCATAATATACTGAAAAGATTCTTTTTTAATGATTGTAGTACATCTTACCTCTATCCTTCCCACACCAGTTTAACAATAGTATTAAAAAAGTTATATATGATCTTTGGAAATACATGAGGTTAGAAGTGTTATTTCTTAGATTTGTTATACATATATTATATTTATGACTTGCTTTACTTTTTATGTAATATATTCTGTAGTTTTATCTGAAATCTCATTTATATGTTCTTGCGTGTTGAATCTCCTTTAGGTGGTTATCATCTAAAGAAATTGATAAAAAAAAAAAGATATAAAATATTGGAAGAGAAAAATTCCACAGCTTATGTGTGAAATGCAAAAGTGTCTACCTTCAACTTTTTTCAATGCTCAAGAACACTACCTCATACATCAAGTTGAAGAGATTAAATTGTGTGGACTTATACAAATTAGGTCAATGTGGATGGTTGAGAGGCACTTAAAATTTATGAAGGGCTTGTTTTGACAAAGAGCACATCTTAAGGGTTTTATGGTAGAGGGATATATGGTATACCAGACTATGGTGTACATTAGTGAATATCTTCCCAAGTTTGCATCAAAGATCCACATGGATCACATTTGGGATCCCAACTCCATTAACATATTTGAATGGGAGTACTTGATGGGGAAAGGTGGATTAAGGAAAGTGAGAGGTAATTATATTTTATTGTACTTAATTAATTCTTATCCATCATCAATATAATTTGTTTTTAACTAGTCTAGTTTTTTTTTTTATAGTTGGTTGTGAGTGGGATGCACTACATTTGTATATTGTAAACAATCTTGATTGAATGATGGTATGGATTCAACAGTCTCAAGAAAATGGTCACTCATTAACATGAGATGGTTTTGCATCATTGGTTAATGAATCTTATCACAGTGGAGATCCAAATGTTATGTCAATGGTACTAGATCTAGCATATGGCTTAAGAGATAGAAAAGTGCGTAGAAGATTACTAATCATGACCCATAAGTTTAATATAAACTCATAGATCAATGCAAATAATTTTAACATGTTTGAATAATTTTAGATCAAACACCACAAAGATATGTACTACCATGGCCATAAATTTTGCATTAAAAAGTTAGACAAAATGAAAAAAAAAACTTGTGATTCTACAATAAGTACAATCTTCGAGGTCACCAATATTTCATCTAGAAATGACATACATCCTCAAAATTTTTTAAAATGATACTATGTAATTTTTGATGATATACTTAAGTGTGACTTTAATTCATCCAAATTAGTTCTATTTATCATCAAACAGTATAGGCTATGACTGAATCAAAATAATCCTAATAGGATTGTTATTGAACATAATAGTGGATTTACAATGGTTAGTACAAGGCAATTTGAGCAAGTTGGAGATGAGCCCTATGTTCTTCCAAGCGAATGTAAGTTTTTTACTTTGGCATTCCACATAAATTGGGTTGGTCATTTTTTATTAGACATAATCCAAGAGGAAGGCCAGTAAAGTACAATGTGATAGAAGAAGAAGATATTGAAGAATCAAAAGATGAAATAAATGATGATCATGAATGACTTATACACAATGAAGAAGAATAAGAAGAAGAAGATGATGATTCAGTGATTCTGAAAATGACATTGATGATGATCATGTTGATGATGATAATGATGATCAAGGTGATGATGGTCATGATAATGGTGATGAAGATGATGATGATAATAGTGATGATGGTGGTGGTGACAGCGATGATCAAAGTGACAAGTATGATGATTGTGATGATGATGATGACATGGATGAAGATGATGATCAATGAAATAATTATCAATGTATGATCAATATCAAGTATGACGGGGTCATGATTTATTTGTAGAAATTTGTTTGACTTGTATGTTTTTATAATTAAGTTATTATGTGTTGAACTCTAATTTTATGGATTATATACAATGATATTGCATAGCTACCACACATAAAGTAGAGGTAAGGAATTAAAAAATATACAATGATTTTGATGAATGCATCATGTAATTTTTATCTTCTACATAATTTTTAGCATAAATATCATGTAATTTTGGGCTAAGGGTTGATGCACCAAGTTGTGGTGCCAAAAACATGGCATAAAAAACAAATTGTTAAAATTCTAAAAGCATGCACACACTTGGGCTTGGGCTCTACAAGTCTTAGGCTTGTGAAGCCCAAGCCAAAGCACATGCACACTTTTTAAAATGACAAGTTTTTATATATGGGCTTAAAACTTGTGGCCCATTCCATTCTAGTTTATTTCTTTTTGTTGTTTCTTTCTTTCTCCTCGACAGTGTGCAAGCGGTTTGTAAAACTTGAAGAATTTTTTCACTTGCCTCCTCAAAATGCCTCTTCGTCACTAGAGATCAAGATCGAGATCATGTAGTATTTTTTCTACTCTCTTTTTTGTATCATTTTATATGTTTTTGCATTATTTTGTAGGTTTTTACATTGTTTTGTAAGTTATTTCAGTTTTATTAAACCCTCCACAAGATCAAAATCAAAACCTTCCACAAGAAGAGCAAGAGATTCCACAACCTCCACTGATTGAAAGACCTCCTCCTGGCACCCCAGAAAACATAATGAACAAAATGGAAAGAGGGGAAATGAATTAGAAGCAATCATTGGTAGGTTGAAAGCTTGTGAAAAAACCAATCCTATAAGAGCACAATTGGCATCGTCCCTTAAGTCCATTATGAGCCATGTAGCTTCTATTAGTGGTCAGTTGGATATTTGGTGTGTTAAAAGAGAAGAAAAAAGAAGATATTATGCAAATAAATTATCCTATAAAGATGTAATAAAAAAGGACATAGAAAAAGGTAGCATTTGTGTATTGTTTAAAAGGCCTAGAGAACAAGACACTGTTAAACATACAACTAAAAGGTTCCCCATCCATTAGTGCATATGTGATGATATTACAAATAACTTTTGGGATAGATGGTGGATGGTCTTTGATGCCCCTCCCTACAGTAATCATGAGGTTCCAATGTATTTCTTTAAAAAATTGTAGTGTGAATTTTTCCTTAGGGAGATCCCCAATTATTTTGATATGTTAGAATCTCGAGGTAGAGGTGGGGGGTCATCATTTGAGAGGTCAGGGGCATGTTGTGACCCTAATGCAGTTAGGGCACCTATTTTCAAGCTATAAGGGAAGCATGTTATTATTCTTTTAGTTGTGAAGGAACATGTAGAGACCAGTACTCCAGGGACTATCAATGCTTTGACACAGACCCTCATTCATTGTGTCAGTTAATTAGTTGAGGAGGAGCCTTCTTTACATCCTACTCACATGTGCAGATCATGTGGATCCTTATGCACATTTGGAAATCCTGTTGGAGATACTATGGATGATGAGCTACTCAATGATGAGTTCCTGAGTGGCACATTTAGCATTGACATAGGTAAATTATAATTATAATAAACTAATTTGATCACATTTTGTATGTACAGTGAATGACTTATTTAATTAGCATGTCTTGACATTGTTTGAAATTTCAAGGTAAGAGTGTTGATGGCCCTAGTACAGACTCCCCAGCCCCATTTTACATCACGTCAATGAGTCAATAGGTATCTATCAATTTATTCATTTATTATATGAAGGATTCATAAAATAATTATGCTTTAGTTCTCTACTGGACCATCGACATTCACAATGGATTCTGAGCCTAGGCGTGGTAAGAGCTTCGTAGAGGTACATTTATTTCATGTTAATTTAATTTATTTGATTATATTTGTTTCATGTTTCATGTTACATATAAATTATATTATATGACATGCAGTGTTGACATCTGAGACTCCTCATCTTCGTCAATCCATCGATCATGGAGTTGTTTTCATAATGGCTAGTTCAGAGCCATTGACCAAGGTATGAAAGAGTTTTCTTAGTTTTAGTCATTATTTATAATAGTTAGTATTGAGATTTTAAATTTTATTTATAAGTGATTATATTAATTGAATTGTTGTATGGTGTTGTTACACCTGATCATCTGCAAGCCTTTAAGGTGGATGTACAGAGTGACTATTTGATGGCAATAAGAAAATAATTAATTTTGTGTGTACAAATATTTGATTTCAATTTATAATAATTATTGATTCATATCTACTTTTTTTTTATCAGCTCTAGTTAGAGAGGAGCCTAAACAAGAGGATGAGTGAGCATGTGAGGAAGACCCCATCATACCGATCATCTCCCTCTATACAATGACCAAAGACCTCTAGGGATTTGTATCCTTCCCCTCATGGAAAGGAGAAGATATAGGGATAGATGCACATGTATAGGCATTAGTGGACATATATCTTGGAGTTTATTTTAGTGGACATATTCAACATCCATTTGATGTATATATGATATTTTATATTTGATGTATGACATATATTTGATGCATGACATTATTAGACTTATGACATTACTCGTTATCATAATATATGATATGTTTGTTCATGTATGACATTATTGGTTGTCATAATATATTATATATTTATTCATGTATGAAATTATTGGTTATCATAATATATTATGTATGACATTATTGGTTATCATAATATATATCTTGTTTTTTTTGTTTATGTTTTATGTACATTTCACATTTTTCATTTTAATTTAATTTGCATCCAAAATGATACCCAATACTAAGCTTGACTAAAGTCCAAAAACTTAAACTCCCAACTATTGAATAAAGCATATAACTTGCAGGCCCAGATCTAGACAAATAGGCCTAAAACATACCTTATAACTCCCAACTCATTAAGCTTTCAAATAAAAATAACAAATGGACTTGTTTATAGTTTTACCTTTCCAATATCTTACAAACTTTTGACTTTCAAAGTCCTAATTGTTGAGGAGATACACAAACCTCCAAACCCCTATTATAATGAGGGTTTCCTTGCTGAATAAGATAACTATCTCACAACCTCTAGTCTCTCATCTATTCCATCCTTCTAAGAGATTCTTCAACTATCTCACAAAGTTCTTTATATTCATATATTGAGTACAAAATTGCATGCTTCTTTGGGTGAAATGATCACAATACCTACATGTTATCTTTATATAAAGTGGAGGAAGATTTAAAGCTTCCCTTGGTTGTTTTAGATCACCATCTTACAAGTTGACACCATACCTTTGTTTCTTATTATGGATATGGCCGAGAATCAGTAAATACCTTCTCATTACATGGAAAATACAAAGAATCAGAAATTCAAAATATGACAGTGGCTTGGTTAGAGTTGTATGTGTGTTGGAAGGCTTTGAAGACAAGGGTTTGATGACAAGGGTTTGATGACAAGGGTTTAAAGAATCTGCCTTCTACTCAATGACTATGAGCCTAAAAGTTAGTAGTTGGAAAGGTTTTGATAAGGTAATCTAGTATTGGAGTTTTTTTGTTCAAGCTCTTTAAGAGTTTTGAGAGTTTATAGTTTATAGTTTAGTATTAATAGGTGATTGGAAGATTTCCATACCTTGCACGAGCTCTGAGATATGCCATATTAAAGATTGCATCCATATGGCATTTAGTGACTCTTAGGGTCAATTTGGTTCACTGTGCCCAAGAAATTTTGAGTGCTCAATAAGATGGGATGATCTTGGGAGTAGGGTTTACCTGGACACCCAAAGTTAATAGAATATATAGTTCAATCCAATGACAAATGGTGAGAAAGATTCAGCAGTTGGCAACTTTGTATTGGACAACACTACAAATTTTAGCATCACCCAAGATGCGGCCACAAAATTAAAATGGAATCCGATCTCCAAAGAGAGAGAGAGAGAGAGAGAGAGAGAGAGAGAGAGAGAGAGAGAGAGAGAGAGAGAGAGAGAGAGAGAGAGAGAGAGAGTTTAATTTTGATCTCAGCAACACGGTCTTGTAGTACCTAGAATTGCATCCATGCCTCACACGAGCTCCGAGATATACCTTGTCAAAGATCATTTCCCTGTGGCATTTAGTGACTCTTAAGGTCAATTTAGTTTGGCATGCCTGAGAATGTTCAAGCACTTGATAGGATGGGACAAGCTTGGGAATAGGGTTTACCTAGTCACCCAGAGTTAATAGAATAGACAATTTGATCCTACAACAAATGGTGAGAGAGATTCAATAGTTGGTAACTTTTTACTAGCCAACACTACAAGTTTTAGCATCACTTGAGATGGGGCTACAAAATAAAAATGGAATTTGATATCCAAAAAGAGAGAGAGAGAGAGAGAGAGAGAGAGAGAGAGGTTATTTTAGCTCTCAAAAACATAGCCATGTAGCACCCACAATTGCATCCATACCTTGTACAAGCTCCAAGATATGCCTCATCAAAGATCATTGCCCTATGGCATTTAGTGACTCAATGTCAATTCAATTCAACATGCACGAGAATGTTTGAGCACCAAACAAAATAGGACGATCTTGGGACTATAGTTTTTCTAGCCACTCAGAGCTAATAGAATAGACAATTTGATCCCACAATGAATAGTGAGAGATTCAACAGTTGACAACTTTGTACTAGCCAACACTGCAAGTTTTAGCATCACTTGAGATGGGGCCACAAAATTAAAATAGAATTTGATCTCCAAAAAGAGAGAGAGGTTATTATAGGTCTTAGAAACACAGTCTTGTAGCACCCAAAATTGCATCCATACCTCACATGAGCTCTGAGATATGCCCCATCAAAGATCACTACCTTATGGAATTTAGTGACACTTAGGGTCAATTTGGTTTGACATGCTTGAGAATGTTTGAGCACTCAAAAAGATGGGATGATCTTGGAACTAGGGTTTTCCTAGCCATCTAGAGGTAACAGAATAGATAGTTTGATCCCACGATGAACAGTGAGAGAGATTTAACAGTTGGCAACTTTGTACTGGCCAACACTACAAGTTTTAGCATCACCTAAGATGAGGCCGTAAAATCAAAATAAAATCTAATTTCCAAAAAGAGAGAGAGGTTATTGTAGGTCTCAAAAATATGGTCATGTAGAACCTAGAATTGCATCCAGACCTTACAAAAGCTCTGAGATATGCCTCATCAAAGATCATTGCCTTATGGCATTTAGTGACTCCTAGGGTCAATTATGTTCAGCATGCTCAATAATGTTTGAGTGCTTAATGGGATAGGATGATATTGGGACTATGGTTTTATCAACCACTTAGAGCTAATAGGATAGACAGTTTGATCCCACAATGAACGGTGAGAGAGATTCAGTAATTGGCAACTTTGTACTGGCCAACACTATAAGTTTCAGCATCACCCAAGATGAGGCTGCAAAATCAAAATGGAATCTAATCTCCAAAAAGAAAGAGAGTTTATTTTAGATCTTGACAACACTATCCTATGGCACCTAGAATCACATCCATGCCTCGCACGAGCTCTGAGATATACCCCGTCAAAGATCGTTGCCCTGTGGCATTTAGTGACTCTTAGGGTCAATTCGGTTCAACATTTCCAAAAATGTTTGAGCACTCAATGAAATGGGACAAGCTTGGGACTAGGATTTACCCAACCACTTAGAGCTAATGGAATAGACAATTTGATCCCACGACAAATGATGAGAGAGATTCAGTAGTTGGCAACTTTGTACTGGTCAACACTACAAGTTTTAGCATCACCCGTGATGGGGTCAAAAAATCAAAATAGAATCCAATATCCAAAAAGAGAGATAGGTTATTTTAGGTCTTAGAAACATGATCTTGTAGCACTTGAAATTGCACCCATACCTCACACGAGCTCTGATATAGGCCATGTCAAAGATCGCTGCCATATGGCATTTAGTGACTCTTGGGGTCAATTTGGTTCAGCATGCCCAAGAATGTTTGAGTGCTCAACAAGATGAGACAAGCTTGGGACTAGGGTTTACCTAGCCACTTAGAGCTAACAAAATAGACTGTTTGATCCCATTATGAATAGTGAGAGATATTCAATAGTTGGCAACTTTGTACTGGCCAACATTACAAGTTTCAGCATCACCCGAGATGGGGCTACAAAATTAAAATGGAATCTAATATTCAAAAAGAGAGAGAGGTTATTGTAGGTATTGGAAACATGGTCCTGTAGCACCTAAAATCTCATCCATACCTTGCACAAGCTCTAAGATATGCCCCGTCAAAGATCACTACCCTATGGCATTTAGTGACTCTTAGGGTCAATTCAGTTACGTGTGCTCAAGAATGTTTGAGTGCTCAAAAAGATGGGATGAGCTTGAGACTAGGGTTTACCCAAAAACTTGGAGCTAATGGAATAGATAGTTTGATCCCATGACAAGTAGTGAGAGAGATTCAACAGTTAGCAACTTTGTATTAGCTAATACTACAAGTTTCAGCATCACCCAAGATGTGTTGGAAAAAGAAAAATAGAATCTAATCTCCAAACGGTGAGAAAGGTTTTGTAGGTCTCAAAAATATGGTCCTAAAGCACCCAAAATCACATCCATACCTCACACGAGCTCTGAGATATGCCCTATGGCATTTAATGACTCTTAGGGTCAATTTGGTTCCCCATGCCTAAGAATGTTCAAGAACTCAATGGGATGGGATGAACTTGGGACTAGTGTTTACTTGGCTACTTGGAGATAATGGAATAGATAGTTTGATCTCATGATGATTGATGAGAGAGAATCAGCAGTTGGCAACTTTAAATTGGCCAACACTATAAGTTTTAGCATCACCCAAGATGGCGCCACAAAATCAAAATGGAATCTGATCTCCAAAAAGAGAGAGACGTTATTGTAGGTCTCAGAAATATGGTCCTATAGCATCTAGAATTGTATCCATACCTTGCACAAGCTCCAAGATATTCCCCATCAAATATTGTTGCCTTATTGCATTTAGTGACTCTTAGGGTCAATTTGATTTGGCATGCTCAAGAATGTTTGAGCACTCAATGGGA
The DNA here is from genome assembly GCA_028749045.1 of Cupressus sempervirens. Taxonomy (NCBI): domain Eukaryota; kingdom Viridiplantae; phylum Streptophyta; class Pinopsida; order Cupressales; family Cupressaceae; genus Cupressus; species Cupressus sempervirens. Next base: position 19,384,005 of record CM053786.1, read on the forward strand.
TAGGACAAGATTGGGACTAGAGTTTACTCAACCACTTAGAGCTAACAAAATAGATAGTTCAATCTCACAATGAATGGTGAGAGAGACTCAACAGTTTGCAACTTTATACTGCCCAACACTACAAGTTTCAGCATCACCTGAGATGGGGCCACAAAATCAAACCAAAGTTCGATCTCCAAAAAGAGAGAGAGCTTATTGTAGGTCTCAACAACATGGTCTTGTAGCACCTAGAATTGCATCCATATCTTGCATGAGCTTTGAGATATGCCCCATAAAAGGTCGCTACCCTATGGCATTTAGTGACTATTAGGGTCAATTTGGTTCAGTGTGCCTAAGAATGTTCAAGTGCTCAATAGGAAGGGATGAGCTTGGGACTACGGTTTACCTAGCAACCTAGAGCTTTACAATTTTCTTTGTAATTTCCAAATCTCTCTCCCTCTCATCAGTTGTTTGAGTTTTTGGTTTCTTCCTTGGCACGATGATGATTTCTATATGTCAAATTATTCAAAAAAATGAATTAGTTACAATTTGTAAATTACAAATCACTCAAATACATAGACAAATTATAATCATTTCAATGAATACACAATATATATTAAACAACTTGTCAAATTTCTAACCATTTCCAAATAAAAATTCATTCAAACATACAAATTTTAATGAATTCACTATATATTAAACAACTTGTCAAATTATAATCAATTTGTCTCTATATAGTAACAAAGAATATTTTAAAACTATTGCACTAACCTTTTCTATAGAAAGAATATTCAAAAACTCTTCAAATAGTGTATCCAATGATTGAATTTGGTGTTTTCTAGCTTCCAATAGAATGAAAGAATATTTAAAAAACTTTCAAATAGTGTATTCAATGATTGAATATGGTGTTTGCTAACTTCCAACAGCATGAAACCCATGTTTTTTATTGGAACAGAAGAACACACAATAGACAAAAAATAGAATATGGATCAATAGGGACCCAAACTTTTGTTATGACCATTTTTTGGTGTTTTCATATAGTGTGTACGCACTATAGCGCACATGCCCTCTAAAGCATATGCGTACTATATTGCATATGCATTATGTGAAAAATATATCTATCCCTATCCCACCCTCTCCCATCCCATACTCTCTCTATCTCTCTATCTCTCTCTGCCTCCCTCCCATCCCCTACTCTCTCTCTCTCTCTCACAAACTTCCATCCCCTTCTCTCTCTCTCTCTCTCTCTCTCTCTCTCTCTCTCTCTCTCTCTCTCTCCCTACTCTCTCTCTCCTCTCACATCCCCTACTCTCTCACACACACTCCCATCTTCTAGTCTCTCTCTCACTCACTCTCCCTCTCCCATCCCCTACTCTCTCTCTCACACACACCCCCATCCCCTAGTCTCTCTCTCACTCACTCTCCCTCTCCCATCCCCTACTCTCTCTTTCACACACACACTCCCATCAGCTCTCTCTCTCTCTCTCTCTCTCTCTCTCTCTCTCTCTCTCTCTCTCTCTCTCTCTCTCTCTCTCTCTCTCTCTCTCTCCTCTCACATCCCCTACTCTCTCAAACACACTCTCATCCCCTAGTCTCTCTCTCACTCACTCTCCCTCTCCCATCCACTACTCTATCTCTCTCTCACACACACTCTCATCCCCTAGTCTCTCTCACTCACTCTCCCTCTCCCATCCCCTACTCTCTCACTCTCTCTCACACTCCAATCCTCTCTCTCTCTCTCTCTCTCTCTCTCTCTCTCTCTCTCTCTCTCTCTCTCTCTCTCTCTCTCTCTCTCTCTCTCATCATCCTTGAGGCATATTGAGAAATATTTTCAACTTCTTGCATTCTCATATCATCAAACTTACTTCTAAGACTTTCAACTTTAGCTCTTAGAACATTAGTGTCTCCTCCATAGATAGTGGTCAAAGCATGCCACATTTTCTTTGCACTATCAAGACTTTTGATATCATCAAATTTAGTATATCTTAGGGTAGAGGAAATTTCCAACATTGCCTAGTTATGCTCTTTCTTCTTTTTCATATCCTCAGTAGTTAGGGCTCTAGCAGGGTCAACATGCTCAATGGTAATTGTAGATTATGCATGATCTCCAAGTGCTCTAAGGTGTAGCTTTATCAAGCTTTTTCATGTAGGAAAGTTATCTCTATTAAGCTTGGGTACATCTCTTTTACCTTCAAACTAGTCCTCTTAAGAAGATGGCTCTACTATCAATTGTTGAAATTCTTTAGAATAACTAAGAGGAGGGGTGAATCAGTTATCCAAGGTCCAAATGTATAAATGAAACTTTTCACAACTTAACGAACCCATAAAACATTTATCATCATGCATGCATCCAAAAGATTATGCAATCGCTTAAAACTTGTAGGTTACTATCAAATCAATTTGCAGAAATGTAAACATGAAACATAATTGATTCAGCAATCACATTTGACATAATGATTTACATGGAAACCCAATTTGGTAAAAAATGCCAATAACATGCTACTCTTTTTTACTCTTCTAAAGTGATGCCCTATGAAAGGCCAACCCTGTTAAAGGTTACAATACACACTGTTAAATGTGACCTTGTTAAAGGATTTCAATCATCCTGTTAGGAGTGAGCCTTGTTAGAGGACTTTAGACCATTCACTTGGAATATCACCTGATTAAAGGATTTACAAATGACTGTTAGGTCAACCTTAATCCAAATTATTTACCCCAGACTGATACAATTATTAGAGAGTAACAGTAAGGCTTGATCTGATAACAATGTACAACTCCATTTATAGATTACAAATCTCTATTTTAGTCCTCCATTGTGCTTGGCTTTCACACTCTTTAGCTTTAATATCTTGGTCACCCTTCAAGCATTCATACCCTTAAGCCTTCTTGTTTAACATGCCGATGCAAACTCTTCTATTAGGTCACTTGATGAAGCAAAACCCTTGACTCCTTTTCTTTCTTAGGTTCTTACACATGACAACTCTTTCTTCTAACTAGCCATTCCTACTAAGAGGAAATTAAGATTTTTTTTCCATTCATTCTTGATTGTCTAATTTAGGGTTAGGATAGATTAGGTAGTATTCAATGAATCTACCCCTAATTCCATATCTCTTCTAAAAACTTCTCCTTCAATCCTCTTTGAATTTGCCTCAAAATAGTTTACCAAGAATTATGTGCCACCAGCTCATTGATCTTATCTTTTACCTAGTTCACATAATCCAAGAAAAAAAACTTGTCAGATCATATCCATCAAATTTGTGATCTTTCAAGTAATGCAGCCACTCGGCATTAACTTGCTTCTGATGCTTGGCACATGCTGCATTGCTCAACATCCACTAGAAAATCACTCATCATGAACTAAAGTTTATTGGTGCTTGGCATCAACTAAACTTTACTCAACATCCACTATTTTTCTAGGCATACACTAGAATAAACTTTTACTCAAGTCCAACTGATTTTTTGCTTGACTTGCACTAACTTTTCTCAAATCCTACTATCCACTCAGTTAACCTTTGCAGACAAACTTTGTTTAACTTATTCTTCTGAACTTGTTTAGAGTAGCCAACCCTTGCAACCTTTATTAGATTATTAATACACCATATTATCACTGTCTAAACTAATTCTTGTACTCCCTTTTTATATCATAACTCAACCCTTCCTCTAGGTGTTATTGTTACATCTCTTTTTTATCAAATCCTCTTCATCAATCAAGTAAGTGATAGTACTTAAATCATATAAGCAGTTGTCTTACTAGTAAATAGTAGGTTTGACATCAGTGACAAAAAATGATTAAAACATATTTATCATGCTTATATCAATCTATTCTCAACAGTCTCCTTCTTCAACAATCTCCCTCAATCTATTCTCAACAATCTCCCTCTTTGGAATTGATGGTAAACCAAATTGATCAACCAAATGGGCTACATTAAAATAGTAAGACCAACAAAATACCAAAAAAGAAAATAATTCCTTGGAATGAAATCTCTTCGTCTATCAGCAACTTTCATCTTCTCAATAGGTTACAAAAATCTTTTGTGTCATCCTTATAACTCCTTCTAAATTACTTCTTATATCTCCCTTCTATAATTATCTCCCTCTTACTAGGTAGACGTTATCAGTAGATACATTTTCTTTCTATCAGCATTTCTCCCTCATACAATGTGTTAGGATTTCTCCCTCTTTGTTCAATCCCCAATCTTGTATTTCTCTTGATCAATAACTATCTTCCTCTTTCTTGTATTACCCTTGATCAGTAACATTTCTCTCTAGGATCAATTTAATTCTTGTATTTCTCCCTCTTTGACAAGGATGCCAAAGACTTGTCATCTTAATATGTGGATATGAACTTCTTTCGTTTCTCCCTCTATCACCTTGCTTGTGACTAATTTGTAGTTTCAACTCTTTGATTACTTTAGGTAGCTCCTAAAGTAAGATCGATTGCATCAATTTTTAATATATGAAAATCAACTTATTTGATGCAAGGCACTCCTCTTGTTACTTAAATAGCCTTTGATAGGGGTATCACCCATAGTTTACCTCTTAGATACTCATGAGCATCCTTAGGTAATGCTTTTGTCAAGATATTAGCAATTTTCTATTTTGTGTTAACATATTCCATCTTGACCTCTTTATCTTCAACTAATTCTCTCAAGTAATGATACTTGATTGCAATGTGCTTAGTCTTTCTATGCATCACAAGATTCTTTGATATATTTATAGTACTTTTATTATCACAATAAATTATCACTAGTTTGGTGATCTCTTCCTTCATACCTTTGAGTAGCTATTTGATCCATACAATGTTTGTACAATTTACAATAGCAGCAACATATTCAACTTCAACAGTAGATTGTGAAGTAAGATTTTGTTTCTTACTAGTCCATGTAACTAGCCTATTATCTAAGAAAAATGCTCCTCCACTAGTGCTCTTTCTGTCATCAATGTTTTCCATCCCAATCAACATTAGTATAGGCTCTTAATTCAAATTTTTCATTTTTCTTATAGTATAGACCATATTCCTCTATTCTTCTCAGATATCTCATTACCCTTTTCATAGCCATCAACTGATATTCCTTGGGATTAGCAAATAATCTTGCAACTATCCCTATAGATAATGCAATATTAGGTCTGATATATACTACATATTATAATTTTTCAATCATAAATGTATGTAATGTTTGATTCACCTTAGCTAAATCATCATTCTTTGACAATTTATGTCATGCCACCTGTTGGCATTTTAAAACTACTAAGCAACAAAATGCTTAATACCAAGATGATAATACTCACACAATCTAAAGACTAGCCAATTCTTATTAGCAATTATATGTGCAAAACCATTTGGGCCCAACTTCAACAAAACCAAGGGTGGTTTTCTACTCTTCTGGCTCTGCAAAACTAGGGTGGGTATACCCAGGGATGATTGAAGACTAGGAAAACTGTATGAGGATTATTTTTAGTTTCATTTTGATTCTCATCTCAAATCCTCAAATACATACACAATTCTTGATAACTTGATAAACACATCCCATATAAAAAATATGGCCAAAAATTCTTCTATAGATTTGTAGGTGTTCTCAGAAATAGTGGCTAACTAAAGCTAAAATATTCCATGCAGACAAGTACTGGCCAACTTTTAAGATCTACAGGAAATAAAGTAAAATTGATTTAATTTGGCATTTTTGACAACCATTTGTGACACATTTCTCTTATAGCTAGATCAAATTTTGATCAGTGCCTAATCCATTGGGGTTCAGAGTCTACAGCAAATTCTTAGATCTAATTAGTTGCCTTATAACAAATTTCATCAGCAATTCTTATCAGAACTCATCATTCAAAATCATTTCCCCTACTATAGTAATCTTATCATATTCATCAGAGCTTTTACTTAATCCATTGAATTAACAGCAGTGATAAACAGATATACAACCTAATTAGATTGCATTTAATTGCACAAGCCTTTACCTATACAACATCAAGATAACCAAGTAATCAAAAGGAGAAAAAGTTTACAAAGAACTAATATCGAGATAGTTCATAATTTGTATTCATTTTCCTTGAAAATTGTATACAATTTACAATAGACTCAGAATGACCTTCAGAGGAAACACAACTCATTCTATATTCATGTATTCTCAAGATTTGACAGAGAAAATACACTACCAATTTGTTCAAAAAAAAATAAATCATCAAGTTCTTTTGCCCATTCCTCGTTGCTTTTCAAATTATTTCTTTTTTTTAGGGCACGAGGAAACAAACTGAATTTCTGGCTCTTGTACTTGTTCAAGTAGCCTACTATTACTTTTTGTAAATGAATTCTTTTATTGTCAAAATCAGCAAGATCATAAATAATATCAAATGTTTTTTCAATTTGATCAAAAGAATCATCTATAATAGAGAAACACAAAAATGTTATTTCTTTCTCCCTTCTTACCCATTTATTCACAATAGGCTTTAGAGCCTCATCATTGGCTTTCAAATCCTCCCAAATATTGGTCACCCTGGCCAACTGATCATAAATTAGCAGCCATTCAACTTTTTCCTCCAAATATGTGAGAGCTTTTCTTAGTTTATCTTCATATTTGGATTCCAATTCTACATGTAAGGCCCACAGTTTACCTTTTTCTTCTTCAAAATCCTCAATAGTGTAATACTATGGCTTTTGGGGTGCATCTGGTATTTCTATGAGGGGGGTGGATTTGAAGGGTTCAACTGGGGGGTGAGGGTATGTTATTCTAGGCTTGATGGATTTTTCCAATAGCTTGTTATCAAGCTCAATTCTCTTTTTTACCTCTTTATTATAAGCATCAACCACTGTCTCATACTTGCTCTGCAATTAAAACATGACTTGTTCCTCCTTCTTAGCAGTGGCCAAAAGAAACTTGGAAGAATCCACATTCCAGTATGCTACCTGTACATGGGAGGTGTCACCAACCCTTCTCACAAGTATATTCCCCATTAATCCATACTCATCTGGTTGCAATGATGTGGCTCTAGAGCCTCTCTTCAATGACCAACTGACCAATGCAGCTTGCTCTTCAATAAATGTGGTGCCTTGAAAGTCCTTTTTATTTGGGTCTTGCAACTCCAATCTATTTGAAATAGAATTGAAAATTAATGCATCCGCAATATCCCAATTAGGCAACAATAGTATGTTAGAAGTCTTTACCATTTTCCTTCCCTCTTCACGGGTAATGTTCTGGAACTCTTGCATCATTTGTTCCTTTATTTGTTTTTGGATGGAGGCTTCATCCATTTCTAAATTCTCTGTTTTCATTTTTTTGCATTTTTCCTCAAACATATTCATGTTTGCTCTCTAGGCAAACCACTAAAAAGCCCTAAATTTCACAAAATTGTCATCAACCAAAAATTGATGACTTGCCTATTCTAATACATGGTCCAATTCCCTTCCTCTATAATTAGCTATTGTTAGGTCTAGACTCGATAGAGGAGGCTTTGGAGGGTTACCTTCATCCAATTCTACTTGAGTAATAAAAGTACCTCCCTTTGATCCCATCTCCTCAACTTGCTCACCTATGAGTTGTTCTTCTCCAATCCTCAAAGGAGATTGAGTGGGTGAATGTTCCTTGACTCAAGGCCTCTCTTCTCTCATTACCTTCTGCCTCTTGGGACTAGGCTCATTAGGTCTCTCCTCTAGGGTTGTACTGGTGGATCCCATTATTTGTTTGTCCTTATCTACAAGAGCCCTTTTGTTTTGAATTATAGTGTAACCAGGCTTCCTTTGTACAATTATTTGACCAGCTCCAATATTAGGAGTGAAAACCAACCTCCTCATGACATCTCTGGCCTTATCAGGATGAGAATCAAATAACAATTATTTCTTCTCATTCATGGCTTCCATTATTGTAGGGAAGTTACTCATGAGTTTATTTATTTTGTCAGCCTCTGTATTAGCACTATCTAAAGGACTATAATTCTGATCAAAACAATGAATGAATTCTAGGACCTGGGAGTAAACTCTCTATTTTTATTTTTTAGTTTCTTGTTCCTGTAATGAGAATTCATTTCTTATAATGTCCTCTAGATAATATGAATCATGTTTGATTGGTACCAACTTAATCCTATGCCTCAAAGTATGATTGAAAAACCCCTCAGAATCACAAAAATGGGGATGGGAGATAGCCATCATATACTGATCCAAAAATTTATACAGAAAGAGCCAACCCCCTTTTGTAATTATGAACTGATGGGCCACTGTGCAGGTAGGCAAAATTGACCCTAGTTGCCTTTTCGAAAAAAACATTTCTTATATTCCTCCTAGTTGCCACAAAACTTCTGCCATTCCTACCTTTAGAGGTACTTGGTAAGGCAAGACATGAGGACTCCCTTTAAAACCATAGATTCTGAAAATAGTAGAAACAGGGTAAGGAATAACATCTCCCCAATTGTGTGATACTTTCAAATTATGGGGGCTATCCATAGGCCTATGAGACTCATCATTACCTTAGGGATTTTGGGATTGTCACTCAATATGAGATATCTCAATTTAGAAGCAAAATATCTATCAAATCTAGCAAAACTAGCATTATTTGCATCCCAGGTCATATCTGCGCTCCACAACTGGATTGGCAGTGTTTCCCCATTTTCCTCTCTATTCAATTCCATCTCATTATTGAAAAATGTCACCCCCTTAAACAAGAACATATGCATCAATAGAGAGTAGTGGCCAGAAGTTTCCTCCACTTTGCCTCTCACAATTCCAACCAAACCAATGTAAATTTCTTCAGCTAAAAAGGAGGTAAAATCAAAGATAACATCTACACCGAAAGAAGCAATTTGAACCATCATATACATAAGGCCAATGGGCATGAAATCTTTCTCATCCTCACCAAAAACATGGCACAGGGTCCTATATATCTCTACAGCCCGAGAAGTGAAAAGACTCTTCTTAAAAGGTTTTCTAAAGGCTGTAGTAATTACTGGCAGAGTTCCTACAATACCAATGTGTGCCCTCAGTGCACCTCCCCTAATTACATCTCTCTTTGCTTTGTATTCTTTTTCTAATTCTAACAAATTGATTAGCACATGGTAATCTGATAATGGTTCTAAGTGAAAAACACCATCAGGGCTAACTGAGATCAGAGGCACACCATCATTTCTTCTCACAACCCTAATGGCTTGATCATAATTTTTGGCAATGTCTTCTAGCAAATCATAATCCATGAAAACACTTGGAACTACTAACTTTCCCAAATCAAAATTCCAGATATTAGCGTGAGGGGCAAACAACTTCCTCTCTAAAAACCACTTCTTAAACAAAACAAGGCCAGTTTGAGTAGTTACTGCATCCCTAACCCAATTCCCCTTGTCATATAAGCCATCAGCAATTTTAAGCCTAGGGTTTAATGAAATTAACCTTTTAACCTATGCAAGCTCTGTAGTGGATCCTGGGAGTAAGTCTAACAAATCATCATGGACATTCCTGTCCATATAGTTAACTTGCCCAGAAAATGCTTTCTTAGGAGGCATCTTCATTATAATGATGGGAACTAGAATGTCACAGAGGTTATGTGTGAGCACTTACTTGATTCACTAGAATTATCCTTCTTTGAACTTTTTTAGTTGCTCTCGAATAGATGTGGGATTGCTTCACATCTTTACCAAGCTTAGCACAATTTGATCGACAGGTTCTTATGCTCAGAAAACATGAAATCTTTGTTGGCGTGGGACTTGAATGAATGAAAATCATCTATATTATACTCTATTTTTTCACATACGAAGCTTCATTCATCATAAATGTGAATAATAGGAAAATAGAGTAGCATCACACTTCTTTTTTTAAATTTGTGCCATTGATTCTTGAAAAATCCTACATTCCAGGAATGAAAACTAAGCTAACTCAATGTTCCTTTCAGCATGATGGCAGTCAAACCAATAAACTGCCTCCATCTGTATCTTTCCTTCAAAGCTGGCATTTCAAACTGGGCCCATGGATGACCAAGGACACGTGTCATCGACTCGCTAACTTGCTATATTTATCTTTTGAGCACCTTTCCATAGCGAGCTAACGATAACCACTGATCTTGCTTTGATCGTATGGCAAATATTCAAAATGAAATTTAAGAACAAAAGGGTAGGTCCTTCGATTTTTAACTCGCTATACTTATTCATCGCACATCTCTTCATAGTGATTTAATGAGCACCGTCGATCAATACTTGATCTTGTGGACAGCAACTTACTGCAATAGTGGTGGGCCATCGCTCACTAACTCGCTATACCTAACTTTCGAGCATTTTTCCATAGTGAATTAACAATGGCCTTTGATCCTGGTTTGATCTAACGATCAAAATTCTTTTTGTTCTTTGTTCATGGGGAGTGGGTCCATACACTTATGTTGCTGAGATGGTTGAACATGTTGGCACACACATGTACTCCTTTTTTATCTATTAATGACATCACATGTTCTTGGCCTTGCCGTGTTTGTGACTTTTAGGTGGGTCGCCACATCGCTATCGGCAAAAACACTAAATATCTGGCTAGCGACCTCTCGGTAGACAGACGCTAGGAAATAAAGCTCCACTTGCACAAAAGTAAAAGCAAAATCTGCACAAGATTTTCTTTGGGATCCTCCAGAATATTTGTAGTTATAATAGAAACGTCATGTTTTGCAATGATCAGGCCCTCACTATGTCGCTATCAAGAAAGTGGTGTTTTATTTCGACTAGCGATATAGTGACCTTTGATTGATTCTCAATTTCGATGACAGAAAACAAAAAACATATTGATTGAAAACCCTTCCAATTAATGCTGGTGTTAGAGGAGGTGGCTGTGCACATTTATAATGTTGCATGGAAACTTCCACGGTCATATCAGCCCTTTAGGAGAACACTGCCCTTTTGCCAAAATTTGAGCATTCACTATGTTGCCACCATCAAGTCGCATGGATTTTTTCGATAGCGACTTAGCGAATGCTGAAAAAACTTGGATGTTGATGACACCATTCATAGTTTTCTTCACGTGCATTTATTCTTGAAACTGACAAGCTTGGGACACATCATGTGCCAAAATTTACCTCATGTTAACAAAATTCTCGATGTCGGATTTCACTTTTTAGTATCACAGACATGTGTCATCAATCTCGTTAACTCACTATACCTAACAATTGAGCATTTTTTCATAGCGAGTTAACAAAGACTGCATATTCAAAAGGATTCGACGGTGAGTAAAACTTCTTTCACAAGGATTGAACAACAAACTCACACGGGTGGGAAAAGAATATTCGCTCATCCTCCTACTTTTAAAAAATTGCGCCAGGGAAAATTTTAAAAGCAATGGGACACAGGGTTTTAACAAAAATTTCAGAGGCTAACAAAAATATGACTTATCTAGGAACCCTAATCACCATTAATGGAGACGATATAAATTTTCTATTCTGTGATAGAGGAATTTTATCATTCAAAAATTTAGACCAACATCACCATAGGTGTACTTACTGGTTTGAAATCTTCCAATCCAAAAAAATTCAATATCTCCTTGACATACTTTGTCTGAGTGATGTATATACCATATTTCATTTGATATACTTGCAAACCCATAAATAACTTGATCTCTCCAAACATAGACATCCCAAATTCTTGCTTCATTTCATTTGCAAAAGTTTTACATAAAGTATCTTGACCTCCAAATATGATATCATCAACAAAATTTCAAATAACAAAATACCTTTACCTTTCTTTGTCTTCATGTATAGATTGTTGTTATTATCAGTCCTTTCAAATCCAATTTTCACAAGATAGTTCTAAATTTTCTCATACCAAGCTCTTGGTACTTGTTTCAAACCATATAGAGCTTTGTGTAATCTACATACCATGTTCTTATTGTTAACATCAACAAGTCCTTCTAGTTGTTCTATGTAAACTTCTTTCTCTAATATGCCATTTAGAAATGCAGATTTAACATCCATTTGATAAACTATGAAACCTTTGTATGTAGAATAACCAAGTAGAGTTCTTACTCCTTCCAATCTAGCAACAGAAGAAATTTTTTCTCCATAGTCAATTCCTTCTTCTTATGCATATCCTTTGCAGACTAATCTTTCCTTTTTCCTTGTAACTTCACCATTTTCATCTAGCTTATTTCTAAATACCCACTTGGTGCCAATCATGTTTTTGTCTTCTAGTCTAGGAACTAGAGTCCATGTTTTGTTTTTCTCAATTTGTTCAATTTGTTCTTCCATTTCTTTACTCCAGTCTACATCTTCTAAGGCATCTCTCACTAATTTAGGTTCTTTCATTCTCAATAAACTTGTATCATTTCTCAATATTTTTCTTGTCATTGGTCTAGCATCTTTATCTCCAATAATTTGTGCAGTAGGATAATGTCTCTTGAAATATTTGGACAATCTTGGTTCAGCTCTGGTTTCTTCGTTTGGTCTTTCAACTTCAGAGTCACTATGTACATCTTTGCTAGGTAGTTCATCATCTCTCTCATGTACACTAATTTCAAAATCAAAATGTGCTTCAATTTCATTTTGAAACTTGGCATCTAAATGTAGCTCAGTTCCTAAATGCAACTCAACATTCATGGTATGTGACTCAGTAGTCACTGAAACTTGTTGTTGGTTTGTAGCTTGATTTGTAGCATCTTCTTTAGCAAGCATACCTTCATAAAAGTATACAAATAATTTATATTCTTCTAGTTCTTTCATAGGTTCAGCCTCATATACTTCTGTATATTTATCAAATTTCACATTTTCACTTTCTATAACTTTGTTAGTGTTAGTATTTAAATACTTATAAGCTTTACTTCTTTTAGAATAACCTAGGAATATACCTTCTTTACATTTTGCATTTAGTTTACCATTCCTAAAGTCTTTGAGAATACAGCATTTTCTTCCAAATACCTTAAAATATTTTACATGGGGGAGTGTCCATACCATAGTTCACAAGGTTTTGAATGAGTACCTTTCTTGACTTGCACACGGTTCAAGGTATAGACAACTATACTTACAGCTTTTCTCCAGTATTTCAAAGCAACATTTTTCTCCATCATGAGTGTCCTAGCATAGGCCATTACAAACCTGTTCCTCCTTTTAAAAAAATCCATTTTATTGAGGGGTTCTAGGAGCAGATGTTTGTCATTTGATTCCTTTGTTATTAAAGAACATCTCAAACTCATTGGATATAAATCCATCACCTCTATTAGATCTAAAACACTTCAAGCTTTTACCCATTTCCTTCTCAACTCTTGCTAAGTACCACTTAAACATTTGGAAAGCATCAAATTTCTATTTTAGAAACATAACTATCATCATTCTAGAATAATCATCAAGTAGCATAATGTAGTTATCTCCTTTGTAGCTTTGCACTTTAATTGGTCCACACAAGTCAGTATGAACAATCTCTAGTATTCCTTTAGAGGTATAAGTTTTACTCTTAAAACTTGACTTTGTCATTTTGCCTAAGTGACATTGTTTTCATATTACATTATCAAATTTCTTCAACTTGGGAAAACTTCTAACTTTTCTCATGTTACTGATACTAACCAAGTTATCAAAATTAACATGATGTAACTTTTTTGTGCCATAGCCACACATCATCAAACTTTACAATTAGACAAGTAGCATCCTCTATATGAAGATAGAATAGATTACTACTAGTTTGATCACCCTTTCTAATCAGTTTTCTATCAGTGTCATATATCTTAGCAATCTTGTTTTCAAACTCAACCTTACATCCTAAATTATTTAGTTGTGACACACTCAATAGATTATAGTTAAGTCCTTCAACATAGTAATTATTGTCACTTCTATGAATTTGGTAGAACCTTTTCCTTTTATCAAACATGGTGCATCATTACCAAATCTTACACTATTTCTATCATAACAATTCAAGGCAATGAACTTACTTTTATCTCTAGACATGTGATATGAACACCCACTGTCAATGATCCATCTATCATTCTTGACCACAAAAGTCACAAGTGCAATTGCCTCATCTTCATCATATTCATCCTTCATTGCAACATACACCATTTCATCATCATGTTCATCAAATTAATCTTTTGTTTCCTCTTCATCAATATAGCAATACTTCTTGCCTTTATCTTTGTAATCCTTGGTGTCTTCATCTCTTCTAGTTTTGTACTTGTCACCACCTCTGTAGTTCTTCTTCTCTATATATCAAGCAGCAATATGACCAACCTCATTGCAATTGAAATAAATGATAGGTAATTTACCTTTGAACTTGCCTTACCTCTATGGAATCTTCTTGCTAGTAGTGCTTCAAGTTGTTCTACATCTTCCTCATCTATATCAATGTCACTAGACATATACTTTGTTATTTTCTTCTTCTTCTTCTTCTCATTAGGTTCCTTCAATAACAACTTAGCTTTGAAAGTAAATTCAATATTTTCAGGTTTGTAATTATCAAAGTTAGATTGCTCAAAAGCAATCAGCCTACCTACCAGACCTTCAAGTGATAGAGTATTCCCCGATAATCTTAGTTCTTGAATTATGGAAACATTAATAGCATATATAAGTAGTAGTGTTCTTAAAACTTTTCTTAGTATAGTATCATCATCTATTGTGCCAATAGATCCTCTTATTGTATTAACAACATCTTTTATCCTTGAAGCATATTGAGCAATATTTTCACCTTCTTGCATTCTCATATCATCAATCTTACCTCTAAGAATTTCATCTTTGGCTCTTAGAACATTAGTGTCTCCTCCATAGATAGTGATCAAGGCATCCCACATTTTCTTTGCATTATCAAGACTTTTGATATCATCAAATTCAGCATAGCTTAGGGCAAAGGCAATCTCTAGCATTGTCTAGTTATGTTCTTTCTTCTTTTTCATATCCTCTGTAGTTGGGGCTCTAGTAGGGTCAATATGCTCAATAGTAATTATAGATTTTGCATGATCTCCAAGTCCTCTAAGAGGTAGCTTCATCAAACTTTACCATGTAGGGAAGTTATCTCTATTAATCTTGGGTACATCTCTTTTTGACATCTTGATCTTTGTGTTTCTAGTACCTTCAAACTAGTCCTCTTAAGAAAATAGCTCTGATACCAATTTTTGGAGTTCTTTAGAATAACCAAGAGGGGGGATGAATTAGTTATCCAAAATCTAGATGCATAAATAAAAAATTTCACAGTTTAGTGAACCCATAAAATATTTATCATATGCATGCATCCAAAAGATTATGTAATCACTTCAAACTTGTAGGTTACTATCAAATCAATTTGTAGAAATGTAACCATGAGAATTGATTCAAAAATCACACTTGACATAATAATTTACATCAAAATCCAATTTGGGAAAAACCACCAGTAACGTGCTACTCTTTTTCACTCTTCTGAAGTGATTCCCTGTGAAAGGCCAACACTATTAAAGGTTACAATACACACTATTAAATGTGACCATGTTAAAGGATTTCAATCACCCTATTAGGAGTGAGCCTTATTAGAGGACTTTAGAGCATTCACTTGGAATGTCAATTGATTAAAGGATTTACAAATGATTCTTAGGTCAACCTTAATCCAAATAATTTACCCTAGATTGATACAATTATTAGATAGTAACAGTAAGGCTTGATCTGATAATAACTTACAACTCCCTTTGCAGATTACAGATCTCTATTTCAATCCTCCATTTTTCTTGGCTTTCACACTCTTTAGCTCTAATAGCTTTTTCACCCTTCAAGCATTCATACCCTTAAGCCTTCTTGTTTAACAGGCCAATGCAAACTCTTCTATTAGGTCACTTGATGAAGCAAAACCCTTGACTCCTTGTCTTTCTTAGGTTCTTGTACATGACAACTCTTGCTTCTGACTAGCCATTCCTATAAATAGGAAATTTAAATCTTTTGTCATTCATTCTTCATTGTCCAATTTAGGGTTAGAAAAAATTAGGTAGGATTCAATGAATATGACCCTAATTCCATATCTCTTCTAGAAACTTCTCCTTCGGTCATGTTTGAATTTTCCTCAAAAAGGTTTACCATGAATTTTGTGCCACCAACTCATCGATCTTATCTTCCATTTGGTTCACATAATCCAAGAAAAAAAACTTGTTAGCTCAAATCCATCAAATTCACAATCTTTCAAGTAATGTAGCCACTCAGCATTAACTTACTTCTAATGCTCGGCACATACTACATTGCTCAGTATCTAGTATTTTTCTCAACATACACTAAAATAGACTTTTACTCAGGTCCAACTAATTTTTTGCTCAGCTTGCATTGACTTTGCTCGGCTCCTACTATCCACTTGGTTAAGCTTTGCAAACAAACTTTGTTTAACTTGTTTTTCTTGTGACCTTAAGTAGATTATCAATACACCATATCATCACTATCTTAGCTGATTCTTATACTCCCTTTTTATATCATAACTCAACTTTTCCTCTAGGTGTTATTGTTACATCATTTTGATCAAATCCTCTTCATCAATAAAATAAGTGATAGTACTTAAATCATATAAGCAGTTGTCTTACTAGCAAATAACAGGTTTGACATTAGTGACAAAAAAATAATGGAAACATATTTATCATACTCATATCAATATGTTCTCAGTAGTATCCTTCTTCAACAATCTCCCTCAATCTATTCTCAACACTCACATCCCCTACTCTCTCTCTCTCACCCCCTACTCTCTCTCTCATCCCCTACTCCCTCTCCCCCTCTCTCCCACTCTCCCACCCCCTACTCTCTCTCTCTCTCTCTCTCTCTCTCTCTCTCTCTCTCTCTCTCTCACACACACACACACACACTCCCATCCCCTACTCTCTCTCTCTCCCACCCTCCCCCATCCCCTTCTCTCTCTCTCTCTCTCTCTCTCTCTCTCTCTCTCTCTCTATATATATATATATATATATATATATATATATATATATATATATATATATATTCATGTATCTATCTTGATCTTCATGTTCATACTTCTCTAGCTAAATCTCTCTTCCACTCCTCTCTTTTACTATATATTTCTCATACACATCTCTCTCTCTCTCTCTCACCCTCTCCCATCCCATCCCCTACTCTCCCTATCTCTCACTCTCTCCCTCTCCCATCTCTCTCTCTCTCTCTCTCTCTCTCTCTCTCTCTCTCTCTCTCCCCCCCACCTTCTCTGATCCCCTGCTCTCTCTCTATTTCTCCCTCCCGCTCTCCCTATCCCACCTACTCTCTCCCAAACCTCTACTCTCTCTCATTCTCTACCCTCTCTCCTTCCCTCTCTATTGAAATTCGAGCTTTAAGAGTGCATGCACACTAAAGCACATATGCACTATGCAAGCTTGAATTTAAAAAATGCTTTAAATAGTCCACACGTGCTATAGTGCACATGTGTGATTTAAAGCTCTTGGGGATCCAACCCAAAGGTTTGGAGTCTCTAAACTGATCTGAGATATTTTTGTTGCAAACATACAAAAAATGATTTATTTTTCTTGTGTGCTCTCCTTCAAGTTTCCTCGTGATTGAGCATTGATAAAATTAGGTTACATAACATTGTAGATCTCTGTGTTAGCTATATAACCATATAATTTATTTTTAATTTGAACTATTCTAATTCTTTCAACAATAATTTTTTTTGAATGTATGTCCATTTTTTGTCAAAAACCAAGATGTGATAATTGGGCTATATATTTTAGCTCATTCATTGAATTTCACAACTTAGTTTTCTAGAAACTAGACTCCATTTTACACACTTTGAAAATAAGAAGTTTTGATTTTAGATTAGTTTTCAATCATTTGTAGGGGGAGAACACAAATATTTCACATTTTTGGAATGTGTTTCAATTAAAAAAATTATTATAAAAAAATACACATTATAAAATTACTCAAAAAATCTAGGATAAACTACACAATGTTAGGTAACTTTTGACTAGAGCAATTAAACAATTTTTTTAAAAAAAGTTAAAATTTTAGGGGGGCCACACTTTGCATTGTGTTATGTTTTTTCTTTAAAAAATAGTACCACTTTCTATGGCCCTCTTTTTTGAGGATCTAAAATTAAACCATTTTGAAAAAAAAGTAGTAGTTTAGAAACTAGATTCAAAGGACTACTACTTTTGTTTTTGTCATATTTTAAAATTTTGAGCATAACTATCTTCAAATTCTTGTCGAAGTTTAGAAATTGTTGATTTTAGAAAAAATGTGGCTACTTATACCCCCCTTTTGGCTCCACAACTTGGTGCACTTACCCCTAACTTAAGATAAATGATTTACATATGCAAGCTATTTAATGCCTTTGACCAGGATTTTGCACAGTGACATGGATCGAGAGGTATAAGTCAGTAGACCCTATAGATACAATTTTTTATTTGCATATCTTCTCATTTTATGGATTGCAGCTATTACCAAATAGGTATTTGTCTAATATGTCTTCCTCGAGTAAGGAAAATGTGAGCATAGAAGACAAAAGAGAGACATCTAGTAGGTCTAAATTAGGAGATCAACTAGAGGTCAAAAGATTAGAAGAAAAATCAATAAACAAATGTACTTTTTTCTTGTTGAGGGGGGGTCATGTTCTTATGATAATGAGAGTGAAGGCAATAGGAAGGTTCCCCTCAGGTACACACATCTTCAAAAAGAATGGGTACCCAAGGAACTACCTCCAGTTAACACTAATTTTTCTGTTCACGAAAGGATATATCGCATAGCTCCATCTTCATTACATGATTTGGGCCTTTTTCCATGGGTGGCATAAAAGTCAATTAGAATAATTTTTTTAAATTGATGGAGTATGTAGGACATTGTTACAATTACAACAATTGGATGTGGAGTGTGCAATATAAAAAAAGTATGCGTAGGTATGCATTGTCACCAAATTATATACAATTCAAAGAAATTGATCAAAGTAGAAGGCTCGCTATGTATATTGATGGAAGGCCAAAAAAAATAGGGCATATTGCAGGATTTATAAATAGTTCTCAATCTTTTGCAACTAATAAGTGGATGAAGTGTATATTCAAGGCATGCGAGGGAAATCATGTTTTTGTGTGTGTGATAAAATCAATAAGTGTAGGGGAAGAGCTTCTAATAGATTAAAATTTGAATCATGTAGATACAAAAAAAATATGTATCATGGGACTAGTAAGTATAACATTTAAACCAATTGCCTCCAATTAAAATTGACTCCAATATACAATATAATGTTTTATTAATAAATTCTTTTGGTAAGTCTATTATTTTTATTTCACTACTGATTGGTAAGAATTACTAATCTTTTTCACAGGGTGATATGGATATACCACAAGGAAAAGGTGGGGATGTACCAGCTCACACACCTTCTTTAACTAGGTTAAACCTTGATTACTGTAATTGTACAAATTATATAGAAAAAAATGTCATATTGTTATGTTCTTTTCTTTATGGATTTGGAGTTATTTTGATAGAATTTTATTGATATTGATGTCACAACTTGATACTTATTGATAGGGAAAAGTGAAAATGATAGCAGATCAAATGTGATCTGAAACTTGGGCAGCATTTGAAGATGACATCACGTGTAGTGTTGACCCCAACTTCATGGACTTTAAGCTTATAAATAAGTATAGTGATGAAATTATTAACCTTTTCCTCAAGTGAAACATAACCGAGGAGACAGAGGCACTAAAAGATGAATTGATACTTAGAGTCTATTCTTTGAATGTAAGCAGTAATTAATCTTAAGCAATAATAAATTTCAATAGATGTTTATATTTTATAGTATCTTATGGATCATGATCTAAAATATTATGTGTTCTTCTTACAAAATTTTGTGACACCTGTGAGACAACATGGTCAATATGGTGAGGGTTGTAGTGCACAACCTTCATGTAAGTAACACTTTCTCTTTACAACATTATAACACTTAAATTTGATCTTTATCCATTGCAAATGAAAACAAAAATGTTGCAAATATCTTTGTTAACAATGTGGCTTTCTCCTTTGGACACCCTTGAAAATCACGGTTTGATTTATGCTCCAAAGTCTATTATAAAAACTCCTATGAGACAGAAAGAATGCAGCAGTTGTACACCGCATTCCTGCATCAAATTTTTGCACTACTATAGTTATACTAAGATAAACCTAGTGTGCATATGCAAACTAGCTCTAGTGCACCAAAAAATGAAATGTGAGAATTATATCTTTCCAACCATAGAAACCAATCACAACTGCAACTACCATCATTCCAAACATATCATTTGTATATGCAACCACAATAAGAAGCTATCCATTTCTCCCATAGAAACCAATCATCCCATATTGATATGGTGATAGAGTTGGATCTGTTACTCCAAATGAAAGAATCAATACATGAAGTTCATTGGGTACATCTAAAATAATATGACAATAACAAAAAAATTGTGGCCCTACTGGTGCAACATTGTTTGTTTTCATCAACATTATAACACTAAACTTTGATTTTTGGATACTTCTAGCTAGTATCCTATTTGATCTTTATCCATTGCAAGTGTCTTTGCTAACAATGTTTTCTTTAGCTCATGATGAAGTGTGGAGGCCTCCTTTGGTCATCACTCTGATATTGCCGACTGCATTGTCCACAACAAGGAACTTGCATACATCTTCAACTATGCCAAGTACAACTGGTAAAACCTTATTTTGCTATATTTTATAATGTGCTAATCATGCATTATTATTTTTGTCGAGTAAATTTTATGCTCATGGACCTATTTTGTGCACTAATAAATACACCATCAGTTGATAGAACAATAGAGATCAGTACTACTGAAGTTGAACCATTTTTTGGAACAATCCATGTGACTAGTATTGGTTCATTTGCGGGGACATTATTGTTGAACAAGAAAACTATGTTTCCGTTAAAATTACCAAAGCTTCCAAGTGCTTTAAAATTGTTATTATTTATAGTGTAATTGTAGTTTACTTACACATAACTCATTTTGGACTGATAATCCATTGTGTTTTTGTAGGAAATGATATATTCTATTATCATCTTTTCGAAATGGTATTGAAGTTGTTTGGACCCACCATACATAAAAGGTACATAGTTTCATATCATTGCTACAATATTTTTCTTTTCTTCCATTTATTGTACTATATTAAATTTATTGATTTAACAATTTATTTATGTTTTAAAGGTGGAATGACCAGGGTCCTAGAAAAAAAAATCAACTCATTACATCTTGTGAGGACCTTTTTAGAAAAAACATTTTTGACAGTGCCCTACTTCTCAAAAGAGCATCCAAACATATAAAGACTGAGGGACCAATATAGAAGGGGTCTAAAGGATAACCCAAAGTATGAGCATCCTCCTATGATTCCATCAATGGAGTGGAATGAAATAATAGAAGATGCAAAAGAGAAAAGGTTGTGTGGTAAAGGAAATGAACCAAAAAAGGGAAAAAAAGGTATGTCATGATAGTATTAATTAGAATGTAATTGTGCACTAATTAGTGATCTTTGTAAATATATAATCTAATATATTTTGAACTTTTCATAGACTACAAGACACATAAACAACTAAAAAAGGTTGGCCAACACAAACTTGGCTCTAATGGCTATATGAATCTTCACTCTCAACTTGTAAGTAGCACCAATGGAATTTCATACTAAAAAAAATTATATAATTTTGTAAATAATTTTATTTAATCAAATCACACATGCAAACTGATGATATTAAGCAAAAGATATAGGGCAAAGAATTCAATGTTCAGCCTAGGGATAAAGATAAAAAATTTGCCTTGACAGGAGGCTATAAAGTTGTGGTTGCATGCCTACGCTAAGAATCTAAAAGCCATACCCAATAATTAGGTGCATCAAATAAGATACAAGTAAATTGGTCAAATGAAAAGTAAATCAAATTCAATAGTTAAAAAATTTCTATTTTAGTGTTAGTTTCCAACATAAATTGATTGCATAACAATGGGCATAACATTTCATTGCAGTCTTCAAATCCTATCACAGAACCTATGTGTGATGAAGGCCATGATATGCATCATATGGTGGAGGTATTAGTATTCCACTGTAAATTAATTATGCAATTATGAATACAATTTAACATCTTAAATTATAATTTGATGTGTAACCTTCTTTTGAATATTTTAGAGCATGTTGAACATCATGGTGAAGGAGTGGAGCATGTTCAAAGTGTTCAACATGTTGAGATGGCAGTGGATCAAAATGTTATTGTACTTGATGTGGCATTGTCAGGTAAGAAAAATGCATGTTACATTCTACTGATTAATGGAATACTTGTAATAGTAAAAAAAAAAAGGAGTATGTAAACTTAACCCATTTACTTGTTATTACAATAGAGCCCCCTTTAGTGTAGCAGCCTCGTGATCCTCAAAATAGGAGGAGGCATCATAATTTGGCATTGATTGTGCCACAATAGGAGGAGAATGAGGAAGATATTGATGATCCTATTATCCTTTTCCTTAAGAAAGCGAAGAAAAACAAAAAGAATAAATGATTTTAAAAAAATGCTCTTTGATAACTTTGTTGGATAATGAAAGAATGTTAGTTTACGTAATTATCTTGCGTATTAATATTGATTTTTATGTCATGATAATGAATATTGTTACATTTTAATGAAGTATTGATTAGTATTGCATATTATTGAATGTTATGTGATTGTATTGATTGAATGTTATAGTTCATAAATGGATGGATGAATGAATAAATGAAGTATGTAATTAGATTATAATGGGGAATTTAGATTGATGTTTGGGGGCGTGGGGCAGATGAGCTTCCACCTTCATGTGGTTGGCCTCATTAAGTAGAGAATATTAAAGTATTCTCTAAACCAAGTGAAGCTCAAACTAACATACCTTCATTAATTAATCAATTTCATTCATTGTAGGTCTAGAATGGTGGGATGATACTCTATGGTATAGGTATGAATCTCTAGAGGAAGATTAAGTACTCGATCTTCCATCTTCAATAGATTTACCACTTGCCTCAACAAGACAGTAATATAGATTAATCACTTAATACAACACTATAGTTTTTAAATAATGAAATCCCTTACTGCATTCACCCAATTGGACTATCAATTAAAGAAAACTTTGAATATTTGATCAAAGGAAAAAAAATGAAAGAGATAGGAATGATATCACCAAAAGATCAATCAAGCACATAAGCCTTTGTATTGAACTTGAAGATACTTTCACCACAATTTTACATGTGTTGTTGGTGCATATAGTTGACAAAATCCAAAGTAGACAATAGAATCAACTTCTCTTTGTATGACTATAAGAATAATGTCTTGACAGTAATTCTATATGATATGATATCCTATTCTAAATCTGACCCTTATAATTATAAGCATCAAATTGGTTACATTGTGAAAGGGTATGTCCCTTTGTTTACAAAATTTACAACTAACCGACTCATTGACAATTAATTGTATGCATGTAAAACAAGTTTATAGAAAAAAGACTTATGGTGATTCAATAAAATCATTGCATTTCCTAATGTGTTCTACATATTTGATATCTCCCAGTAAATATGTATCGTTGATTACTTCTCTTTCCTTGATCTCGATTTCAAACATCTGCTCCATCTGCATGTTGGCCTTTGACATCTCCAAGTCATCATTCTATGCAAGTTCTGGGGCTTATTCCTACATCACATAACACATATACATCCATCTCTCATGGTCAATGGTATTCCTATTTTCATCATGCCAATATATAACTTGTTCCATAACCAATTCCTCCATTAACCTAAAAGAAAACTTAAATTCCTTTGAATATGCAGTATGATCCTCAATCAACCTTTCTTCTTTCTGAATATCTTTATCTTCTTTGATGTTATTCTTTTATTTGACCAAGCTCTTATATATCTCATTATGTCTCAAAGCTAGGGGTTTATAAGTACTGTAAATATCCCAAACCTAACCTAATTTTTCAAACAACTTCTTAAAATGATTTCTAATCAGAGTGCCAGAGACTTCTCTTCTAATCATTGAAACATCTTTCAATCTTGCATTCTCTTCTTGAAATTTCTTTAATTCAATTCTTAGAGCATCAAAAGATGATTGTATCATTGGTTTCACTTGAGGCTTCCCTAACTTTAACATATTTTCATATAATGTCTTCGAGTTATCCCTCTCAAATGTTTGTCACTTCAAACTTACTTGATTAAACAATGTTAGGTCCACTTGCACACCTACAACCTTGCCAAGGTCTGTCGCCCCTACTTTCAGTGTCATAAAGTGACCAAAATCCTTATCAACATCAATAATTTGTGCACTTTTGTGTGGGGGGTATAAGGCCCACAACAGCATTGATTTTTTATCTTCCACAAATCTTGAACCAATTATGACATCTTTGACTCCTTGTACATCAAGTTTCATATCTTGTTTACCATATTTAATTAAACTATCAAAAATGTATGATTCACTCAAATCCCAACCAAGAATAACCATCACCCCTACTTCATTCAATAGTTGCCTTCCTCTTGTCAAAGTCATATGCTCAACTTCTCTTTTGATATCTTCCTTCAAATTTGTCATTAGTTCTTGTTCATTCTCAGGAGAGATGTTTTGGATATTCTGTCTCAATTATTTGTCTTCATGTTTATACAAAATGGCTATAAACTCCTTGGATTTGATAAAAGCATCATTATTTAAAAAAATTCTTGACTCCAAAAATCTTTCATCCTTCTTAGTATTTATCTTGTCAAGGATATGCACATCATGCTCCAAGGGTTGAAGTACTGGCTTGTCTATAGTTCTTGAAATTGGAACAAGGGAATCTAGAATCTTCTTAATGTCTTCTTTAAATTGTTCTTTGGATTTTTCCCTTTATTCTTCCAGTTCCCTATTTTATTCTTGAATCTTTTGTAGTACTTCTTCCCACTCCAAATTCTTGAAATCTTCCTCATATTCAATGCCTTGGTGAATATAATCACCCAACTTATGTGATTTCCTACATGTCTGAATGTATCCTTCTGGATCATAATGACTCTAGGAATTCATGGTGTACATGTGATATTCATTCTTCAATTTCTCTCCAATCTTGTCATATGACTTAGTTGCACAAATAGTAAAGTCTCCAAAAGATAAAGTTATTGGAAGGAAAGTCTACTTTCTCTGTTTACCTCTAAAATGTTGTTTGCTAGATTCAAACATATGTCTTACAATCTCTAGATATGCAATTCTACCAAGCACTAATGTTGGTAATCTATATGGCCTTCCTTCAAACCCAAATGTCATGATACAAGTGAAGTAATCATATGCATACCAGCCTCCCCAATTGTTTTTGATTTTCTCTCCCAACCCATTGTCCCTAGGTCTTAAAAAACTTTAAATATTAGGGCTAATTGAGGGAAAAGATTGGTGTCCAAACAATGTGTACAAAGGTTGATCAAAATGATCTTCAAATGTAAGGTAACAAGAAACACTGAACTTATAATCCCATATTGGTGTCCACATTTGAATAGGCTTCACTTCCCCAATAGACTCCCTCAAATTCAATTTCAAACCCTCACCCCATAATCCTCTCATTTGTCCAAAATATAAAACCATATGCATAAGCAAGGAATAATGTTCAAAAGCAGGGTACTGAACATCTTCAAAGTTAAAAAAAGAAGTATGAATGTTATCAGCAACATACTCTACATAATCATAGGGTCTAGGCTCCGGCATTTGAATGTCTAATGCTAATACCATGGGCCCAATTTCCATCAAATCAGGTGCTTCCATCCCTCCTACTTGTCCACATGATTAGTATGTCATGTCTAAGTATGTCTTAAATATTTTGATGTTGAATGGAGGTCCATCTGCTATAGTTAGAGGCTCCTTTTTTATTTTATGCAACATCAATTTCCATTGCATATATAAAATATCTGACCTCTCATGCTCATTTTTCAATTCTATGAATGGCAAACTTTTAGTTAAACTGCCAGTGAGTCTAAAAGCTTCATTTAGAGATTCCATAGATATCTCCATGAATTTTTCCCTATCCTTGTAGTATATGCATCTTTCTTCAACAGTATATTTTCTTATAATGACCTTGAGTAACTCCACATTCACAACCACATTTGCCACTATCAATTTTCCTAAATTCATCTCCCAAGGATGATAGATAAGTGCCTGGTGATTTCTCTTCACATAATGATACAAAAAGAGTTCATAACCCCTAGTCCTAGTCCATACATTTCCAATGTCATTGTACTTGTCTTCAATTTTGTCTAGGGATGTGAATTTGCTTCTTCTTGACTTACAACCTACAAAAGACATTTGTTCAATGAGGTCTTCATTCAATTTCCCTAGTGGCACTTCATCATCTACTTTCTGCTTCTTATCATTTTTACCCTTTTTGACTTTCTTAACTTTCCTCTTCTAAGTAGAACTAGAACTCTCCATGAAACCTTCTAAAACTTTTTTTGAGTACAACTCTCTATAAAAACTAAATACAAACAACAATCTCACAATTTTCCTTTAAGAATTTATGAGCTCAAACTAGTAATGATTATCTTTTATTACCAAATAGATTGCACTATTACATTTACTTTCCACATGAATTGAAACATAAAGCCATTTTTTATCATTGTAGCAAATGAACTAGCTATCAGAAGTCATTTTGTGCACTTATTTTTGTACCTAATGAAACATATTCAAACATTTGATCACCACAACTTTCAATGATATAAATATATGAAATTATGATTGCTATAGCTTGTTCTCACAAATAGAAAATTATTTCTAACTTCATGTCTATTGCTATAAAAATGGCGATATCACCATTGCTTACCACTATACTAGAAACCCTTCATCTATAATCTCCAATACACCTTCTTGCTATTAGGTATGGTGATATCAAAACTTCAGCCTTCAATATTGGCACTTGAAATGTTGCTATAACATATAACAATATCCCACACCTCATCGTTGATCATTATATCTCCATAATACAAAATGTGATTACTGATCACATTCAACTTATCATCACAACTCACAGTGATGTCCTTTTAATAATACAACCATCTATCACTATAAGTTACAGTGATCTCCAAGTTTCATTGCTAATCGCTATATCCTTTTTGTGCCCTCACCACTCAATGATAGATCATGATTACTATAACATATAGTGATATATAAAGACTTATCACTCATCGCTATACTAAAATTCCATATCTTCCACTCACCAATGAGATATATTGCTTTAAGTTATAGCGATAATTCAATTCCATCGCTCATCGCCATATCGATAATGAATCTTCTTCGCACAATGATGAATCCAATCGCTATATTATATAGTGACATCATACCCTATTTCAAGCTACCCAAACTGCAATTGTTGAAAGATACCCTGATATCTAATACCCCATCGTTGTAGCTATAGCGATAATCTCAAAAATGAGAATATTTTCATGAATTCAAACAAGACCAATGCCTAGATCAATCAATGGATATCTCCATGTGATGAGTAAGCCCTAGGAGTGCAATTCTGCAACAGGATTCTTTGACTTCAGTGATTAATAGTTATTTTCTATTAAAACACAAAGAGAAGCAATAAATGATTCCTTATTTTGATCACAAAATCTATCTAGGACATACAAAGGTAAGAAATGAAAGTAGGTAAAAGGTGAACAAATAATTGCAAAATATTGAGTTCCACCAAAAGGGACGAACTTATCTTGTGGAGCAAGTGTAAGAGGATGCGTTCATTTGATTGATCTTGCTAGGAGTGAGAGGATTGACAAGTCAAAGGTCACTGGGGAAATACTTAAAGAAGAAAAACACATAAACAAATCTCTCTTTTCTCTTGGGGATGTTATAATTTCTTTAGCTAATAAGAGTGTGCATGTCCCATATCGTAACAGCAAACTGACCCAAATTCCAAGATTCCCTCAGTGAACAAGCAAAGAACTTATGTTTGTACATCTCAATCCAAACATTGGCTCTTACTCAGAGACAATCAACACTTTGAAATTTGCAAAGAGAGTGTCCAGCTTGGAACTGGGTGCTACACATAGAAACAAGGAAAGCAAGGATGTTAGGGATCTCAAGGAACAGATTTCTAAATTGAAGGAAATCATTGCAAGAAAAGATACTGAGCTTAAGCATTTGCAAAAATCAAATCCCTAAAGATGTCCTACACACTGTTAATAAATATCATATACACATTTTAGAATTTGTTGTAGATGAATTCTATACAATTGTTGTGATACCTTATTTTATTATTATTAATTATGTGAATATGACTTCTTGTTATCAATTGAGGTTTTTGACTTATGCATTTGTTATGTTTTCTCAGTATTCAGTTGTGTGTTTTTATAAAATTAAAAATTTACCAAATATTTATTGCATCTGGATGATTTTCATACCGGTGAAACATTAGTGTTTGTCTTTAATCACTATAGAGATGATTACTTTAGACGTATAGTGAAACTATTATGCATGTTAATATAGGTATTAGGCACTTTAACATGTGCCTTGGTAGAAGTCATGTGCTAGTCTTGTGTGCTTATTTATCTTAATCTCTCACAAAGCATGTCTAATATATTTTCTATTTAAACATCTCAATAGATTTCTACAGCAACCATCCCATTGAAAGGGAATGCTTCTCATGCTTTAACTTTCCATTGTAGCTTGTACCTATAATCTTGAATATTCTCAACTCAAAGTTTGTTGATTTTTTTAACTCTATCATCCACTTATATGCAATAATAAGGAAACTCTACTTGAAAAATAGTACCTAAAATGTGGCTCAAATAGTTGCTCTCTTCTTTTGTACTGGCATGTCTTTATAATCTAATAAAAAATAATCAACACTCCCTTAACTATTTTACATATCTACTAAAATGGTTATCAATAAGAACAATATTAGTAATGGAACCGCTAGAAATAACAACCTTGCGAACCGCCATAATAATTAGATAGGTAGACTGCCATAACCTTCTACGACCTAAGATTGCAGAGTCATTATTTGTGTTGCATCACATAACTCAAGATCCCAAGTAAGATGTTTATCAATATCAATTGTATCCTACTGTATGTTACAAAATCTAATTTTTGAAGCTTTTTCAAATCATTATTTTTCAATTCATTAGTTGATTTGACCTTTCTTTTCTTCTTGCTTACTTTATAATTGTAAGAGTTTTCTGAAAAATGTATCCTATATTACTATGCTAAATAATGGGTGTACTCATTTTATTTTACTATATAGGAAATTTGGGCCAACATGTATGTCTTAGAAAACTCCATCATGTCATCATATATCTATTGTTTGGTTTAGCTTTAGAAGTAATCAAATCTCTGAGGTAAAGATTGGAGGTACCAATAAAAGTTGACTTACATCTTTATTGCCAAAGAAAGGAAATTCATTATAGCCAAATGATCTTTGAGAGCCCATTGCCATGCTAGTTCCTAAATTGATAACTTTCAAATGAGTGGTTTTTACAAAGAAGAGCACTCATTTTAATGATTTCTTCCCCCAAACAACCACAATATGTTTTGTTGCAGAGAACATGCCATACTATTTCATATTTTCACATACAATACACATCTATTAGTCATGTTAGAAATAGTCTTTGAAATAGTCAAGGTAGATACAATGAGTTATTGCAATTGAAGGGCACAATACATTTTGGTATGAGATTTTTGCGGAATGATGAATTGATGTTGCAAGGCATTGTGGGTTTTGATTGGGCAAGAGATGCAGGTGACAGGATGAGGAATTTAAGTTTCTTTAGAATACGACTTGTCCGACAATGATATGCCACTTAGTGTAAGTCTAGTTCAACTTTTATAAGTTTTGTTTTAGAGAAACTAGTAAATACTAAATGCCTGCTTATTTTCTAGACATCAACACAAGGTAATGATTGATTTTCATTTTTTCCATGTAAGCTTGAAATAATAGTAGTGCTTTATATGAAGTTTCAAATGTTCTTAGTTAAGTTGTGTATTGGCAGGACCATGAGAATGATGATGCAGGGGAGGAGGCAAAAGATGTTGATGATGAGATGGCAGACATTGAAACTCTTAAAAAAATTCTACTTAGACCAAAACAATAAAATAATTAAAATCAATAAAAAAAGATACTAAGAAAAAATTCATAGGTTATAGATGTGATGTGGTATATTTTAATCTTAGGTCCTTGTTTGTGTGAGGAAAACTAAAAGTGTAATGGGGGAAGTTATGAGTCTTGCAATTGGTACAATTTTAGCTTAATTATCCTATTCATTACTTCCATAAAACTTTAATGTGTGGACAATATTTTCACTTAATATGATATATATGTTATATATAATGAATGATTATGGTATGTGATTGTCCAATATGGTTATTATACTATCACATTGTTATTAATGGTATAATGTGAATGGATGCTTGTTTGTTAAGAGGGCCCTTGAAACCTATGTGGAAGAAGTTAGAGGACACAGACCAAATGCAATTGCCAGAAAACTTTGTTGACATTGTCTTGGAATGAATTGACACCCATAGGATCTGGAGGAGTTTGCAAGATGATAATATCATGTTTCATTAACTCATGTAGTAATTCTTGCATGTTCTTGTATTCTTGTTTGTTGATTAAGAGTTCAAACATGACTAAGACATCTGAGTAAAATTTAAGATGTAACTAAGCTCACTTTCTTGGACTATGTATAAAGTCTAGTTTTGCCAATAGTTGGTGGATCAACCAATGCACATGTGATATACTTAAATTTTGCCTTGATTTTTTATTTGCTAAGTTGTTACTATAATTGTCTACTATGTACTATTTTAGAGAAATAAAGTGAGTGACTTGATGATTTGTTAAGGTTACTTGTGAGTCCGAGGTTACATCTCCTCAAGCAATGACTACTTGAGGCATTGCAATTCTCTTGTAGCTAGATTCATTTAATTAAGCAATAACATATATTCTCTCCCTCTCTGTGGTCTAGATGCAGGGAATGAGAAACCCTGATAGATGGGAACCTCATCCATCTGTAGCCACTCATAGTGACATCAATATAGGTCTGTGAAATCTCATCTCAAGGTGGTGGTATACTCACCAAAGGCCTGAAGATAAATATCCAAACTAATCACTGACCAGGCTATTGTCGGTGACTACTTTTGGATATTTATCTTCTAGAAACAAAAGTTTTAAACAAAACATGTTGGTCAAAATTTTTGCCAAAGATTTGTCAAAATTGTCATCGTGGGTTTGGCATCCTAGTCGATCAAGGGCCAGCATTGGTTGAACTTTTGACCAATCTTTGGTGGAATTTTTGACCAAAGCATTGACTATGATGTCATCGTGGGTTTGGCATCCTGGTAGATGATTTGGTTGACATTTCGACCAAACTTGGTTGAAATTTTGACCAATGGTCTTATTAACAAGGGACATCATTTTCGACCAACTACATCGTCACAATTCCAACACCTACAAGACTTGGTCGAATTCTTGATGATAAAAAAAGGCGACAAAGCATTTGGTCAAAAAGTTGACTAACATGAGTTGAAAATTAGACCAATTTTCATTGAAAAATGAGTCAAAATGTACTAGTGAGTGTTCCATTTGTATC
Source organism: Cupressus sempervirens (assembly GCA_028749045.1). Taxonomy (NCBI): domain Eukaryota; kingdom Viridiplantae; phylum Streptophyta; class Pinopsida; order Cupressales; family Cupressaceae; genus Cupressus; species Cupressus sempervirens. Next base: position 19,415,426 of record CM053786.1, read on the forward strand.
AAACAAGTGATATGTGAAGCTGGTAAATGCGTATGAGCAATCCAATGGATTATTTGGATGTGAAGTTGGTGATCTGATATTGAGATTAGAAGAGGTTTTGGTCTAGTCAAGAGGACATAGGAGTTCGATTTATTTCATTTCTATTATTTTGTAAGAAATAATACAGAGATCAGTTGGATAATGAGTTCAATGATCTTACCCTTGATGTTGTTTGGACAGTGGGTCCATCTGCCTTCTACAACTCCTAACAGGGTTGGAATCTCCTAACAAGGACTAATATGTACTAAATGTATTTCATTGGCTCCTAAAAATTTTCATCCTCTTACAAGGAACTTTTATATTATTACATCATTTTGTGGGTACAATCCCCATTAGGGTTTTCCCTCTGATCAAGGATTTCCCTAATTAACATATATGGTGTTATTGTATGTGTATCTTCTTATGGTTCTCGATTATATTGCTCACATGGTCAAGGATTAATAAGGTTGATAAACGTTTTAATAGTTGGATAACTAATCCCCCCCACCCCCTCTCAATTATCTTGGTGGACTTTACTTTCTAACAAGTTTTTCTTTTAGTTATTCTAAAATAGTGTGCATCCACAAGAATGTTCCTCAATACATTTTTCTTTCAAAATGTAGTATACTACAAGTATAACACCCTATTATAATGTTGCTTGGCAAATGAAAAATCACTACTACTCTATAGTTGTCATATAATGGTGCATGTGGACTCTTCAATGGCAAGACACTTGCAAAACAACCTTTATATCCCATGAATTTGTGAAAAGAAATTCCAACATTGACATAGGATTCCTATCTATGTTCCTACTTAGGAACTTCAGCCTCTTAATTCACTTTGGACTTTCTATATGCAAGGTCTTGCTTCTCTATAAGATTTCTCCTTCTACTTTGTGCCTTCATCATTATAATGATTGACTATTTACAATGTGAAGGGGGCAATTACACTTAAATCTACTACCGCTAAAGCTTATATCTCTCTTTTTAATGGAAAAGTAGCATTTTACATTTGTTTCTATTTTTACTAAGGACTCTCCTTACAAGAATAATTAGGTGAAGAAGTTTCTAGATATGTTCCATACCCAATATGACTTCTCTACTCATTACTATGTATAATCCAATGGCCAAGTTAGCAATTCAAACAAAATTATTATATTGTTTCTTTAAAAAAAATTGATCTACAAAGTAATCCTCTTGCCTTTTAGGACTACTAGACAAGCATTTTATCTCCCATGTGTCCACATCCTTTGACCTGTCATGTTGAGTTTGGTATACCTCTAAAGCCTGAAAGTTCTTTTCAAGGTCTTTCTCCACATAGTTATTGAAGACATTATTGTATTATGAGTGTCATAGCAAGAGCTCAAGACGCCATTAGTATTATTTAAATATTTTGGGACATCTTTTGGTCTTCTGCAAGTAGCTCATATGACCTTATAATTAACATGTTATCCATTACTCTTTTCATTCTAAGAGAAACCTAATGCAATGTACATGTGAAAGATAGACTCAAGGGAGAACTTGTCCTATTCACTATTAACTATGAATAGAGGACAACAATTCAAGGAGCCTCTTAAAACTTCTTGCTTTTAACAATTTTTAGTATGCTTGTTTTGCATGTTTTCAACTTTAAGTTTTCATACTTCGATTGAAATTTCATTTTGCATGTCAATGATGATTTCTTTTCTTTTCCCATAGTGCCTATAATCATAATCCTATGAATATACTTTTCAGTATTTTTTTTTAACACATCTTATTTAATGTTCCCTTCTTATATTCTAATATTTCATTCTTTCCAATACATATATTTAAAAATGGTCATATATCAAACTTTATGTTCAATGCTAATTAGTTATTTATTCTTATTATGAACTCTTCATATTCTTGTTTTTTTGTCTTTTCAGTAACCCTTTGTACGCCTTATCTATCCTTTCTAAATTGGTATCGTCCGCATGGCTTTTTCCTTTTCTTATGTTTCCTTTAATCACCTAAGTTTATTTCCTGTATTCGGCGTGATTCAGTTGAATTGATAATTTATATTAATTGCTTAAACAATCATCAGCATAAACCAAATGATTATCATACCATCGCATCTATCTATACCATAATGTAACCAAAATGTATACCATAATGTAACCAAAACACATTTTCCCATAAACACATGATCCTTCCAATAATCAATTATCCATTTACAACACCAACACCCCAAAATTGATAATTACCCATATCTCATACTTGGTCTAGCAATGGTGATATTTCAATCTTATGAAGGTGGTCTAGGATTTGGAGGATACAATAAGGTTGTCTCAGTCATGATTGCAAGGTTGGGAGGGTAAATTGCTCCTTTGTGCTAAAATGAACCCCTCTAGGCGCCCCTCTACTCGCCCTAATGCCTCTCTCAAGCTACCATTCTCCACTGCCAGTGCATCCATCCTCTGCCATACTTGTATATCTGCTACCCTCATTTCTCTAAGTGCCTCAAGCTCTCCTTGCAAATGATCTCGCTCTGCTGTCAGTTCATCTATCTTAGCACGTAGCTGTTGGATCTCTATCTGCATTTCTCTTTCTCTGTTTTGAGCCTCATCGTGTTGGACCTGCAGTCTATCTCGATCCACTTGAGCTTGGTCTCTCTCGGCCACTGCCTTTGCTACTCTCTCATGAAGCTGATCCCTCTCTACCATGGTAGCATATGTGTGTTCCAGATGTAGTTTGAACAAAAGATCAAAAAGCTGAACAAACTGGCCTGCTGTTTCCATGGCCCTGTCACTAATTGTTGTGTCTCGATTAGGAAAACATAGTACCATCTGAGAAAAAGTGCGGTTGATCACATCCTCCCATTCTCGAATGTTAGCTGCAAAACCCAAACACGAAACCATGTCAGTTGCCACCTAGCTTAAATCACATCAAGTTCGATTAAATAATGTCTAAGCACATAATCGTCAATATCTATCATACTTGAATCAATAAATGATTTCTAAACACATAATCATCAATGTCTATCAGACTTTCATAATTAGATCTCCCGACTGTCCAATTGTATCATCTCGAGGTTAGCTTCCGCAGTATCAATTAAGAGTTCAGTGCATATTACTACAACAATCTGTGCACCCAAAAATCAGATATTATATATCATAGATTATACATTTCCCTTATTGTTGAAATATTACTCTCAGGATTCAATTCAATTGTGTATCTTTCTTAATCAAATTCATTGATCTATGTTCATGAGTATTGTGTATCTTTCTTGGTTAATGGAATACTTGGCACTCATTTCATCTAGGTGTTGTTTACAAAGATAACGTATCGATACTTTCCGGAGGTTACCCAACCGAATACTACTCCAGCTAGAACATGTTTAACTGAGAGAATTCCTCAATAATTTCTTTTATAATTAACTCATTTCTTTATATTTGAAAAATAATACATCAAATAATGTTACTCTCATCAATCAACAAGCAAATCCATAAACTTAGATGTCTGGATCACCAAATGAAAATTAAAAGTGTCAATGGTTACAGTATGAAGCAAAATCTATCAAAGTAGAAACCTAATAAGACAGTATGAAATGAAGATTCTGAAACAATTCCAAATTCTATCAAAGTAGAAACCTAATAAGACAAAAGGAATAGGGGTTCAAAATGTTCTTTTCATTATAGTTAAAGATGTAAGAACTATCATAAAATTGAGGATAAATGTCTTTAATGGTCTCATCAAAGATCTAACAAATATCGAAAAATAAAACATTTCATGAACATGAGATGTTAATTTCATAACAAAAGTTTCAATTATATGGGTCAAAAGACAAATATAAGTCTAGGTTTTATTAGTTGAGAGGCGTAATTATATAATAGTATTATTGTTCTTATTTGTATCATAAAAAGAAGAAGACTTGAGACTTTTTTTACTATCTAATTGAAAATGACAACTTTCCTTTCAATGTAAACGGACACTTTCTTTTATATTTTTTATTTTTATTTTTATATATGAATGCTAAGGATTTCTTAATACACTATTATTTTTATGTTTTATTCTTTGTTTGCTTAAAAATATAGAACAAAAATTTTAATTCGTTATTTTATTATCTCTTCTACATGATTCTTTCTATAAAATTATAATTATGCTACTAAAGATGGTCCAATAAGATCCCTATTCATAAAAGATGCAAAACAATATAACACACTAATATAATGATATTGAAAAACGTGCTACATTTTGTAAATATGTTTATAAAGCAATCATGCTTTTCTTTTCACAATACACACATTTGATTTGAGGTGATGTAAAAGGCTCTGAAAATTACTAAAATAAAAATGAAAGGAAATAGAATAAGATTATTAGATAATTGCTCTATCATTAATGCATGCACAACAGCTTTTCATGTTTCCTTGAATTTAATAATGTTTAAAATGAAACAAAATTATTGAATGGCAAATCTACCTATATAATAAGAACTCATAAATTGCACCATCGTATAATGCTAAAGAACAAATGAGTTCATCTATTGAAGTTATGAACAAATGAAGTTCCAAAAATCTAGATTGGTCAAGGAAACTCTTGAATACTACCTAAATGTTGATATGAGTGATTTAAATTCCTTTTGTAGATTCAAATAGCTAAGTTGGATTGTCAGCCAATATGTTTATAAAGCAATCATGCTTTTCTTTTCATAATACACACATTTGATCTAAGGTGATGTAAAAGGCTTCTGAAAATTACTAAAATTAAAAATGAAAAGAAATAGAATAAGATTATTAGACAATTGAAATATGCCCTCTATCATTAATGCATTCACAATAGTTTATCATGTTTCCTTGAATTTTATAATGTTTAAAATGAAACAAAATTATTAAATGGCAGATCTACCTATATAATAAGAATTCATAAATTGCACCATCCTATAATGGTGAAGAACAAATGAGTTCATATATTGAAGTCATGAACAAATGAAGTTCCAAAAATCTAGATTGGACAAGGAAACTCTTGAATACTACCTAAATATTGATATGAGTTATTTAAATTCCTTTTGCAGATTCGAATAGCTAAGTTGGATTGTAAGCCAATATTTATTGAATATCACTATTTTTGTAATTTGTGTGTTTCAAGAGCAGACCCGATCTGAATATAAAAATGTGCCAAGGAGACATGTCTCTATATAAGAGATGGCCCAAAATTCATAACCCATTGATCCATAACATAAAAATATTGTTTTTTTAATTTAATCACAATAGTGATCACTGCTATAATTGATCCACTTGGAATGTTATCATATGTACATTGATTTCATTAAATTGATGGCAAAATATAATCAGGTTAAAGGATTAATTCTACACAAAAATTAAATTGTAGATAGAGCAAAATTGATAAGTAGTATTAATCAAATTATTATTATTTTTAAATGTTTATTAAACTTGTCTATGTAAATATGTTAGAAGTTGTAATCTTTCCTTGGTGTGTTTATAAACCAAGGTTAGACCACCTTTCTTTATTATTATAATATATTAGGATATAAGCCAAGGTATCCTAATATATTTCTTTTTTGTCTCTTTTCCACTACATCTTATTTTGTCCTCTAGTGGAATATGTGAGGACAAATATTTATTGTAATTTGTAATTTAGATTATTCCTCCTTAAGAGGAATCTCACACTTGGCCTCACACACTTATGAATGGTGGCATTCATAAACATGGGAGTTACATTATAACTCCTCTCTCTCATCTCTATTTAAGAGATGACCATCCTCTCTCATTTCTAATGAGGTTTCTTCCTCTTCTCAATTTTTGTATGAGCGATTGCTCTCTCTCTCTCTCTCTCTCTCTCTCTCTCTCTCTCTCTCTCTCCTTAGGCTTTTCATGCCTCATGCATAATGCTGACAAGGGGTTTTCTTTGCTTTCCCCTTTTCAAATATCTTGTCTCATGGTGTTGGATCATGAAGCTTTCTCTCTCCTATCTTAGGGTAATATCTTTTCATGCATTAACTCGCTTAGATTCTTTCTTGGTAATGCTTATTTACATATTTCTTTTTCCATTTCTAACATGGTATCAGAGTAGTTTAATCTTTGTTTTTGAGTGTTTGCATGAAGGTACAATTTGAAGGAGACTCTTGAGAGAGATTTCACTAATTCCTTTTTAATCTTCTTAAGTTGGAAGAAATTGAATTTTTTTTGGATTTGGCTGGTTTACCGCCAAACTCGATTAACTCCTATTTGCTCTAATTTGTGTAGGTTTCGATAAATTGTCGATAAAGAAAATAATATAAATTTAAAGATATCACACTCCTAATTTAATTTTTTTTTAATTCCAGTGCTTGTCCCAATTTTCACCTTCTAAGTCGTTTTTTTTTTCTCTAACCTCAAGTATGTTTCCTGTTCACTTCCTGTCTTGAAATCTACTTAACTTCGGGGAACTAAAGAGCAAAATCCTCCTCTATTAGTTTACATTTGTTGGTTCGCTTGGATTTGGGGGAAAAGCTTGTTCGAAGTATAAATATTGGGTGTTTTCACGCTTGTTAATCGACTCATGGAAAGTGTATAATTTTTGATTGCCAAATGCCTTCCAATATGCTAGCGATGGATTCCCTGTCTCTGGCGTGTGGGGAAGGAGGGGCAATGGTAGAAATGAGGCCGAGGCCGTTGAATCTGGAAACCAGATCGATGGATGAGAAAAGCCCTAATGATTTGGCCTCCACGGCTCATTCCAGTAGCACCAGCCATAATAAGGTGGGATTGCAGCCCATAAAGAGTTCTGAGCGGCTCGAGGCAATGGCGACGGCCGCCATTCCTCCGAGCATGAGTTTTCAATCTGGAATGGGGACTCCTGGCTCCTTGTGTCATACCCCTTTTGCTACTCATCCAATGGTGGCTGATGCCTGGGAGAATCTCAGGAAATCACTTGTTTATTTTCATGGGAAGCCCGTGGGCATCATAGCTGCTCTGGATTCTACAGAAGATGCCTTAAACTATAATCAGGTGTTATGCCTGCTAGCTTTAAGGTTCTTCATGATCCGAAGAGGAATTCAGACACCTTGATTGCAGATTTTGGAGAAAGTGCCATTGGTAGGGTTGCACCCGTTGATTCGGGATTTTGCTCCGAGCCTACACCAAATGTACTGAAGATCACAGCCTTGCAGATATCCCTGATTTCACCTCGCCGTTGTAACCCTCGATCTCGTATTTTCTGCCCTCAGTTGTTTCTTTGCCCTTGTTCAATTTTTGGCATACCCGTTTGTTGAGAGCCTTCACCCGCATGGATTCCCTCTTTAGCATCTGGATTAGCCTCTACTCGTAGGTCTAGTTTCCCGCCATGAGAGCGTCTCTGTGTAAAATTTGTAGCTTCCATTTGATAGGTGTCATGCTCTCCCCACCCACTCTTCATCTGAGTTATTTCTTTTGTTTCTTATTTCATTGCATTAAATTATCTGGACATGCGTTGGATTATTTACATGCATAATTCTTATTCTTCCTTTTCTCAGATTTTCTCATTATATTCTTTCTATTTTTAGTTGTTAACACTTGTTATGCAGGATTGAATGATTTATATTACGTCTTTGATCTATTTGTTGTTTTACTCCAGCTCATACTCTATTATGAGTTTGTTCCATTTTTTTTCGTTCTCTACATTCTCTGTCACTTTTTTCAAAAATCAAATCATTTCAAATCAATTTCTGCAATCTCTTTTCTGGAAAGTTTCTTAATATTTTTTTTAGTATATTCTTATCTCCCTTATCTGAACTCTATCATTTTTTACTAACCTTTTTTGCAAGGTTAGCTGTAACAAATTTTATATTAATCATATTCATTGTTCTCTTTGTATCATTATCTCATTATTGTTCTGCTCCTTTGTTATTATTTGTATTAATGTTACCAAGTAATCATAATTTTTGGTTTATCTTATATATCTTAATTTCCATTAAAGTGTTTTTTTTTTCAAAAACACCTATCTTATTATTCTTGTCTGTTGTTATAATCCTTATTTTTTAATCTAAACATTTATTTTATTTAAAAATAAGTGTAATATAACGTTTTATATGAAATTTGAGTATCAATTTTTTGTCTCTTTTACTATTATGATTCATTATTTCAATTATTCTAAGTAAGCAGCTTATAATTTATAGTTGTGTTGTAAGCTTTTTCCTATTAAAACTTTTTATCTAAGTTTTTTTTTTTTTTTTTTAATCTTTTTCTCTATTTTTAATCATTAATCTATAGATTAAATTAAATGATATGAAAAGACATTCATTTTGATTATTATTTGTAGGAAACACTCTTTTTTTGGTGTAGTACTTCAATAGAAGGTTATATCTTATTAGTTTATATATTATATAAGCATGCCTATATTAATTTTACAAAATTAAATTAAATAGTTCAAACTCTCATATATGCATAACACATATTGCATTTATTGTTTGTTTGAAGAACTTGCTAAAGGATGCTACAAATTTGATTTATTTGCTAGATTTTGCACCAAATGTTAAATAGGGTATATTAATTTCATTGTAACTTGTACCTTTTCAAGGGGATGATTCATAGCTACAATTTTCACTGATTCTTTGTCTTTCACCAAATATTGATTAGTGTGTCTCACAATCAATTATACTATGGTTTTACACATCTCTTTCTATATAGAAATAGGACATTTTTTTATATATTATTAGTTTATTTGTATGCACATAGTTATATCTTTTTTAATGTTTATTTCAAAAAATTCTTTTTAAAACACTTCTAATCTTGGAGGCATATGTATGGGAAAAAGGGGAGATTTTTTCTAGCCCCATGACTTTATGTTCTTATTACCTTGAGATTATATTTTGGACCAAGGTATTCAACATAAAGGTGATTATTCCAAAAAAACAAAGGGGTAATCATTTTTCTAGCATTAAGCTATGATTTAATAATTGTACTAGTGTGATTTCATACTATGGTATTTTTTTTAGGTATATTTATTCAAGTATATATGGGTGCACACATATATACCAAGATAAATATACAAGCTATTTTGATTGTGATGTGTATGTTCTTGTGTAAAGTAAATATCTTTAATTCTTTCTATCCTTCAAATAGTTTACATACCCATGTTCACCTTTAATGGAGTTTTCTACCTGATATCCATACACTAATCTTGCTTATTGCTCTTCAATGTTATCTCTGCATATTTTTTTCAAGTTTATGAGTTATCTTACACTATTGCCTTCATTATTTAATGATTTGATTTTACTATGTTCTAATGATCTATCTGCACATGGTTGCAATTTTATGCTTTTATAGCATCTCTTTATGCTCATGGTAGTAGTTTATGGTTTTATACCATTGGTTTATATGTTTTTTATTTGATCTTGTGTAAGTTGCATCGGGAGCCAATTTTTCAAGGTTAACTATGGTGGACCCGACAGTTTTAAACTGACTCGTAGTTGCCTTATCTAGCCTGTGGAGTATCCCTCCAACCTATAATTGGTGTGCACTTACTTCAATGGAGTTTCCCTCCATTTGTCCCACTTTGTTCCTCAATGCGAGGATGATATTTTATGGGGATTTCCCATTTGTCCCACTTTGTTCCTCAATGCCAAGGTATCCTAATATATTTCTTTTTTGTCTCTTTTCTACTACATCTTATTTTGTCCTCTAGTGGAATATGTGAGGACAAATATTTATTGTAATTTGTAATTTAAATTATTCCTCCTTAAGAGGAATCTCACACTTGGCCTCACACACTTATGAATGGTGGCATTCATAGACATGGGAGTTACATTCTAACTCCTCTCTCTCATCTCTATTTAAGAGATGACCATCCTCTCTCATTTCTAATGAGGTTTCTTCCTCTTCTCAATTTTTGTATGAGTGATTTCTCTCTCTCTCTCTCTCCCTCTCTCTCCTTAGGCTTTTCATGCCTCATTCATAATGCTCACAAGGGGTTTTCTTTGCTTTCCCCTTTTCAAATATATTGTCTCATGGTGTTGGATCTTGAAGCTTTCTCTCTTCTATCTTATGGTAATATCTTTTCATGCATTAACTCGCTTCGATTCTTTCTTGGTAATGCTAATTTACATATTTCTTTTTCCATTTCTAACAAAATATCTAAGAAATATTTATTAGAGATAATGTTTAACTGGTGAACATATTTCAATATACTAATTTAAACAATTTGTCTCTTAATCAAACTAATCTAACTGAAACTACAACATTAACACTCCCTCTTAGCTAGGGAATGCACTCTCAACTTATGAGGGGAAAAATCATCTGAATATGATATTATTGAAAATGGTGTGATTAAGGATAACTACATATATCCATCATTTAGATGTTACCTTATGGTATCATCAAAAGTATGGTACAACCATAAGACATTTGCATACTTATATCTTCCTTGGTATGTGCACTAGCATTAAGTCTGCTACCAAAGAAGATATTTGCACATGTCTCCAATGATACTAAGTCTCATAGCATCTACCCTAACATATCTCAGCAACTATGTACTTAGTTACATGAGACATATGCACTATCATAATTCTATAGACATCATCCATATGGCATCCATCATGATAGCAAGTTAAACTATTGTTTAGATTGTCACCTTACAATAGTAACCACAATCAAATGTCACTGAAGGATTGTCACCTTACTGATGTTTCTACATAATCATGTAGTAACTCACATGATAAGAAGAGAATGTAAACATAGATATCTTTTAACATTAAAAACTTATTGAGAATCAACCTCAAAAAAGATAATTACATTTATACCATACCAAGTTTACTTCTGAAATAATCCACCTTTAATTTTGTGAGGGGCTTAGCTAAAATATTAGCAATTTGCTCATTTGTGTTGATGTATCTCAGTTGTATGAAAAAAAATTTCACCATGTCCCTAAAATAATGTTAAGATTCAATGTGTTCTATTATGAAATATTGAATTCACTAAAAGTTAAATACAATTTTGATTATTGCAGTGTATAATAGTGGGGTCTATGGATTGTCCAAACAACCCTATCAATACTTTCATCAACCATATTGCTTCTAGAGCTCCAATTGATGTTGCAATGTACTCGACTTCCATAAAGCTCTGTGCAAATAAAGATTGTTTTTTGTTGAACCAAGATATCATGGCAGATCCTAAGTTGAAACAACATCCTGGGGTACTTTTGCGATCAACAACATTACCAACCCAATCCAAGTTGAAATATTCATGTAGACGTATATCTATATTATCATATTTTAGTCCTAGTCCAATGGTTCCATGTAGATACCTCATGATATGTTTTGTTGCTACAAGGTGCATTTTCATAGGTTCACACGTGTACTAAGATTATTTTATGCATAACAAACATCTAGCCCGGTATTCAACAAATACATCAATGATCCAATTATTTGTTGATAGAAGTAGGATCAGCTAATTCTATGTATGAGGCTTCATCTTTTTGTTTATGTAGATTTGTTTCATGGGTGTAGACATAGGTATGCTATCCATCATTCCAATTTGTTTAGAATATCAACAGTGTATTTACCTTGATTTGGAATGATACAATTGTCTTCTTGTCATACTTCATCCTATAAAGTAATGCAAGAGACTCAAGTCCTTCATATCAAATTGAAAAGCAATATCTTGTTTTCATTTCATGGTGAGGTGATCTTCACCTATGAATGGTATATCATTAATGTAAAGGACAAGGATTAACATGCCACATTTTGTTACCTTGGAGTAAAGATGTAGATTTACTTTGTTCTTGTAGAATCCCATCTTGGTGAGGTAACTATATATACTTCCATGTCATGCGCAAGGGGCTTGTTTGAGGCCATTGAGAGCCTTCTTGAATTTGCAAACATGAAAATTATTAACATGAATAATAAATCCTTCAACTTTCTCTAGGTATAATTCTTCTACAATACCATTTAGAAATGTAACCTTTAGATACATGTGTATTTTCCATCCTTTCAAGGCGGTGATACAATTATGGTCCTCACAAAAGTGTACTAGACAACAGGGGCAAATGTTTCTTTATAATCAATTCCAGCCTTCCAGGAGAATCCTCTAGAAAAAAATCAAGCTTGTGTTTTACAATACTTCCATATGCACACATGTTTGATTTTAAATAGGCATTTGGATGAGACAATTGATTTTCGTTTAGGCTCAAGCATAATGTCCACACATTGGTCTTTAGAATGAATTGGTACTTCTTCGATCATGGCATCTTTCCAAACTTGATTTTTTAGTGTTTATTCAACCTTTAAGGTTCAGACTTAATGAGTTCACTCATAAGGGCAACATAGTTTGAGTAACCTCTAGGTTTCTTGCTTTCTCTAAATGTGCCCTTAGGTGCAACATAGTTTTCTTCTTTAATTATTTTCATTGCCTAGAGTGGTATGTTTCTATTAGTGATAGGTTCAAGAGGTTAAGGATTAGGGCTTATAGGTTCATTATTCTACAATTATCTCCCTCTAAACCTCAATGTCAAGATCTTCCATGTCTTGAGGAGTCATCGTCTGCCTCATTAATGTATGAAGATATTTTGAATGTGATGTCTTCTTCAAAAGTTACATAGATTTGCTAAGTTTAATTATTTTTTGACCAAGAACATGTATCCTATAGGCTTTGAATGATTCACTATATCCAACAAATATCACTTTCTTTCCTAATAGCTCTAGGTTAGATCTTTTCTCCTTATGAATGTGAATATAGGTTGGACAACTAAAGATTCTTAACTGATTTAAGTCAAACTTGTTTCCAATAAAAGCTTCTTCAAGAGTTGTATTGTCTGGAATAGAATGAAGACATCTGTTTTCTATGGAAATAGCAATATTAGAAGTTTCTACCCAAAATGAGGTATGAATGTTCTAATCATGCATCATAGCTTTAGCAGTTTCTATTATGGTCATGTTCTTCCTTTCTACTACCCCATTTTGTGAGGGTTATATGGAACGTTGTAATCCAAATAGTACTGCAAAAAGAATTAAAAATTTTCTAAGATATACTCTCCCCCATTATCTAACCTTAGGGTTTTGATTCATTTCTTAGTCATGTCTAACGGTTTGAATTCACTGAATTTTGATAGTACTTTATTTGAATCTTTAAGTTTTAAGAAATAAATCCAAGTTTTCCTCGAGTAGTCATCAACAAAAATAACATGGTATAAAAATCCCCCTAAGGAGGGTAATGTTATTTGTCCACATAACTCAATGTGAATAAATTCAAGTACATTTTTTAATTTTTGCTTACTATAATTAAAAATCACTTTAGAGTTCTTATGTAAGGTACAACCCGTTTAATTTAAGTTATCCAATAACAAGTTTCTCTATGGGAGATGGCCATGGAAGTGAAGATGTCCTAACATTCTATGTCATATTTCATTTGCAGTGGAAATATATGAGTTAAGGCTTGGGTTTGAACATTACAAAGTTTGTATAAACATTTATCACGAACTCCTACTCTATATGCATTCTTGATGTTTGAGTTCTTAGGCCAAGTAAGAACTTTCCCATCCAAGAAGGTGATTTGATGCCCTTTGTCTTCAAAGGTTGAGATGGATACTAGATTTCTTTTGATGCCTAGTACAAATAATACTCCAGATAGTTGTAAAGAAACTCCAGACTTTAATTGAATTGTGCAGGTCATGATTCCTTTCACAATATAGGTCGACTTATCTTAAATAGTGTCTTCTTCATTTGAAGACACTTCAAGACTATCCAATTGCTCTTTGAATCCGATTATTTGATGAGATGCTCCATTGTCAAAGACCCAAGTATTTACATTGGTCATTAATTCGCTTGATAATGTTGAAAAATTGACCATTTTTTTGTACCCTTGACTTTTGATAATGAGTCTTGCCTCGAGATTCTTTATGAGCATTTTACAGAGAGATGTACATAGTTGTCACATCTATAGCAATGCACCTTAGACATGTCCTTTCTTTTGAATGAATGTTTATTGTTGTCTCTTCCCCTTTTTCGTTCAAAGTTTCATTTCTTCCCTTTCTTGTGTGAATTTGTACTCAATACTTGAATGTCTCCACCACAATTGTTTATTATGATGGGTAAAAGTACAAAGTTGTGTCACCCTTTAGGCTAACTTATCAGAATGACTAAATTTGAGTATTTCTATCCGAGAATCAATTTTCCTCAAACATGTGATCTAGATAAATTCATTTTGGCTAAGTTATATATGGTCTCACACTTTTCCAATTGGAAATGTCTATTAAATACATGTTTTATACTAGTTTGTACCCAATTACTAAAGAAATAAAATTATTTCAAAAAATGGGCGTTTGAATAAATCTTACTATTTTTATGATAATTTTTTTAGTAACATATAAACACCATTTTATAGAGCTCAAGGTCAAGAATATTCTCATATAGAGTTCATAATATTTCAATTAGACATAGTATATTATAATTTAAAAATTCTATAAGAACATATTTTAACACTCGAAAAGATGTTGATATTCATAAAGAAAAAAAAAATATTAAATCATATCAAAAAAAAATTAATTATATGATGTCCTAGAGGAGAGAGTCCTTTTCCATGATGTATAATTTTTCTTCTAGTTAGAACAAATTTGTTTTGAAAAATGTGGTGGGACATGAAAATTGTCGATTTCAGGTGAGTTGAAATTTGAATCTGTAGACACCTAAATTTGTCCAAAACCCATTTTCTAACCAATTAGATAAATATTTATTATTTATTTAATTACTTTTTCATTTAATTAAATAAATTTACATTTATTTAATTATATTCCCCTTTCCTTGATTTAACTAAACTAAGGTTTATTTAAATCTTAACCTATTCCCACTTGCATCTAACCCCTTTCACTTTAATTAAGTATGTCATTTACTTAATTAATTCCTTGCCTAAATCCCATTTGAAATTAAATATTACATTTAATCCTATTTAAGCACATGGCTCCTACTTTTGACCCTCACCTAACCTCACTATCCTACCTAACCCATCATGCTAAACCTACCCACTTCCTTAATCATGCTTTCTTTTCCTAATCATCCTAGCTAATCTCCTCTTAATCCTAAGTGTGTTCTCACACATGTGTGAGGAATCCTCACACATGTGTGAGAGATGTTCACACTTTCCTCATCCCTCATGTCTTGCATGTCTCTTGCACACTTGTCCTCTTGCATGAGAGTCAAGTTGTCTCACACGTGTGAGAAGCCATCTTTCTCACAACTCGTGCACACTTGTCCTCTTGCATGAGAATCAAGTTGTCTCACACATGTTTGAGAAGCCATGCTTCTCACACCTCATTAATCATGTCACCATCAAAGGTTGCTCACACATGTGTGAGCATATTGCCCCCTTTGAATGGTCAAAACCCTAATCCATGTGGAGTCTACTTGTCCTCCACCTCATTAACACCTCATCAATCCTGAGAGATCTTAGCCCTCCATCTTGTATTCAATCTTAACCGTCCATTGCATCCATTTTCCTATAAAAGGAGAGCCCTCTCCTCATTTCCACAAGCACTATCTACCTTATTGTTATGTTGTTGGACTTGTGAGCAACCACATCCCATGAGCAATGAAATCATCTAGACTTGATGGTTTCATGAGGTTTGCATAGTGCTATTGTGTTGTTCATTTACATGTCTTCTTTCATATTTTGAAGTTTTGCATGATAATGTAGGAATGTGCATTAGTTGCTTAATGTTTTTTCCTTTAGTTACATTTTTATGCAACACAGAATCATTATAAAAGAGAAAATGTAGGTTCAAAGTCAATTTTATTTTTTATTGTTCTAGTTATATATGTTATCTATAACATAGTCTAAGTTCAAATAGAAATAAGTTTATTTCCATAGAGTTTTGTGATGGGAACGAAACCCCTAATTTTCAGTATTTTTTAGCAACTAAAAATTATCTATAAAAATTAGGAAAATATACCAATTCTTATTCCAAATTATTAAAAATTATAATCTTAAACTTCATCTATATATACACACTTCATTAGTTTACTTCATTTTTATATTCTAAATAATATTACTAGTTTTATGTCATTGAAGCTTAACAATTATACTTTTGTTAGCCTTTTCCTTTATAAAAGGGTGACATAGGTTTGTGATTTTATCCTATCAATCCCTTTGATGATTAGTCTTGATTTTTCATTAGTTGAATCTTAGGAGTTTGGATTGACCACTTATCTCTTGTATGAACGATTCCCAAGGTGCGAGAAGTATGTTGAAAGTCAACATTGTTAATTCTTTGTTATCAATTATATATCCAATTGTAGATAATTGATCCCTTAACTCGAGTATTCTTATAAATAAGATATAATTGTTTAGGGGGAAATTGACACACTAAACATTCAAAGATGTGTGTAGGGAAAGGGAGAATCTCCAAATACAATTATCTCTCGAATCCAAATTATATCAGCAAAGCTCAAAAGGAAGGGATGCCAATACCAAATTTGAATTGCAATAAAGGAATGCAATATAGGGATGCCTGTATGTGATAATGTGTATGCAAAATTGAACTAATGAGTATACAATCAACCCAATTACGATACATAATTATGTTAAATATGTGAAATGAAATGAAATATAAAGGACTCTCCAAGAAATGCATAAAAAAAGATGTGTTTTTGCTCCAAAGAGTGTAGATCTGGACTTGTAACTACAAATCTAACTTCGAATCTCTAAATAGAATTAAAAAAACCTAGAAACTATTTTTTCGAACGAGGAGCAAAGAACATGCAGACTTGGTGGTAATTGTTTTGGAACAATTCATGCGATGTCACCATGTTCCCAAGGATTGTAACAAGGTCAACCCAAATTCATTGGAAAGCTTTCGAAGAGTTGTTTTCATATCAGTAACCACAATTTCACTATCATGTTCCTACACACTTAAAATAAAAAAATTTAGTTGTTGGGTAGATGAGTACTTGCCTTGGTCAAGCCCTAGATTGAGGAATCAACTTTAGAAATAAAATATAATTGATAAAGGAAATGTTATAATGTAATAGGACTGAATAATATCAAATTAAAGATACCATTACCTTTGAAGATGCAATTGCATTCGATATATGATCAAGTATGTGAATGTAATAGTCTTGACTCAAAGAAACCAAAAGGAAATTAAAGAAGCTAAAACCTTATGTGTAGAAATGTATGTGACGTGCCATGGATGAGTGATAGAAGAACTTGAAGGAACAAGAATAATAGATCTCTTCCTTTGAAGTCAAACTCCACTGCCACCTTGAAGAAAGAAGCTTGATGCAAAAAGGAAAAAACTTGCACTTAATGGATGCTCGAATACTTGAATGACTTGTCTTGCTTGTTTGATGTCTTGTGAAAGTGTGATTTGAAAATGAAGCCCCCAAGCCTCCTTATATACAAGTTTTCAAGCAAGAAAACAATGCAAACCAACTGAGAACCAAAGAGTTAATAATTTGAACCCTAAAGAACTTCGGGTCTCAAGCTCTACAATCACTAAGGAAGAGGTCAACCTGGGTCAACATCTTTTGGAATAGGTTGACCTAAGGTTGACCTGCTCCAGAACAAGTCAACCTAGGTCTACTTGTTCCCAAAGAGGGATAGAGATAAAACCTCCAGAAGGTTCAAAGGGAGTGCATATGGAATATGGTGATACAAGGCCTATTAGAAGATGTGACCAAAAAGGTGACAAAGCAACACTTAGAGCACCACATCAAAAGGCAAGAGATAATATAAAAGCATGAGACAAATTGAGGACAAGGAAGAGATACTGAAACCACACTAAGGAGGGCTAAAAAGTCTCAAAGTCTAAAGTTGCAACTTAGAACCGTACAAAATCAAAAGCAGTTCTACATGGGGACCTATCTGATTGCTAGATTGTATAAAAATCCAGGACTTAGGGCCTTAGGAGAAATCGGCAATGGGTTGGGACAATATTTGGTGCATGAATGCTATCCACAACTTCATTTGCACAACAACAAAGATTACAAAATGTTTTGTGATGCCTTCGTCATAATGACAGTAAGGGTATTACAAGGGACACCTGCTAGGAGGCTCTCATCAGAAGCAAAAGCAAAGATTAAGAATATGGGAGTTGGTTCATCCAATTTCCGCAATTCATATACATTAGAGTAGCAGGGAGCACAATTTGTCCCAAGAGGCTTCCAAAACACCGACCCGATAAAGTAGTTTTGATGGAATTGGCTAGGCAACTTGAGCATTATGATAAAATAATGAAACTCAAGGGTAAGACAAGGATTACCTTCTCATTCGGAATTGGCAATGATAGTTGCCCCAATCGTGTCACCTTTGCAGCTACGGAGAAGGAATTAGAATGGTATCATCTAGGATGGTACAAAGCAAGGCAAGGATTTGATCCTAATGGTCTTATCAAGGTATCTCACGGAAATGCATTTAAACATGTTCCCACTATAGAAGACTTTAGGGCCAATGCCAAGGATAACTCACGTGAGAAAGCTAACTTTCTCAAAATTGTCGGTAAACATGATGAGAGATATCAAATGGAGAGGCCTTGATATTCCCAATCAACTAGAAGATGATGGAGATGTGCTGAGAGAAGATTATGCTACAGTAGAGGGAACAGAGTTCAATCTAATGGATTGGGATGATCGTCAGGATCCTTCCTTAGAAGCAGTTACGGGGACAGTTGATTTACACATCAAGTCGTGGTATAATGAAAGATTAAGGAAGCTACAAAGTCAAAGGATACACCTTACAAGAAGATGAAACCAAAAGAGGACCCAACAAAATCAGTCGGATAGAAAGGTGAAGGAAGTAGCCAGCAATAAGAAATGGTTAGAAGCAAGAAGAGAGCTTTGGAGGTTGAAAAAGGAAAAGAACATTCGAAAACTCCAGCAAAGAGACAGAATGCAGCGCCATCAAGGGAAAGTATAATTAAGGGTAGACGTCAAGAAGACAACACAAGTGAACAAAGGACCACGATCGAGGTATGCTTTGAATCAGAGTCAAGTGCTTACAATGATAGCACCGAGTACTCTCTTGTCTTAGAAAACCAACGTGGAGATGACATGAAGGTTACTAGTGAAGAAGATGGGTCGATTGATATTGAGGAAATAAGTCAGGTGCCTGAGGCCGTCAATGATGCCTTGTTAGTCGAACCAAATCCAAATTTGCGAAGATGCACTGCACCACTATGGTTAAGGCAAATGCTTATGCCAAGAGGCGAGGTAGTAACCGCCCGAACAGTTGAAGACATCCAAGGATTAATAGAAAAGGGTGATATGCGAACCAAAGACAAATGGCAAAAAAGGTGGCAAAGGTAATCAGGAGCGACAATGATGGTCACCGAAAGATTCAGATCGTTATACCAACAATCAACAAGGCATTGGATGAGATTGCAGCTCAAGAATATGAAATAGTAGAGCATGACTTGGGAAGAAACACTGATGACATGGAATGTGAGGAGATCTAGGAGGGTATAGTTTCAATCAGAGAAAGGTTGAGGAAGGCAAATGGAAGGATTATGAAGTTGGAGGCCGAGAAAAAATATTGGAGAGATTGTCAGCCTATCCAACAATTGCACTAGACGGCCCTTCCTCAAGACAGGGGGAGCAACCTAGAAGAGATATTAGCTCAACTGCATGAAGTGAAGGATCGAAGCCATGATACAATCCAAGACGGGTGAAATTTCTCACCTTCCTTTATCTCAACATTCAGGACATTAGTGACTGTTAGAAACAAATTCAGAACATTTAAAGAGGAGTGGAAGGATTTCCTTCCAGTCAAGGATTTAACTATTCCCAGGCTACAGGCGTTCATTGGGCTACCAGAGAAATATTTGGAAAGGGCCAAGTTGGTTGATGAAGGAGGATTGAGTAGGGTAGAGTCTTGGTTTGTTGCCTTACTACCAGATTGAGAACACTTAAGGAGATACAGAATGCAGTTGCACAACACAGTACAGGCATCAAGACTTCCATTTCAACCATGATGAGCGACATTGGGGTGGCACTTGATTTTGAGGATATCAAAGAAGAGGACATCAATGAGACAAGGCTTGGATCAAGATTGGATAAGTTAAGAAATGTTGCTATCAAGAAGAAACATTTTGGCCCTTTCCTCCCTCAATGCCTTTATTGGATACGCAAAAGAGTATGAGAAAGACCATGAGAAGACACTACAAGCAGCAAGCAACATGATGAAACCAGCTGAGCTCAAGATAAAGCATACAGCTTGCCCTCCCATGGAGGAAGTTAACGAAAGACTAGCTAAGTTCATTGCCTTAGCTAAAAGAATGAAAGAAAAAGGAAGATTTATATTGGAAAATCATTTGATGTATTGCCCAAGTGGTAATTTCTCTTTCATTTAGGATAGGACAAGTGTCTAATTCTGATTGGCTACCTTTTTGGTGCCTTCTCATTGGTTGCCACTTTTCCTTTTTTTCATTAGTCCATTGGCGAGGTGGCCTCTTCTCATTGGCCAATGGGGTGGTAACCCTAATTAGGGTTTTTAGGATCCAATCTAGATAGTTGATTTTGCCTCTTTATCTCTACTGTCGATTGTAAATTTTGGCCTCTATATAAGGCCATCTGCTCTCATTTGTAAGGGTCAATAAAAATTGTTGCTAAGATAATACCAAAATCATTTTTCTTTCTCATTGTTGTGACTTGCAAGGTGATTAAGAGCTTTTGGTGTTGTTGCATAGTTTCTACTTCCACTAATTAGAATAAGATTTTTATTTTGAAGTTGTTAAAGTAAGTTTCATTTCAAGAAGTTGCTAAGTAAGATAAAGAGTAAATGGATAGTTGCATGGTAGTATTAGTAGATGTTTGATAGGGATTTATAACTAGGCCACTAGCATCCTAGCAGCTTGTTGGGAAGCCTTGTGTGGTAAACTAGTTCACTTTCCTTTGAATCATTGCATCTATGGAGGTGGAGCCATTGGTAAACTTTCATTAGATTCGATCCCCATCCATTTGCTAATCCTTCCATTCATAGAAGTAGGAGTAGAATAGCAAGTAGTTAGGAGTTGGAGTTTTGAAGAGGAAAGTTAAGAAGCTGTAAGCTACAAGAACATTCACCCTCCATCACCATCACGTTCTCCGTCAACATCATCTAGCATTCACACCGAATCACCACCAAAGTCCAAGTCATCCTCAAACAAATAGTGTAAGGCCACCTACGTGATTACCACCGAATCACATTGATATACTGAGTTAGTACCCACAGTTGTAAGGAACATTGGAGTTCTTGCTTATGTCCGCATAAGTATTAACTTTTCAAGAGAGGAATTGTGTATTTGATATCCCGTATCAAATATTCAATTGCTAGGTACAAAAATTGACATCAACACTAATCTATTTAAATTTAAAAACATAAAAAAATTACTAAACTAATGCGACTAGATTTCTAAACATGTTAAAATTTTAAACAATTGAACTTACCTTTAAGAGCTCCAATTTCGAGACTTGTCTAAATATGGTGGTTTGTGACAAATATTTGGATATCTTGTGCCTCTTCATACAATTTTTTAATCCAATCAACCTTAGTGCCAATTTTTTGCAGCATTAGGTTGAGAGAGTGCACAACACAAGGTGTCCAAAAAATGTGTTTGTACCGCTCCTCAACCAATAAGTCAACAGCCCTACAATTCTTTGCATTTTCAGTTACTACTTGAAAAACATTCTAAGAGCCGACTTGCTCAATGACTTGGATGAGAATGTTTATAATGAAAGGACCATCCTTGACCTTTATAATCGACAACTCTCAAAAACATTACACTTCTTGTAGACACCGCAATAACATTCACTAGAGGATAGTTCCTCGCATCTTTCCATCCATCTGATACTATTGTGACACCTGTTTCGATCTATGAATCCTCGATGAGCAGCATGGCAGCGTCTACACGGGCCACCTCGTCATCAAGTAAAGTGGTGAGTATCTTCCCATAACTAGGGCCCTTGAACCTCTTTGGAGCATCATTAACTGCTCTCACCATGTATTTCTAATATGGTGAGCGAACAACATTAAATGATAATCTCTTTCCATATACACATCTTGTTATAGCTTGATCAACAATGTTTGTAGCATCGTTTTGAAATGATGCTTCCAATGGTCTCATTGTTTTCTTACTTACAAGTTGTTGAGGAAAACGTAAGAATGGATGACCCTAAGTCGGTGGTTTATTGGTATCACAAGTTGAAGACATAGATGGCATTTTCCCTTTCTTTGAAGCCCTATCGCTTTGCAATGGATGAGTAGCACTTGCCCTCCCAGCAGCTTCATCTGCTTGCTTTTGTTCTTGAATGTATTTGTTCACAATGTGATTCGAAAGGAGGATTTTAGGTAGCTTTCCATTTGCTCTTGGCTTCCCTGTACAAAATTTAATGTCTTTCTGAGAAATAAAGCACAAATGTGCTTTCACTCTACTATAGGAACTACTTGATTCCTCTTTGCAATGGTTACAAATCCATACACAACCTCCTCCACCCAACATTGGTCGAAGTATTTCCACGTGTTTCCATAGCGGGGAGCATCTGCCGATTTTGAAATGAGAGTTATTGGCAACAAAAGCACTTACAACCATGATAGAATCTACAAACAAAAAAAACAAGTTACAACAATGAGAAGATAATAGCAACCACTTCAAATAGATAATAGTGAACACAAATTGAAATAGTCTAAAGACTAATAGAGTAATAGTAAATAGTAAATACCTATAGACAACAATAATAGTTGTATTATACCTACAGATAATGACAAGCACTTCAAATGGATAACATTGAACACTAATTAGTAGTGAATTGAATTCTCTGCTAATTAGTGTTGACTGTTATCATAAAATTGCAAGCCTACTGCTATACAATATGACTATATTGTAACATGATTATAATAAATTAACTAAAATTTAAAAATTTAAAAACAAATAAAAAATTGACAAAACATTAAAAATTTAAAATAGTAATACATGTAGCAATTAGAGGCTGATTATAGAGGTTGACTGTAGAGGCTCACGACTTAGTGAATGCAGACAACCTTGCCTCCACTAAAGAACCAAACGACTAACACACATCTGTTGCCATCAAAAATAAAAAAATCACAAACTGTCGCTTAGAAAAATCGGAAATCCTGAACGTGGGTTCAAATATGCACTGACAACATCGTTTTAGGTTGTAATATGCCAAAACGGCAATGTTTTAGGTTTCATCAAAGTCAAAAGGCACTTAAAATCAAATTTGAAAAGTCAACAAAACGATGTGGCACCTAAATTCAATTCGTATTCATCCTAGCGTCCGCTCATGTCAAACAAATTCGATCAATAGTCGCTTGAAATTCAACCAGGGTTGAATATGCAGGTAATTTCAATTGCAACAGGTGAATAGGCGTGGACTTCGAACCAAAGACGAATCGAATATCGAATTTCATTACTTCTGAGCGAATACAGCTACTTAGCCCATAATTCATAACCCACTGATTCATAAAAAACATAACAATGTCATTTTAATAGCAATAGTGATCACTGTTATTAATCGATCCACTTTGAATGTTATCATATGTACATCAATTTCATTAAATGGATAGCAGTATATAATCAAGTTAAAGGATTAATTCTGCACACAGATTTATTGGTTGATTTAGCCAAATCAATAATCAGTATTAATCAATATTTATGAGGTGTTTATTAAACTTATACTTTGAGTGTGTCTATGCATGCTTGTATGTGTGTCAGAGTATCTAATAAATATTAATCAGAGATAATGTTTAACTAGTGAACATGTTTCAATACACTGATTAAAACAATATGCATATTTTATACACATAAAAAATAGATAAAGGAGAAAAAAACTGTAATACTAACTGTCTAGGAGGGTTTCCATCCCCACAAGATGTTAATATGAAGGATTCGAAGAGTTTCATCTCAAGCATACCTGTTGTCCTAGTGTTTAAATTCTGAAACAGAATCAAGTTTGTGCCGTAGTGATCAATGTCTTACTATTCCCAACCCTACCCACGTATCATCTTCATCCAAAAGTCCAAAATTAATGGAAGTCAACATCTTTATTGGGATATCAACTAAAATTAATTGAACAATTTTTTACCAATTACTATCACATATATTGATGGGGACTGCAACTAAGTCTGAACGGGGGAATAATACAAAGGCAGTCGACTGTGAATGACAAGCCTACTAATTCTAACTACTGACAAGGACCAAGTAAATCAAGCAATGTTTGCAAGTCGGAAGATTACATCATTATTTCAAATAAACCAATAGTAATAGAGAGTAATTATTAAAGGTGGAAAGGGAAATTAGATATCCTTAATCAAGGCTCTACACACCATCAATTACTTTGTTATCATTCTTTGAAGGCAAGAGCAGACCTACCCTTTAGACAATGTTTAAGAAGAGGTTTTTTAAGCAAAGGCTAGATTTTAAAGTAAAGGCTCTCTTCAAGTTCCATTGGCATTTGGTTTTTTAGCTTACAAAGTACAACTCATAAATGGAGCCTAAATTTTAAATTTTACTCAAACAGGCAAATGTGCTTTTGACATCCCGTTTCTAACAACCATTTGGTCTAACTTTTGTATATTTTTCATAGTTATACCGCCCTGCTTGATGGGGGGGGCGGCGGGGGGATGGTGGGGGAATTAGGGGGTGGCGAGGGGAGCAAGGGTGTATATACTATACATATGGTACTTAAAATGCTAGTTATGAAAAGATGTACTATAATTATACAATATAAGATATAAAGATGTAGAAAAATTTAAACATTGAACATTGCATTGAAGTTTTGAACTGGAACATCATGATTCATGATCAAATGACAAACAACAAACATTGAACATCAACAAATGAAAGAGTGTCAAATTATATAATTTTAAATTTATAATATATATATCAATCTTCAAATATAGAAATGCAAATGTGACTAAAAAAAATAAAGAATAGAAAGCTTTTGAATAAAGGAGAAGGAATGGGCTCCACATCCCATTATAACAAAAATAACACCAATCAAATATTAAAATAATGCCTTATATTTTTTATTTTTTTATTTTCCCCATCTTGTTGCCGCAGGAGATGTCCTGGTGTCCCCCCTCGCATCCCCCACACCCACAGGGGTCTCGGAGACATCTCACCATCTTCGGCAGAGGTGGTGCTCTAAGTGTCATCGCCCAAGATGTCGATATGTCATCCCCCTGTCTCAAATGTGGGCCGGTTTTGGTGGGGGGACGCATCCCCTAGTTACACTGATATTTTCATATGTCACGGTCAAAATTATTGGAAGCAAAACTTAGTCATAGAGTAGACTCTGGTGTTTCTACAATATTTATGTCTGATTTGGTTGAGCTTATGAAGCCCATGCCTCTAGACAAGGCTCTATCTAAATTTTGGGATGCCCATGCCTCTAGACAAGGCTCTGCCTAAATTTTGGGACGGTTTAGATGTTAACCTAGAAGCCATATTAGTTCATCCTAGACAGCTGCTTCCTATTTTAGGCTGTGAGTTAGCAGGTTCCATTCAATGGCTTCAGCTGGGGTGACAGGTTCTTTTTTTGGTGTTGACAACAGCAGTATAATGCAGTCAAAAAATGTCATGACAAAGAATGGAGAGAGCTCATTATCCCTCAAATATGACCTCTCTTCCCTAAGATGTCCACTTAAGGTTTATTCCCCTCAACTGGACCAGGAATGTGATAAGCATGCAAAAAGAGTGATTATGTTTCTTGTTCAAACTGCTAGGTTTACTATGGATGAGGATGGTTGAACCATTACCAGGGAGCTCAATGTCATCTCTCTGGACTGACTTGCAGGTTGGCTCGGGTTCTTTCCTCCTAGGAGTTGTCTATGTCTCTAATTGTTTTTAATTTGGTGATCAATGGGTACAATTTTCAATCAAGCCGAGTTCTTCTGTTTATGGTCTGAACTCTTGATATATTTTACTTTAGAAGTTTAATACAAAGGGAATAAACTTGCCTCACATTTAAAATATATATGTTACAGCCAAACCCAATTATATCAAACCAAACAGAAAATAATTGACAACCTAGTAAACATGCATGCGTTGACTGAACACAATCAAACTAAACTAAAGAATTAAAAGAAAAATTTAAAGTGTAGCTAAATACATATTTCGAATAGTCTGATGTGGTATTTTATATCTGTGTTTTTCACGATTGATTTCTTCTTTTGGATTTTAAACAGATAACATTCTTATTAATTGCATCCAATACATCTCCTAAGTATACTTTGGTATTATATAGATTCAGATATATATGTATCACACCTAACCAGCATCCCTCACACAAACCAATCTAAAGGATAACATATCCAGAAGGATGGAGACAGACATATGGATTGTCTTAATTGTAATTAATATATCTCCCCAGTATAATTTGGTGGTATATAGGTTCAGATACATGTGTATCACTCCTAACCAGCATCATTCACATGTACCAATCTATTAATCTTATCCAATATATCTCCTAAGTATAGTGTGGTGATATATAGATTCAGATACATGTGTATCATTCCTAACCAGCGTCATTCACATGTACCAATCTAAAGGATAAAGACATCCAGAAGGATGCAACCAGACATAGATTTACTTATATAAATACTTTGTACTAATAAATTTGCTTCATCTTTCATTTAGAAGAAATAATAAAGAATTTTGCATGATACCATTACTTAAGTTTTGTAATACACATTTTGTTTATGAGCGCTTTCCTCAAATCTATTAAATCATCTACCCTGAGATTCACCTATCAAAACTGAAAACTTCCAAAATTTAAATATCATTTGGCATCACTTTGGCATGCAATATAAATTTAGAGGAAAATTATTATACTTTCATGTCTAACAACCACAAAATTGAGGCAAACTTGTGTTACCTAACTAAATTTTACACTTCAGAACTGGCAAGGAATGTATTTGATAAACCTAACTTTTCAGTGCCCTTTACTTATTCGCCCTGAAATCCCCCCTAGGCTATTTGAATTTGTTGTAGGCAAGCTTGACAAAAGGTCTACCTCGAAATTCTCTTGTAGAAGTTATCGTACAGATGTGTAAAATGGATTTGACAAAAATCAAAAATCAAATCATGCATAAGTACTGTGCACATATCTTAGTCCGAGTAGCATATTTATGTTTGTCATAATTTTTCATCCGAAGACAATATTTTTCATAGTTTATCATTGTCATGGTTATCACCTTTAATATTTGGAGGATCTTTCCATCGAAGAGGCTCAAATCCATGTACATACCTAACATACAATTCTTGAAGAATTAGAGAGTCCAATTCCTAAGTTAAAATGGTACATATCATGGCTGCCACTTTCGGTGAATCTTTCCCATAATCTAACGAGGCTTCATGCGCAGATCTGTGATATAAAATCTTCTAAAGCCTCGTGCAGCAATATTTCCCTGAACATTACAGCATATGAGCAACAGTCACTACCTTTGGTGGATCTTTCCTGCACAGATCTCCCGAATATAATTTTCTAGAGCTTGCAGCCTATCAAAATATAATTTTCTATAATACAATCCTTTCAAGGTTTGGGCCTAATAAATATTTCTCCGCACCATTGTCATCAGTAAAGTTTGCTTTCCAAAAAAATACATTAGGATTATGTATTTAGTTTTAACCTGATTGGTGACATATATAAGGTGTGGCAACATAATTGATATTCGAGCTTTATATCTCTGGATGACTAACAAACCTGAATTTCCCAAATCCCTGCATACTTAAGAACTTCGTCCACATAAAAGAAATTCAAACTTTATTATCAATAACAAGTGTGGGCCTGGTGTAATAATCATCAAGAATATTCAGTAGTGACTGGATTTACAAGTCTTCAAAAATGTGGTCTAAGACACACAGCACATTGAAAGGATACCCATTAAACCTTGCCCAAGATCAAACCGGTAAGGAAAAAACATATAAATGCAGCCCACAATCTCTGCCAACATTTACAACGATAGGAAATCTTACGAATTTCCCATATTCTCCACCGTGATCTCTGCTAGAAAACTCGTGGAATTCCCAGACTTGACTTGTAACTTATAGGTACAAAAAAAAAATCACACCCATTCTCTGCTGATAAGTATCAGTCAAGTCCTCAAAAACATTTGTGGACTGCAAGAATGAAAGCATAATTTATTGGTTTAAGCCTAAGGGCCATATGACATGTTTTGTATTTTTATTAAATTACGACAGACTAATGATCAGAATAGATTGAAATAGTAGATTTCTGGGTTACATTATGGGCAGATTTTTACATCAACATTTCTATTACCCTCTTCTTCCTTACTAGTTTCTAGAAACCTCTCCCAACATCTATTCAGCCTTCTGTCTTCTACTAATTGCATTACTTTACTCCCTAATTTTCATCCTGACGATGGATCATGTAGCATGATAGAAAATGTTGACGTAAAAATTTTCACTCAGTGTAATCATGAAATCTACTATAATAATCTTCATGGATTGTTGAAACTGCTGGACTTTTAACTTGATAGAATAGACTTCATGTGTTCATTAAATGCAGCAGTTTTTCTTTTCGTGTTGTTATGTTTTTCTTTTTGCCAAGTTTCACTGAGCTTTTGCCAAGATTTTGCTGAGTTTTTGCCAAGATTTTTCTGAGTCCCGAGTCTGAGTCAAAGTTATGGGCTGTGGAAGACAATTTCCAAACTAAGCCCAAGATTTACCAAACAGTAATGACACATCATAATGCACTAGTTTCAAGAAAGAGACTAACCGAATGTCAAAGGTGCAGCTGTTGATGTTGATGCTGATGTAGACAGGGAAAAAGCAGCGAATGCAGCAGAAGTGGTAGTGAAAGATGACCCTGATAAAGATAACTTTGCAAATGGTGGCACAGAAACAGCAGTCGATGCTTTGAACAGTGATGGTGTACTTGATCCACCAAGTAAAAAAGCTGGAGCTTCAGCAGTGGTTGAAGATGATGAGGCAACACTGCCAAACCCAAATGATGGTTCAGATAAACATGCAGTGTCAAAGGGAGATGCTGGTATGGCAGCCAAAGAGGATGCTGCTGGGGCACTTAAAAGCGGTGATGTCATTGACGCATTCAAAAAAGTTGACGGTACAGTAGACGAAGGCGAGCAGGAGGAGAATGCTGAGGTATCAACATCAAAAAGAGGCAATGTCGCCACGGCTGAAGATGATGATGCTGTGTCACTGAAGAGAGGCAATGATACTGTACATGGAGGTGTCCCTGCACCAACATAATGAGATGTAAGTGTTGCTGGAGAAGAAGCTGTGAAGCCAAAAAAGAAATGCAGGATCAGCTGCTAAAGCTAAACCTGTATGACCAAAAAGAGATGTAGGTGCTTCAGTATTAGTAGCTGGAATGAATTCTCCCAATAAATTATTAATTAAAGCTTATTCTTTTACATGTAAGATAAGAGTAAAGATATGTAACCATTTTTCTGGCATCTCTATGTTATTTCACATTAGTTTCCCTTTAAAATCTACTAAATTTTCTTTGCAAAACCTGTTACAGAAAAATTGTAAATTTATTCTCATGTCCTCAACAAAACAAAATCACAAACTTCAACTATGAAATAGACCCTACACCTGTTCTGTTTTAATAATCCCCAGCCAGATGAATAGATAGAACCAAACCACAATAAAATCATAAGGAAAGAAATATAATAAATAAATCAACATACGAACCTTGGCAATTAAAAAATGCGAGGCCAACCACAAAATTAATAATCACGGTGTCGTCTATGGTGCAACTTATATGCACCATTATTTAATGAAAGTATAAAAGATTTCCACTGTTTAACACTGGCTACAGGTGCATATAAGTTGCCCCGTAGCCACTGGCATAAATATTGGCCTTATAAAATGTTTCAAAGCTAAGTTGCCAGTTCGGATGCAGGTTTGACATTCGGGTTCGGAATTCATTCAAAAAAAATTTGGGCTGGGTTCGGATTCATTTTGGGTTCATTCGTACAAGAATTTTTTTTTATATATTTGTAAAATATGCTGCAACAAATAAGTTCATACACCACCACATATATTAACGATTTTGTTCGAATGGCATGACAAAATATCAAAATACACCACCATGTGAATGTTTCAGTCCAAAAACTTTAAAACACCAATGTCAACAATACTAATCAGTAATCAATCGTAGACTCATAGGTGGTCAAATATCAATGTATTATCAAATCATATCCAAACCAAGCCAATAAATGGGGACAAGCTCCTTCCAACGAGTACCAGACCAAGCCAACAACAAACATACGCATCCACACTGCCGCTGCCAAAAATACCAAACTATCACTGCCAAATGTGAGTTGCAATATGGGAAAACCCCAAACGGCGTTGTTTTAAGTTTTCATATGTAAATCGCTACCTAAAACTAAGTTGACAAGTCAATAAGATGATGTGGCCTCGAAATTTGCCCAAATTCATTTCACATTCCTCCTGAGCTTTGCTGACGGCAACCAAATTTGCTCAAAATTCCTCCGAATTCAACCAGGATTCAAAACTACGAATTTATAGGGAATTCTGATGGTAATAGTTGAATTTGTAATGATTTCAAACCAACTTTGAATTTGAGAAAATCGAATGGTTAATTTCCTCATTTTTTGAGCGAATATGGTAACTTTGTTTCAAAGCAAAGATGACCCAGCATAAATAATAATTAGAAAAAAATTATTATGCTCCACAGAGTTTCTGAGACGGGGACATTTTAAGGAACAGGAACATGTTTCCAGTAAGGGTACAGGTTGAAGCCAAAATTTAGGGGGCGGGACCTCAAGGACGGCGATTAAAAACATAGGGGATTTTTTTATATATAGACACAGAATTCAAATATGCATATTGTTGATGCGAGTTTTGTATCACTTACATAACATATTAGCAATTGAACATTTGATACGGAGTATCAAACATACAATTCCTCTCTTGAAAAGTTATTGCTCATGGGATATGAGAATAACTCCAATGTTCCTTACTCTTGTGGATACTCGCTCAGTTTTATCGATTTGATTCGTTGGTAATCACGTAGGTAGCCTTACGCTATTCATTCAAGGATGACTTGGACTTTGGTGGGATGAAGGTGATGGTGGCTCGATTTGTGAAATGTGCGGAAGCAGATAATGTTGATGGTCGTGATGATGATGGAGGATGTGTCTGCCAGTGATGATGTTGATGGGAAAGCAATGGTTGTGGAAGGTGAATGGATGTGCTTTAATACTTAACTTACTCCTCTAACTTGCTTCCCTGAGCTTCAACTACCCAACTACTCACTATTCTACTCCAACTCCTATGACTGGAAGGTTAGCAAATGGACGGGGATCGAACCTAATGAGAGCTGACCAGCGGCCTCACTTCCATAGGTGCAATGATTCAAAGGAATAATAGACTAGTTTACTACACCAGGCTTCCCAACCAGCCACTAGGATGCTAGTGGTCTAGTATTGATCCCTATCAAACATTTACCAATGCTACCATACAATTATCCATCTACTTTAACTTAAACAACTTCAAATGCAACCAACTTAAGACAACTTGAAAGAAAATCTAACTATGTGGAAGTAGAAAACATGCAATAACACCCAATGTTCTTAATCAACATGCAAATCGCAACAATGAAAAAGAGAGCAATTTTGGTATTATCTTCGCAACAATTTCTCCGACACTTTACAAATGAGAGAAAATGGCCTTTTATAGGGGCCAAAAATACAACGGACAGTGGAGATCAAAACAAGATCAACAATCCAGATTGGATCCTCAAAACCCTAATTAGGGTTGCCACCCCATCGGCCAATGAGAAGTTGCCACCTTATCAATGGACCAATGAAAAAGTGCAAAAAGTGGCAACCAATGAGAAGGCACCAAAATGGTGGCCAATCAGAAATAGACACTTGTCCTATTCTAGAAGAAAGGGAAATTTGCCTCTTGGGCTTACATCAAATGATCTTCTAATATAACTCTTCCTTTTTCTTTCATTTTCTTAGCTAAGGCAATTAACTTAGCTAGCCTTTCGTTAACTTCTTCCATAGGAAGACAAGGTGTGTGCTTCGCCTTGAGTTCCGCTGACTTTGTCACCCTGTTCACTGCTTGTAGTATCTTTTTGCGATCCTTCTCATATTCCTTTGCAAATCCAATAAAAGCGCTGAGAGAGGAAAGGGTGCCCAAATGCTTTTTCCTGATGGCAACCTTTCCCAACTCCTCCAATCTCGATCCAAAATCTATTACATTGACATCTCCTTCTCTGATATCCTCAAAATCAAGTGCCACTCCAACGTCGCTCATCATGGTTGAAATGGAAGTGTCAACGTTTGGACTGTGCCGTGCAATCTCATTATGTATTTCCTCAAGTGTTCTAAATCTGGTAGTCAATGCAACAAACCAAGATTCAACTATACTCAATCCTCTCTCATCAACCAACCTGGCCCTTTGCAAATGTGCCTCTGGTAGCCCAATGAACGCCTGTAGCCTAGGAATAGCCAAATTTTTGATGGGAAAGAAACCTTTCCACTCTTCTTCGAATAATCTAAACTTGTCTCTAACGGTTACTAATGACTGGAATGTCAAGACAAAGGAAGGCAAGAAATTTCGCCCATCTTGGATTGTATCATGGATCCAATCCCTGACTTCGTGTAGCTAAGCTGATATCTCTCCTGAATTGCTCCCGCTATCTTGAGGAAGGGCTACTTGGTGCAACTGTTGGATGGGCTAGCTATCTCTCCAATATTTGTTCTAAGCCTCCAACTTTACTATCCTTTCATTTGCCTTCCTTGACCTCTCTCTGATCGATGCTATACCTTCCTAGATCTCCTCACACTCCATATCATCTGTATTCCTTCCCAAGTTATGTTCCACTATTTCATATTCTTGGGCCACAATCTCATTCACTGCCTTGTTGATTGTTGGAATAGCAATCTGAACCTTTCGGTGATCATCATCGTCGCTCCTGATTACCCTTGCCACCATTCTTGCCATTTGTTTTTGGTTCTCGCTATCACCCTTTTCTATTAACCCTTGTATGTCCTCAGCTGTATAGGCCGCTACTACCTCGCCTCTTGGCATAACCATTTGTCTTAACCATAGTGGTGCAGTGCATCTCCCCAAATTTGGATTTGGTTCGACTAACAAAGCATCACCAACGGCCTCAAATTCCTGACTTATTGCCTCGATGTCGATTGATCCATCTTCTTCTCTACTAGTTTCTTCCATATCATTTCCTTGCTGGTTCTTCGAGAGAGGGGAGTATTCGGTGCTTTCACTATAGCCACTTGATTCCGAATCAGAGCTCACCTCCACCGCGGCCCCTTTATCATTTGAATTGACCTCTTGGCCTCTAGCCTCAACTATACTCTCTCTTGATGGTGCTACATGCTGTCTCTTGGCTGGAGGCTCTGGATGTTCTTTGCCCTTATCTACCTCCAAAACTTTCTTCTATCCATTTCTAATTATTTCCTGTTGCCGGCCATTTCCTTCATTCCTGTGCCCAACCCAACTGATTCTGTTTGTCTTTCTTTTGGCTTCATCATCTCATAGGTAAGGGGAATCCTTTGTCTTTGTAGCTTCCATAGTCCTTCATTATACCATGACTTGGTATGTAAATCCACTACCCTTGTAAGTGCTTCCAAGGAAGGATCCTAATGGTCATCCCAACCTACTGGATTCAATTTTGTTCCTTCTACTATATCATAGTCTTCTCTCAACAAATTTCCATCATCCTCCAGTTGATCCGGAATATCAAGGCCTCTCCATCTAATAGCCCTCATCATGTTCACCGTCAGCCTTGAGAAAGCTAGCTTTCTCACATGAAAGTCATCTTTGGTGTTGGCCCAAAAGTCTTCTATGGTGGGAACATGCTTGAATTCGTTTCCATGAGATGCCTTGATAAGACCATTAGGGTCAAACCCTTGCCTTGCTCTGTACCATCCTAGATGATACCATTCCAATTCCTTTTCTACGGCTTCAAAGGAGGCCCGATTTGGGCAACTATCATTGCCAATTATGATTGAGAATGAAATGCCTGTTTTTTCTTCGTTTCTCAATATTCTATCATAGTGCTCAAGTTGTCTAGCCAATTCTAACAAAACTACCTTGTCGGGTGGGTACCTTGGAAGCCTCTTGGGACAAACTGTACTTCCTGCCACTCTAATGTATGTAAACTGTGGAAATTGGATGAACCAACTCCCAAACTTCTTAATTCTTTATCTCTACTTCCGATGAAAGTCTCTTAGCAGGTGTCCCTTGTAACACCCTTACTGTCTTCATGGTAAAGTCATCGCAAAGTATCTTGTAATCTTTGTTATTGTGCAAATGGAGCTCCAGATAGCCTTCATGTACCAAATATTGCCCCGGTCCGCTACCAACTTCTCCTAAGGCCTTAAGTCCTGGACTTTTGTACAATCTAGCAATTAGGTAGAACAGATAGGAGTTGATGTAGAATTGCCTTTGGTTTTGCACGGTTCTGGGTTGCAATTCTAAGTTCTCGCTTATGATCTTGGCCCAATGAAACCTTCTTTTCCCCTTCTCAATCTCATCAATGAAGAAGTACATCCAATTTTCAAATCTCGTTCCTTGAGCTAGGCCCATGATCCGATTGAGCAGGACAACGAGATCACCATATTCTGGTTTGAAATCTGCCACTGTAAGCCTCGATGATCTGTTAACTCCTTTTCTTCCCTCACGTCAATTCTGCTTTAGATGCGTGTAATAAGCCCCTTGGTTATCTTGAAATGACTTAGTTGCTTGATCCATCATTACAATCGTCATGCCCTTGTACTGGGGAATGTTAAATGTTTCTTCAATCGCTTGTTCGCCAATGCTAGCCAACACTCTCTTCCCTTCATCAAAAATGATGGAATTACTATTTAGATCAAATCCGGATGCACATTCCATAATCAATTCTGGACAGGGCAATGTGGGAGGAAAGGTCGCTGCTTGTACAATTCCACTCTTGTAAATCCTTTTTGCCAAGGGGGATTTTCCTTCCTTCAGTTTGTCCCTCATCCATATCATGTCCACTATACAGATATTGGTGTCAGTTATTCTCTTCATTTTCGAGAAGAAGAAAGTTTTGGGCGTCATATCCTCTTTGTCTTTTTTAGTGTTCACCCGCTTGGGATTCTTACTTGCACTATCATCCTCCATGCTCGTCGCCCTATTACGGGATGGTAGAGTGGTGGACCAAAAGGCAAGAAGAACCAAGCGGAGCAATCCTTAGACTAGAACGAAAGATGGATGTCAGCTTAAGCACTCCTTGCAACTCTAGATGATGAAAATTCACCTTAACCGATAAACTTACAGCGACTTTTCGGAACCTAGGATATGACTTTCAAGTAGTTCAAATCCCTTTGCAAATAGAAATTTACACTCCTAAAAGTATCCAACACTTGCCTTTTATGCAAAAATCAAACTTTCATATGTATCTCTTCTCCCAACAAAATTGCCAAAATCTGGTATAAAATGCAGTCCTGAGTAGGAAAAAATCAGACCTTCACCATGAATTGCTCAAAAATCAAAATCAGATCTGTCTCAATAAAATGCCAAGAATGGAAAATTTTGCCTCTGTCTCAAATTCGCCCATGCATGAAGTCTGAAATCTGCCCAAAATGCTACCTAGGGCACAAATCGCAGCCCACAAATGGAGGAGAAAATCACCAAAATCTGCAAAAATCTGCCCACAAGAAAAATCGCCAAGGCCTGAAAATGGAGGAATGCAAGCAAAAATCACCCAAGCATGCAAAAAACTGCCCTCCACAAAATTCGCCCAAGTCTAAAAAAAATCTGCTCCTCCACAAAATTTGCCCACATGGAGAGGAAGAAATGATTTGTGAAAATGAGATGGTGTAATGATCCCATTATTTAGCTCTCACGTTCTCCAAAGTCTAAGTGGAGGATAAGAAATTAAAGTCATTCAATTAAAAATTAAAAAGTGACTTTGTATTAATAGCTTCTAGGGTATGTATTAATTATTGGAAGGACGGAAGCCTCTCGATTTAATTAATTATTGCTAGGGAGGAATTTTTAGAGAATGCATTAATTATTGTTAGGAGGAAGCTTCTAGCTCTTGCAATTAATTAATATTTTAGTTCCTTCCAGAAGGATGAAGAAAAGGATAAATAAGGCTGAAAGTCTCATTGTTAAGCATCGGATTATTGTATCGGATGATGATAACTTGCGTTTGATAAGAGCTTGGATGTGTGAATCACACTCTTTTTTTTGGCAATAGGGGACGTTCATTCTCTGTTGTAACATTCTAGATGTCATTCCCTTAGAGTTTGGCCTTTGGAATACATACCTTTGTACTTGATTGCAGCATTTTTAGAATTAATATAATTTCAGTAGTTGGTTCAGCTTTTGGGCATTCTTGGGTGTCTATTACAGATGGGGAGGAGACTCTCTTTATAGCCAATTTTCTTTCTCCATAAAGCTGGCCTACATGGTCTAGGAGAAAACAAAAAACAAAAATTAAATTCAAGTTAAGGCCCACAATTAAATACTTAGCTCAAAAAAATAAATTTTGCCAAAAGAAAATTGCACTTTTAAATTTACCAATTAGCTCCAATTGCAAAACGAAATTAAATGGCCTTGAGGGTGTTAAATATTTCCACTTAATGAGGGTTTAGTAATTAATACGTCATTAAATTTGGATTTTGGCTAACCAAAAGCCATTTTTTCAATATTAAATTACTAAATTCATTAAAAACTTAAAAAATTTCAAGGCAATTAATCCAATTAAAGCCAATTTTTTGCAATTTTCTACCAAATCGATTTGCCAAGTTAAAAATAAAATAAAATAAAATTGCATCTAGAACCAAAAATCGATTTTTTGCAATTTTCCTCATTTCAACAAAATTAAAAAAATTTCACCAAAGAAAAAATTTGAGATTTTTCCAAAAACTTAAGTCTAATAAAAA
Source organism: Cupressus sempervirens (assembly GCA_028749045.1). Lineage (NCBI taxonomy): Eukaryota > Viridiplantae > Streptophyta > Pinopsida > Cupressales > Cupressaceae > Cupressus > Cupressus sempervirens. The sequence continues at coordinate 19,452,258 of CM053786.1, forward strand.
ATTCTCTTTTGAAAATTATCCAAATTTACAAAGTTAAAACCAAATTTTCAAAAGAAAACGTCTAAGTACAAAATTCACAATTTTATCCTGCCAAGTTGAAATTAACTTAGAAAATTATTCAGCCTAGGGATAAAATTGGTAGCTCTGGAAAATCAAGTTAAGAAAACCGGGTGAAAATAAGCTAAGCCTCCCCATATCTGTCCTGAAGTTGCCAAGGCGTGACATTTTCAAAACTCAAAAAATTTTGGGCAATCCAAAAATTTGCCGAGGTGATTAAAAGAAAAAGGAGGTCCCCAAGATTTGGGGCAATGTGTGAAAACCTCACAACACATATCACAACATTGATAAACCATTCACCATAGACATTTTAGAAGATCAATACATAGAATATTATTAAACAGCAGATACTAAATACTTCCATAATAAAAATATGTCAATATCACATAAATATATAGCAAAAATCAAAATGCCTAAAGGCTCAAGTACCATGCTAAAATCAGAATGAAATAAAAAGAAGTCCAACTAAAATAGTTAGTAAATACTAAACGCAATTTTTCCTCACTACAGCTACTGCTCTTATGTTTTTTTTCTTCCACTTAGCAAGTATGTCAAATCTAAAAATGATTAGAAGAGTTAGTCTTTTAATTGACCAAATATGGGTTGCATATTTTTATTATGTCTTTACGACAACTAAGGGCCGCACAAACAGCAAAAATTAGAAAAAATTGACTTTTTGAGGGCATTTTGCCTTTACCAAATTACCTGGAAAAAAGGGGACGGCCAACAGTTTCAAGGACAAATAGGGGACGGCAAAATCGTCTCCAATATTGCTGGTAGTCCCCAAGTTTCTTGTCAAAAAAATTGGTTGTTTTGGGGACGTTTCCAAATTTTCGAAAAAGGGGACAGCCAAAATCCGTCCTCGGTACAAGTATGACCCAAAACCATAGGGGACGCGTCCCTGTGGAACACAGGAAAAAAACATTAAGGAGGGCCAATCTAAAATCTAACATTTTTGTTACTTCTCTAATTCTTGTCCAACAAGAGGCATCGGTTTTTATCAAGGGGCACTGGATGTCAATAAAAGGGTGGCAAGTATAACATATGCATAAGAAAAGGAGCATTTCTTCATTATCAAGGGATGTCATCCTCCCCATTGTGAAGATATAAATGACAAGGAATTCATTCAGGCATAAGGCAGCAAATGGAAAGAAGTTATGATCCAAAAATTTGAAATGCAAGACAAATTTGACATGAAAAAAAAGAATTAAGTGATTCTACGATATATATATTGCATTGAGAAAAAAGCAATACTCCTATTTGGCTGATGCAATAAATTACAATTCTAATGTTAATATCGGAGATGGGTCTAACTACTTATTTGGCTGACTTCATATGGAAGGATATATAAAGTGTTGGTATCAAAGATGGGTATAATGTCTGTTTGGCCAAACATATATTAAAGGAATACAACTTCTATAATGTTGGTATGTGAGATTTATCTCCATCTAACCAACATTCTTGAGGAAGTGTAATGATAAGAATATTCTAATGGTGTCAACATATGCATATGTGAACCTTGATAGGTGCACTTTAGAAAAGATGGTTGAATAACTAAGGGTTACGAAACCTGACCTAGAGAAATTTTTAAGGTCTGGGTTTAGGCTAGAGGGTAGGAAAGTATAAGAAGATTTGTTATTATTAAGATTGTAACTATTATTTTGTAGGTTTTGCTAACTCTAGTAGAGGGGACATTACAATGGTATCAAAGCATAATCTTGCCATCCTGTGAAACTTTGGTTAGTTCCCAAAACATTGGCCAAACAACTAGCCCAAGAATTGGGAAGCTTTGTGGAACAAACTAATCAAAGAATCGAAAACCCTAATAAACTACTACTAGAAGCTATACAAAAATTAAGCAACAATAACAATCAAAGTGAAAGATCTAGTCCACAGAGGGATCGTCATTCTAACCATGAGGGAAACGAACCTCCATCACAAAGTTCAATTCTACGAGATATTTTTCCCTTGTTCATTCCAAGAGGAGAACCTATTGTAGAAGAATAAACAACCACAAATAATGTGGACGAAATTGCACAACTATATGCGAGCTTGGATTAAAACATTTGACAACTTATTTCCTTTGAAGAACAGTACAAAACCAAAATCATGGAAAATAACAAGAAAAATCGTGTAGATGAAGACCTTTAGGAGAAAGTCAATAAAGTAAAACTACCATGGTATAATGGTTCAAAAGAAGAATCTACTTAATCATGGATCCAAAAATTAGACACATTTATCATATAGTCCTATGACTGAAGAAGGAGCTATTAAATTCGAGATACTTGATTTAAGAGGATCAGCCCACAAATGGTGGCACTATGGAAAAACTGCTTTAGGACCAAAAAAATTACCAACTATGGAAAATTCACTCAAAGTTTGATGAATAGATTTTATCAAAGAGATTTTGAAAGGTATTTCCAAGAGCTAACTCACCTCAAACAATCAAGGTCAGTTCAAGAATTTGCAAATCAGTTTCAAGACCTACCATTAATGGTTCCATATCTATCCCACAACCAACTTACTCATCTGTTTATAGGACTTAAAGTTTCCATTAAAGCAGATGTAAAACCCCTTGAGCCCCAAAGTTAAGAGGCAGCCATCACTAAGGCAAAGAAAATTGAATCCAATAACTCCAGAGAAAGATCTAAGAATCTTGGGCCCAAGTTAGCCTATTGAAATGAAGGACCTAGGAGAGATTGCCAAGAAAGACCCTGATATATTTACAAAGAACCATGGAATAAGGAATATCGATGCCAAAAATAGGAAGAACTATTTCAGAAAAATCTATGCTTCAAATGTAAGGAACCATGGAAACCAAGACACCAATGTAAAAGAGGGAAAATAAACATAATAGAAGAAATATGTGAAGATAATACACCAAGGAAAAAAACAAAAAATGAAGAACATGAACATAGAGGATATTAGTTGTCATCACCCAAGAAAATGAAAACAGAACCATCTGAGGCAAGGGGACAATTAAAGGACAAAGAATAATTGCATTGGGGGACTTAGGAGCTACACGTGACTCGATTGGAAAACACTTAGTAATTAGGAGGAAACTAAAAACACAAGAATTTAAGAGTTTCAAGGTGGCTTTTGGAAATGGATTCATGGACAAGTGTACAAAGATAGTACCCCAAATAGAAGTCACCCTAGGGGGGCACACAATTAACAGAAACTTCTATGTGACAAATATTCAAAATGACATTATCCTAGGAATGCCATGGATAAATTCCCTTGGGCAATTCATAATGGATAGCCCTAATTCAAAGATTTGTTTCCAATGTGAAGGGAAAGAAATCACATTAAAAGGAATGCCAAATGATTCCCCCAAGATGTTCTCTTGTAAGAAAATGGAAAAAAAGAAAAGGCAATCATGACCAAGGGAGATGGATTGCACAATGTATGATATTAGATAGATCAAACCCAAGAGCAGAAACCATCCATATAGATATTCAAACTATATTGAAAAGATACAAAAGTCTTTGAGGCTTCCCCTAAAAAGAGGATTTGAACATTATCTAGAGTTAGAGGAGCAAAACCACAAATAACCACCCCTTGTAGACATCCCTGAAATTTCATGGAAGAGATAGAGAGAACAATCAAGGAGTTATTGGAGATGGGTCATATACAACCCAACAGTAGCTCGTTTGCATCATCAATAGTCTTGGTCAAGAAGAAAGATGGTACTATCAGAATGTGCATTGACTATTGAGCATTAAATAAGAAAATTATAAAGAACAGATACCCTATTCCTAGGATTGATGAACTAGTGGATGAATTACACGAAGCATGTTATTTTTCAAAGACCAATCTACAATCTGGATATCATCAAATAAGAATGAGGAAAGAAGACATATGCAAAACTGTTTTTAGGTGCCATTATCGACATTTTGAATTCATGGTTCTTACATTTGGTCTCACCAATGCGCCAACAACTTTTCAATCATGTATGAATCACATATTCAAACACCAATTAAGAAAATTCCTACTCATATTGTTCAATGACATACTCATCTACAACAAATCATGGGAAGAACACCTCCAACATATCAAAGAAGTTCTGAAGATCTTGGAAGCAGAATCACTATATGCAAAGCTTTCAAAATGTGAATTTGGCTTTGAAGAAACCATATACCTAGGACACAAAATCAATGCAAAGGGGCAACATGTGGATGAGGGGAAACTCAAGGCCATTAGGGCCCGTTTGGTTGCTGGAATACAACTGGAATAGGAATAGGAAATTAGAATATGATTTGTATTCTTTGTTTGGTGCGTGGAATAGGAATAGGGAATGGGAATACGTATTCTTATTTTAGCCCCAAAATGAGCTTTTGTCCATTCCAAAAAATACTTGTAATTGGAATTGCTATTCTTGCATTCATTTTAACTTTTTCAAATTTGATTAAATTTTCAAATCCGCTTTGACCTGGGGTGAGCGCTGGAACTTTGTTTTCAATATTTTCAAATATTTCAGCGATTTTCCAATGGCGCCGATTGCATTTTCAGAAATATTTTCAAATGGCACCAATTGCAAGTTAACCCTATTCCAATTTAAGCTTGCATAACCAAACAAGGGATAAACAAAATTGAATTGCATTTTTCCATTCCTATTCTTCATTCTCCATTCTCATTCAAATTTTCTATTCTAATTCTCAATTCCTACGCTTGCAACCAAACGGGCCCTTAAAGAATAGCCAAAACCTAAAACACTCACCCAACTTGGGTTTTGTGGCCTATGCAGCTATTACCAACGCTTTGTAAAGGGGTTCTTCAAAATTGCTTCCCCACTCGCAGATTTAACAAAAAAAGGAGCTTTTGCATGGAATGATGTAGCACAATAGGCTTTTGAGAAAATTAAAGAAACCATGTGCTCTTGTCCACTTTTAGCTATTCCAGATTTCACCCAAGTCATTTGAATTATAGTGTAATGCATCAAGGGAAGGAATTGGGGCAGTACTTATGCAAAAGAAACATCCAATAGCCTTTAAAAGTCGTAAGCTCACAAATACAAAAAAACACTACTCTATACATGATAAGGAATTGTTGGCTATAATGCATGCCTTAGTGAAATTTCGATAGTACTTGGGTGCAGGACATTTGTTGTGAAGATAGATCATAATAGCTTACGGTTCTTCCTTAATCAAAAAGATATAATGATTGACAACAAAAATGGGTTAAATGGATCCAAGCATATGATTTTGATATAGAATATCTGAAAGGCATTAATAATGGAGTTATTGATGCTCTCTCAAGGAGACCTTACATCAACACTATCACAAACATCTCAAAAGATTGGAAAGAAGAAATCACAACAGAATACATACAAGATCCCCAAACTACGGAAATATTGGAAGGAATTTTACCTAATGAAGATTTTAAATTTTGGGAAAATATCATCCTTCGCAAAGGAAGAGTATACTTAACCCCTCAATCAAGGATAAGGATAACCCATTGGCAGGACAAGGATACTATAAGACATATAAGAGCAATAGAGAGAAATATTCTTGGAAGGGTTTGAAGAAAGATGTACTAAAATATGTAAGTGAATTGTCAGCAAAAAAAATCTAAGCTAACACACCCAACAAGATTAGTAAACTCTTACCCATTCCAAACCAAAAGTGCAATAATATATCCATGGATTTCATAACAAGTTTTCCAAAGGTAGAAGGGAAGGACAATATATTTGTAGTAGTAGACAGACTTACAAAATAAGTTCACTAATTTGTCTTCTCCACAAATTACACAGCACATCAAGTAGTAGAGTTATTTTTTAGAGAAATTTTCCGACTTCATGAACTTCCACCAAAAATCATAAGTGATAGAGACAACAAATTCCTTAGCAAATTTTGGCAAGAACTTTTTCGCCTTGCAAAAATAACTTTAACTCCTAGTACAAGTTATCACCCTCAAACAGATGGTCAAACAAAAGTGGTTAATAAGTCGTTAGAAGGATGCCAAAGGAACTATGTTACAGGACAACAAAATGCTTGGATTAAGTGGTTACATTTAGGGGAATACTACGACAACACCACCCATCATATGTCAATAGGAATGAGCCCATTTAAGGCACTCTATGAATATGAAGCCACATCCTTCGGAAGTTTAATCCCTCAAGAAAGTGAAGTACCAAGTGCACAAGATTTCGTAAAGCAAAGTACAAATATTATCAAAATGTTAAAAGAGACTATATGTCAAGCGCAGAATCAACAGAAGATCTATGCAGACAAGAAGCTAACAGAAAGGACCTTTACAGTTGGAGACTTGGTATTTTTGTGTCTACAACCATACAAGCAATCTTCGATTAGTAGAAATGGTACATAAAAGTTCAAGCCTCATTTTTATGGACCATATAAGGTATTGAAGAAGATTGGGGAGCTCGAACTTCCCAAAGAAAGTAGGACTCGTGATGTGTTTCATATCTCTAGACTCAAGAAGGTTCTACGACAACAAGTAACTCCTTGTGAAGACTTACCACTCCTAGATGATGAAGGACAACTCACCCTAATAGCAGAGGTTATGTTGGACACTCGATAAAAGAAATTAAGGAATAGGACTATTACAAAATTCTTAATCAAATGGAAGAATTTACCATAAGTAGATGCTACTTGGGAGAAAGAAGAAACCCTTAAGTGAGACAAAAGGACTGCAATGGAACTCGATTGACCAAAGAAAATGTATAATTTATCAGTAAAATAGTATATATTAACAATCTTATTTATTAACAATAATATTATTTTAATAAACTATTTTATTTCAATATTCAATATCAACCTTTTCTAATATCTACTTAAAATATAAGAAAGGAAACTAACTATTTTTCCAAGAGGTGAATATAATTAAGCCTCGCAAGTTTATTCCATAAGCTATAAGAGCATATCATAATTATCACATTCATGAAGAGCTTTTAGCAAACAATTCTTCGAAGTCTGAGCCTAGAAAAGTATTACCCCAAGCTGTTGTTGCCATTGGTAAAGCTTGTTCTCCATAAAATACATAAGGGCTGTCTTACTTTACTTGTATTTTAAACCTCACTGATGACACAAATATGGTAATGTGTCAGAGAAACACTCAGAAATTGGGTGCCAACTACAAACATGTATGCTTGAGAACTTTGCGCACACAAATAGATATTTGACTTATGTGATTATTGAGTTGTGTGATTGAGGCGAAATGATTATCAACTAAATTCACCACTGACTAGATTTAGAGATCTTAAAACCTGTCAACACCACTACACATTGACAGGTTACCTATAACCCTATCTGAGATCTTATAAGCAAAAGAAACAACACTCCAAAGCAGCCCATGACCTCTACCAACATTTCAAAAACTAAGAAACCTTCAAACTTCACCATAACCTCATCAAATGTTTATCAAACAGTAAATGGTAAAGCATGGTGCACTAACAAGGAGAGAGAGACTTACCAACTATTGAAGGTGCAAGTGTTGTTATAGATGCCTCTGAAGACAACAAGGCAAAACCAGGAGCTGCAGCATGGATAGTAGAAGTTGGTGCTGTTGGAGATGACTTCCCCAATGTTGGTACAGCTACAGTGGCTGAAGTAGTGGTATGCACTATCGTACCCATTCCCCCAATTAAAGGAATTTCACTTCTTGTAGCATCGATGGTTGGAGAAGATGAAGCAACACTGCCAAACCCAAATGACAGTTGAGATGCAAAGGAAGATCTAGTTCCAAAAGAAAGTGAAGAGGAAGTTTGTCCTGGTGAAGATGACTTCCCAAATGATGATACGGCTATAGTATTAGAAGTTGTGGTCTATGGTAGCACACTCGTTTGTAATGTCCCCTTTTTGACAAGCACCAACTACTTATTTTATTTTAGCCTTTATTTTCCCCGGAGGCTAAAAAGGAAGAAATAGGGGGGAAAAGATATATTAAATTAATTACTTATAAGGTTACTAAACAATGAAATATTAAAAAGTAACTTTATATTTAATTGATTTAATAATAAAATGACTAACATAATAAAATATCAAAAAAGTCACTTAAAAGAATAAAGTGTTGGATTCTTTTAGAAGCTTCTTGGAGTTGCTTGTGAAATCTTTATAAGGAGCCTTTGGGGGGTCATTTTACACATCTTGAGTTGCATATTCATCTATTGTACTGAGAGCCTTAGTGCTTGCATACTTGCTTGAGGGTTTGAAGACTCTAAGGTGCCAATTTTGATTGTGAGATATGAACCCTAGCTGGGAGTGGAGGAATTGGTATTCAGCCAATTCATTTGTGATTAATTGGGAGATAATATTCAGTGATTTTTGTTCAACCCATGCATCTAATTTTTGACATCAGTTGGCAAGGAGAAAGGTTTCAGTTTTCGCAGTAGATCTAAAAAAGCAGTCCGAAAAAGCGGTCTGAAAAAGAAAATCGAAAAGGTAGAGCCAAAAAAGAAATCCGAAAAAGCAGATCCGAAAAAGCAAATCCGAAAAAAAAAGCAAAGCCAAAAAGCATGTCATCTCAGCTACTTATTCCAGGTTCTTTGGTATTTACATTTGGCAATTGTAGATGGATACATTTGACAAGTAATATATGTCTTTTTGTTACCAAAGTATTCAATCATTCTAAACATTGAAGTATTGAAGGGAAATCAACTTAATTCAGCTATTCAATTTGTATACCAAATGTTTGTAAAAACGTCTCATTGCATAGTCATTCATAGGATGCATGCCAAGTGTTTGTGAAAATACCTCTTGGCTGTAGGTGTGCATTTTACATCAAAATTTCATGTACTTGCATTTGGAAAATAATAAAAAGAAGTTGCATATCACTTTGATTTCCAATTAATTATTTTGCAATCATTTGTATTCATCAATATCATTGGCATTCAAAAATCATAGCAAAACAACAAACATCAACAAACTGAGGCTACAAGGGAAGTGTTTGACAAAATTCCTAAGGCAGAAAAACAAGGATAAAACTTCAAAAATTGTCAAGGCACTTTACATCATTCCACCAAAGAAAGGAATTTTAGTTGTTGTTGCAACAGGTGTTGGAGAAGGCGAAGCAACCTTGCCCAACCCAAATGACAGTTGAGATGTAGAGGAAGATATGGTTGTTGGAATTCCAAAAGAAAGTGAATTGGAAGTTTGTCCTAATGAAGATGACTTCCAAAATGATGGTACAACTGCAGCAGCAGAATTAGTGGTCTGTGATAGCGCACTTGTTCCCCCAAATAAAGGAATTTTACTTGTAGCAGTAGCGGTGGTTGGAGAAGACGAAACAACACTACCAAACCCAAATGAAGGTTGAGATGCAGAGGAAGATAGTATATCTGGTGTTACACAAGAAAGTGAAGTAGAAGTTGGTCTTGATGAAGATGAATTCCTAAATGTCACAGGAGCAGAACTAGTGGTATGTGCTAGCGCACTTGTTCCACCAAAGAGAGGAATTTCACATAAAGATGAAGCGACACTGCCTAACCCAAACCCAACTGATGCAGACGAAGATTGAGTCGCTGGACTTCCAAAAGAAGATAAAGTGCAAGTTGGTGCTGATGAAGATGACTTTCCAAATGTCACAGCGGCAGAAGTAATTGTCTATGATAGCGCACTTATGCTACCAAATAAAGAAATGTTACTTGTACTTGCAACTTTGGTTGGAGAAGATGAACCAACACTGCCAAGCCCAAATGACGCTTGAGATGCAGGGGAAGATATTGTCTCTGGTGTTCCAAAAGAAAGTGGTGTGGCCGAAGTAGCAAACACCAAACTAGAGTTTCCCTCCGGAGTACTGAAAGGCATGGTTGGTGTAGAATTTCCCATGGCCGAAGTGTCGAAGACACAGCATATGCAGAAGATTGTGTGGGGGTTGCAACAGATAATTCTGAGGTAGCTCCACAAGTTACAACAAGCGTTGAAGTTTCAAACGATGCCAAGCTCACAAGAGAAAAGGATGAAGGTGTGAACAAATTGGAACATTTGGTAGCCTTCGGATTTTCTTTCCTTGAAAATTTGTCTTCCCTGCAACTCATGACACCAAAGACTGATGATGATGCAACAGCAAAAGAGGATGTTGCTAGGGCACTGAAAAGAGACGATGTTGTTGTGGCACCAAAAATGGAAGAGGACGCTGAAAACGCACCGAAGCAGTTCGATGATGCAGCTACTGAAGAAACCCCAAACAGATTTGGGGTGCCAAAAATAGAAGAGGACACTGATGACACACCAAAGAGGTTAGATGATGCAACTACTGAAGAAGCTCCAAACAGATTTGCAGGTGCGGCTGCTAAAGGAGCCCCAAAAAGATTTGAAGGTGTTGCTGCTGAAGAAGCCCCAAAAGGACTTGTAGGCGTAGTTGTTGAAGAGCCTACAGAACCGAAGAGAGATGTAGGTGTTGAAGCCGCAGTGGCGCCGAATTGAGGTGTTGAAGCTAATTCCCAAATGATGATACGGCTATAGCTTCTTCCTTAGTCTTACTTTATATCAGAATATCATCCAAATAAACAATCACAAACTTACCCAATATCTCTTGACAACTTCATTCATCAACCTCATGAAAGTACTAGGTGCATTTGTCGAACCAAAAGGCATAACCAACCATTCATACAAACCATCTTTTGTCTTTAAAGCAGTCTTCCATTCATCACCTTCTCTAATGTGGATCTGATGATAACCACTCTTCAAATCAATCTTGCTAAAATTATTTGCTCCACTCAAACAATCCATTATATCATCCATCCTCAACATAGAAAACCTATATTTCATTGTGATCTCCTTAGTAGCTTTGGAATCAGTACACATTCTCCATTCTGCATTCTTTTTCAGTGCTAATAAAATAAGTACAAGACACGGACCTAAACTTTCTCTGATCAAGCCTTTCTACAACAACTCCTGCACTTATCTATTAAGTTCTTCATTTTTTCAAGGTGTCAATCTATATGGTGCTTTGTTCACTTACCAATAGCTTATGTTCATCCTTGATTCATAAAACATGATAGGGTTTAAGGTGTCTCAACCTTTACAATAGCAACTTTGTAGCCAACTCCTCTGATGCTGAATTTACTGAACTTCCACTGTCAATAATCACTTTGCAATATTTTCCAGCCATCTTACCTTTGGTCTTGAAAAGACTTCTCCTCGAGATAGGTTCCTCATCAATTCCCTTATCACACAAAGTTCTCCTTAACATCAAACGAAGACAAGAAAATTGAAGGAGGTCTTGCCCTGCTTATTCAGAGAGAAGCTAAAGGTACGAAAATCTTTAAATGTTTGACATGTAATGAGTAAGATCACTATTCTTCTAAATGTCCTAAGAGAGAAAGAAAGTATAAGAAGAAACCTCATAAGCCAAGGAAATGTCTATTTGCTAATGATAAGTAATTAGATGCTTGTGTGGAAAGATTTTTGAGCAAAGTGACAATGAAAGTGATGAAATAGGATTTGTTGCTATTAAGGAAGAAAGTCCTGAAAAAAAAGAAGTTAGGGAAGAAAGACCATTAATATCACAAGTTGGAAAAAATAAATCTGATTGGATTATTGATAGTGGTTGTTCACGTCCTATGACTGCAGATATGAACGAATTCTTTGAATTCAATAGCTATGAATGCCAACAGTTAGAGTTGGAAACAATGCAACCTGTCATATAAAGGGAAAATGATCTATTTAGTTAGAGTTGGAAACAATGCAACCTGTCATATTAAGGGAAATTGGTCTATTACTCTTGATGGAAACACTAATATTGATGATGTTTACCTTGTGGATGATTTGAAACATAATCTTTTGAGTGTTGGACAGCTAGTTGACAAGGGATATCAGTTACAATCCACAAAGAAGACGTGCATTATCAAAGATAAAGATGGTAAGTTAATTGGTACTGGTACAAGGACAAGAGGTAATGTTTTTCAATTAAATCCTACTAAGATGACATGCTTAGTTCCTAAAGTTGATGACAGTTGGTTTTGGCATAAAAGGTGTTTTCAGATAAACTTTGATAACATTATGAAGATCAATACTACACTTGTTAGAGATTTGCCAAAAATTGTGAAACCTACAAACGCGGTATGCAACAAATGTGTTCTGGCAAAGCAAAAGAAAAATTCATTTCCAAGCAAGAAGTTTACTACATCTGCAAAGTTGGAGATTGTACACACAAATTTGAGTGGTCCTATAAAGGCAAGAGCTTTCTATGGTGAAAGGTATTTCATGATTCTTGTTGATAATTTCACTAGAATGATGTGGGTAACATTTCTTAGAGAAAAATCTGAAGCATTTGAGAAGTTTAAGATATTCAGGAATAGAGTTGAAAATGAATGTGGATTAAAGATTAAATATTTGAGATCTTAATAGAGGAGGAGAGTTTAAATTGAATGAGTTTCACAGTTTTTGTGAAATAAATGGCATTAAGAGACAGCTTTCAGCCCCTAAGACACCTAAGAAAAATGGTATAGCAAAAAGGAGAAACAGATCTGTAACAAAGGCAGCAAGAGCTATTATGTTTGAGAATAATGTAGCAAAGATATTCCGGAGAGAAGTAACAAATACAACAGTTTGTTAATCAGACAAGGTACTGATAAGACCCCTATGAACTTTGGTTTGGACATGCACCATCAGTTCAGAATCTTTGGAAGTGTTACATTAAAAGGAATGGTGACATTAGAAAGTTTGACTCAAGAAATGATGAAGGTATGTTTCTTGGCTATTCATTGAAAATCAAGGCTTATAGATGTTTCAATCAGAGAACTAAAACTATTGTTAAGAGCACTAATGTTGAGTGGATGAGAAGTTTAAAATTCAGGATAGAATGCTTGATTACAATTCTGTCATTACAACCTCTTGCTAATGAAACATACGCAGTAAATGAAACATCCACAGCATACAACACAAGAACACCAAGATTTTATCATGGAAACCCTTGGTTAGAGGGCAAAAGCACAATGGGAATTAGCAACCACAATGTCTCCCTACTGCAACAATATCCTAACCTTCGGACCTGTTAGGATCATGCTTACCCTATTAGGAGTAACCATGTTGAGCGATTTAGACCTCAAACCTGCTATGATTTGCCTTGACTAGTGACTCAAATGATCATCTAATTGTAGCACTCATTGCTTGACAGATCCATTGTTGTTCTTCTAAATGCACTGCTCTAGAATGCTTCTACAACACTATGACACCTCTTACCCCTAACATCACAAATCACATTCATGCATCGCCACTCTCCACGATACAATCTGCATCTCCTTTTATAGACCTTTTTCCATGTCGGTGAAAACCCTCAAACATGTTACTAAAGTCAGGCCTTTAAATCAACTAAAACATGTGAGCGAGTGTGTCAATTCATCACTTCAAATTCCTTGATGTCAGCACCAAACAATTCAACAAAAAATTAATTCATCCCTCAACTTTTGCTCCACCAATTTACCAATTTAATCAAGCTTACTCTATCAGAACTCTTTCCTAGCCAATACCACTGGTTCTCTTCCTCAGATCTCTCCCTGTACTACAAACTAACTAATGTGATTCCAAACATAGGTTGATATGTTACTATCAATGCTTCCATATGAGCAACATTACATGGATCCCCTAAAATCTTCACCGCTGATCATCTGTTTCACATAAGGCTGTCCTATCACCAGTACACTGAACACTTAGTAGCTACATTGATATGGATGATCCATCACTTCGAGTGTGCTTTGTTGCCAGCAATGACAACACCACTTCAACACTTAATGCTTTCTAACTCAGCCATCTTCATCATTATGCCAACACAAACAAGTGGCAGCATTTTCATTTATCAATCAATGTATGCAAAGAGTTTGCTAGATAAATTTGAGATGGTAGACTGCAAGTCTTCATCGATACGTACAGAGAAAGGGCTTAAATTATCAGCCAAATTAGATTCAACAGAGGTGAATGAGCCAGCTTTTAGATAACGAGTGGGTAGCCTAATCTATGTTACAACCGCCAGACGTGATCTAAGTTATGTCATGATCTACATATCGTGTTTCATGATAGCTAAACATAACATTACAGTTGCAGCTAAGCAAGTATTTAGATATGTGAAACGGTAGACTTTGGCCTTGTGTGAATTTGTAATGTAAAAGCAAAAAGTCTCAGCAGATCAGTTTTCCAAACTCAAATTGTGAAGGTTTTGTTGATGACAGGAAATCTACTTCTGTGTATGTCTTCAGTCTTAATACAAGTGCAGTCACATGGCTAGTAAGAAGCAATTTGCAGTAACTCTTTCCTCAACCAAAGCATACCATCAGGTAATTGTGAAGGCAACATAAGGTAGTATGACTATGACAGATGCTTGATGACATACAAATATCTCAAGCACAACCTTCACCCCTATTTTGTGACAATTAGGGCCACTAGAGCTTGTACAAAATACAGGCTTCCAAGAGCAAACCAATCACATAGAGCTAATTTGTCAACTGATTAAACAACTTGTTAAAGATGGGATTGTGATATTAAAACATATATTAGAACAGTAGATCAAACTGCAAATATTCTCACCCAGTTTTTGAGCTTGAACAGATTTGTAAACTTTGGGGGCAAGTTGGTGTAGTTAATAGACTGACCAATAAGGAAAGGGACTAGATTAATATATTGAATTAATTTCTGGGGAAGATTGTGTGAGAGTTTTGATGAAAAAACTCTCACACAATCTTCCCCAGAAATTAATTCAATATTCATGGATTGTGGAAATCTGTTTGCTTAGATTAATATAGTCAAAGTTAATTATCTAATGGTGATTTAATGTACCTTCAGTTAAGGTTAGACTGTTTCTATTTCAGTTCTCAATTAACAAATTGTTTCCTTCAAAAATATTGTGTTTTTAATTTCCTTATATAGAGCTTTCAATCTCCAATGTTCAAAACATCAAATTGACATTCCATTGTCATGTCCAAGTGATTAGGGTTTTAAATATATTTTTCCCTTGTGCTAAGAATATAAAATATCAATATATTATATAATTAATCTATTTCAATATTTTCAAATGTTGCATATTTCATTTTAACCCATTTCAGCACTTAACATCTATTGAAGGTGTACCATATGCATTGTCTTTAATATGGACATCTCCATCTCCAACCCTTGTTTGGAAATGGCTTTCTAGTCCCTCTATCTATCTCCTATTATTTAAGATTGGATTTTGTTAATGTTTGGTAGCTTCAATCAAATAAACCTTGAGACAATACCATTGTAGATATATATGCATGCATATATATTTATCATATGTGAGATATAATATATATATGTATGTATGTATGTATGTATGTATGTATGTATGTATGTATATTTTATTTTATTTTTTAATATGAGATATAAATTTATATATCTAAGTACTATCATGTGATGGAATTTAATATAATAATTATTAATAATTCATGGAAATTTTATATATATAATTAAAACTTATTATTATATATTTAATGAATAGGCATGTCCCTTATTGGATTATTCTCAATATATAAATATAAGGGATTGTTGCCTTTAGAAAACACATGCCGAAGAACAAGTAGAATCATTACATTTGCAGTGATCCTTTAAATTTAACATGGTATCAGGGCAGGCTGCAAATAAATAGAAAAGGAAGCAGTGATTTCTATGTTTAATTGGAAGAATAAGACAACCAAATAGTAACCCTGAAGCTACCATCTTATGCATGATACACTTGAGGTGAAATGACCAATCATGACAAAACTTAGGTTAATGTAGACATCGAATTTCTTATCAAATTACCTTTATATGGTGGATAGAAGGTGACAGAAAATGAAAAGAATGTTATTTTGTTATCATGGAGCAGAATTGTATTAATAATTCCCCCTACAGCAGCTTGTGCATACATGAGAAGAGTTAGCTATCGTGTCAGATTTGGTAGCACCAAGCATCTTTTAGTAAACGTGACTCTACATGTTTCACCAATAACACTTCACCAACTAAGGAATTTGTTAAAAGGAGTTGGATAATTTCAAAGAGATGAGATTGCAGATGGGAAACTGAATTCCATGCCACAATCGTCACTAGTACCATCTTTGCCAGCGCGAATTGGTTTAGAATTTTGAAATAAGGGATGTATATCTGTCAAATACATGATGTTATTTGACAGAATGATGTCGTTATTGCAGATCATGCACCAAAATGGATTTGATGAATTTGTTTTTTAGAGGCTATCAAATTAAAAAAGGCATCCCAAGCGATTCAAAATAATTTAGGAGCCTTTGATAATGTCTTTTAACCTGTTTTAAGCATCTCAATGTAGAAGCCACGGGACTATAAAGGGTTGTCTGCTAGAGCATAATGAATTCTATGAGATGTTGTAGTTGCCCATAACAGGGTGAACAAGTTATGCAGAATGTAAAATCATTCACAATGTACACATACAATGGGGTACGAAATACCAAGGAGGCCTACAAGAAAGAAGAGAGGAATACTCCCTAGGGCATCTGTCATGTAAGCTAAGGATCTAGCAAACGAAAGTTGGGAGTCTACGCCATCCCAAAAAGAAATCATGCACAACCAAGCATAGTTGAATTAATTTTAAAAGAAAACGTACATGGGATTAATAATGAGTTGGGACATCAATTCCCTTAAGGTGGCAACCAAATTGTAATCTAAGAATGCCGACATCAATCAGGCGTTGAAGGTGATAGAAACTAAAGTATAGGAGGTAAGTATAATTGTCTATTCTATTACGAATATAAGTGAATATATAAATTTGTCACTCTATATTATTATATGTAATATTAATAAGGTAATAATATGCTGAAATTATAGATTAAAATATGTATATAGAAGATGGAATATATGCATATATGTTCAATGTATATATTTAAATTAAATATTTACCATATTTGGATTATGCAATGTTACCCGAGAACGCATCCCTAGTACATTTTCAGTCGTTCCTATCTTGGAAACGTCTCAGAGACTTGGGGAAACCTAGGGGACTTTGACTCTAACTTTTAGAACAAATTAGACTAACTCCCAAAGTAACACAAATTTGGCATATAAATTATGTTGATTCATATATTTTAAGGTTCTATTATGTATAAGTACATGCTTCATCCATGCTTTCATATAAATATTTTAAATTTCTCTATATATTTTAATTTTCACTATTGTTATATAGTCGTCCCCATTTGTCATCCCCTTTTGTCCCCAAAATCGGCAAAAAAAATTGTCGTCCTGAAAACTCGTCCCGCTATCCCCTACCGTCCCTGTCCCGAAAACTCAAGGGAACATAGGAATTATGGGGATCATTCTCGAAGTAAGATAAGAGGGAATGACGTTAGTTTAAAATTATCTACATTTTATTGGCATATTGACTATTATTTTAGTCTCTCTTATTTATATTTTCAATACATACAATAAGAGCTATTGCCTTGATCTTTTCCTCCGAGAATGTCCTTGCAGGAAAAGAGATATTGATATCAGATTCAAAAAGAGTCTAACACTTCTTCAAAGACAACTTTGGATGAGGAGCTTAAATGATTAATATTCAAAGGGAGTTCGAAAGTCCACATGTGTGATTGTATGGTTTTAATGGGCCTAATCCCTATGTATAACATGAGGAAGTGATGACTTCCAAATGATTATCACTTGTATTTGTAGAAGTTATTGGAAGTTGACAATCTTACAATAACTTAAATCATGATATACATTTTATGTAAATGTTGTAACAGATCATGATGAATATATCTTGTAAATCAATAACTATGTGTTAGATGTTGTTCACTTGACAGTCTATGAGTTGCTTGTATAGATATACTGAGTACTTGGTGAATATCATGTGTTGTTATTCTGAAAAGCAAATACTCAAAGTATTTGGTAAATATCATGTGTTAATGTTCTGAAAGGCCAATACTCATGATATCAAATGTGATATCAAAACGGTGCAGACCTTCTGATCAAAGTTATCATTAAAATTTGTCATTTCTAATATTACCAATGGTGTAATATCTATCATGTGTTTAAGTGTTGATGTTTGGTAGCTTCAGTTGAATAAACCTTGAGACAATATTGTTGTAGATATATCTACAATATATATTTATTTATTATATGTAAGATATATGTGTGTGTGTGTGTGTGAGAGAGAGAGAGAGAGATATTATATATATCTAAGAATTATTATGTGAGAGCTTTTAATATAATAATGATTCATGAAATATATATATATATATATATATATAAGGGGTTGCTGCCTTTGGAAAACGTATATTGAAAAACAGGCAGTACCATTACATTTGCAGCAATCCTTTAAATTTACTAGGTCAGTGGAAAGAGAGCATAGTTATCAATCGGTTTTCCCCTATTTTGATGAGGTTTTATTTTAAAAAGTAGTTTCTTGTACTTTTGTTTCCTCTTCCATTTACAAGTAAATTTTGAAATGCTTAATAATGATACCATATTGTGGTCTTGCACTTTATATATTTTATTCAAAGATTTTTTATAAACTATCCCCAAATCTATTAGATCATTTTCCATAAACATCAAGTAGCAAAATTGCTAGCCATTATTCCTACAAATTGATACTCAAACTCTTTTATTCACTTCATATTATTTAGTATTATGCAAATTCAAGTCTAATGAATATAGCAAGCCAAACCCACAAGAATGTCAACACATTCTTGGCAATGAAAAAATCCATACTTACATGTAGGGTTGTCCTAATTTGCAAAAGATTGAAGGTAAGCTAACATGTGCAAATTTGGCAATATTGTGTCAATCAGTATGCAGATCCAAGCACTCTAATACAAGACAGACAAAGCACTATAATACAAGACAGACAATTGGTAGGAATTAGCCATATTATTCTCCCTAAAAGCTCATTATTGGAAACGCCAAAAGTTTTGTCAAGAATGAACCCAGGTGTTAGTTACCTAAACTTTCACATTCAAAATAAAAAGAGCAATGTAGTTTATTTGACGAAGTCATTGGCTTTCCAAAATGGAGTTAGAGGCAAGTCAAACAGATTGGAATGGTTGATATTTACTTTCACCAGATATTATAGGACTATGACTCATTTTGTGACCATGCAACTTTTCATAATATAGAAGCAGCATAGACCAGATGCATATCCATTTGAAATGAACTTCTGTGAATGAAGCATAGACATTCCTAGAAGCATGTTAAATGAATAAACTCAATTCTAAGTCAAAAGCTTCATCATTTAATTGTAGTGGTATGTATATGTTTGTGTTAACATTTCATCAGAAGACAATACTTTAACTAAAAGTGGGATAAAAAAAATTATTGAATACCAAAGAGAGCAGAACAACACAAGAAACAAAGAGAACTACAAAACTTTATTCTGGTCCACAAGTTGAACCAACATCTGAGATAAATCAAGGGGAAGCATTGTATGATCAATAATGTTCCAATCCAATCCATGCTCAGAAGCCCATGTAGCCAAACAATTAGCCACACCGTTCCACTCCCAAGGGATATGCATAAAAGACACAGAATCCAGAGAATTGCATAACTGAATGATTTGTTGAATAACCAGAGCCAAATGCCAATCCACATGCACAAGGTTCCAACTATTCAATAAATTCACAACCACTTGCGAATCAGTCTCACAAATAATTCTTTTCCAACCATGTTGACAACACTGTTCCATTGCAATCAGGATAGCCAGGGCTTCCATGAGGTTATTAGTATGGTAGCCCTTGTATATAGAAAACAGAAACTGAATATCACCAAAACTATCACACCCAACTCCCCCAATACCAGCCTGACCAATATTTCCTCGAGAAGAGCCATCAGTGTTGATTTTAAGAATGCCCGTCTCAAGAGGAGACCAATGCCCCTTACAATTAACACGTTAAGAGTGTTGCCTAACTCTATTCCCAAAGCAATTGTGAGGGACCGAGGGAGTGCTGCCCTGAAGAGGAAAGGATAGGCGTGAGTAAATACCAGCATCTCTAGGATCCAAACCTCCACCAATGTCATATTTAGCTAGGAGTGTTTCATAAAGAGAATTAACAATTTTCCCCTACGGGTGCCTGATCTCAAGCTGCACATTATGAAAGATCCTCCTATTCCTCTCAAGCCAAACATGCCATAATATAAAGGAAGGGCCAATAGTCCAAGCAACCTGAAGAAAAGAAGTCTTGGAAGAGGGATGGCCCAAACGGTCCCAAAATTCAGGCAGAGAGGAAACATGCCAGCATGTGCATCCCCACAGACTCCACCAAAAGTGCCAAATCTGTTTGGCAAAGGGGCATTGGAAAAAAAAGTGAGAAACAATCTGTTCACTTTAGTGGCATAAAACACAGATGGAAGGCCCCTGGAAGCTTTGCTTGCAGAGATTCTCCCAAGTAAGACAACGATTATAAACCAGAATGCAAAGGAAAAAGTTACACTTAGGCCATGAAAAGCTATTCCAAACTTTCTTCCACCAAGAGACATCCACCTCGCCAAAAAGTTGCTTCGTCAATGCAAGGTACCCTAAAGAAACAGAATACTTACCAAAAGAAGCACCTCCCCAAGCCAAAACATCAAGGTCCTATAGAGAGCTGCACTCCCTAGAAGCCAATATCTGAGATAGTTCCAACCAATCTCCCAAAGAGCCACCCAGCGGCCAATCAGAAGAATTCTTCCATCTGTAACCCACAACAAGGCCCAGATTATAAGCCTTCTTATCATGAACCACCTTATTCCATCACAAAAGGACTGCAAGTGTGGATGAGAGGATAAGAGAGGAGGATGCCCATTCCAAGAATCACTCCAAAATAGAGCCTCAGTGCCTTTGTTACAGATCCAAAATAAACTTCTCTTCACCAAGTGAGCACCAATCTTGAGGGTATTCCACACCATAGAACCCCTTCCCTCAAGATGTAATGTTCCCACTTTAACAATTAAATTAATTTCTTATAAAGCCATTAAATAAATTAAAATTAAAAGGTGGCTTTATATTTAATTTATTTAATTTATTTAATTAATTATTGTATTACAAAGGAGATGCTTCTAGAGTGTGTATTAATTATTGGAAAGGTGAAAGCCTCTAGAAGCACAATTAATTACTGCAAGAGAGGAGTTTCTAGAGAGTGCATTAATTATTGGAAGGGGGAAGCTTCTAGCACTTGCAACTAATTAATGTTTTAGTTCTTTCTAGAAGGGTGAAGGAATAGGATAAATAGGGGTGAGAGTCTCATTGTTTAGCATGGGATTATTGTATCGGATGATTATGACTTGCATTTGATAAGAGCTTGGATGTGTGAATCACACTCTTTTTTGGCAATAGAGGACGTTCATTCTCTGTTGTAACATTCTAGACGTCATTCCCTTAGGGTTTGGCCTTTGGAATACATCTCTTTGTAATTGATTACAACATTCTCAGCATCAATATAATTTCAGCCTTGGTTCAGCTTTTGGACATTCCTAGGTGTCCATTATACAAGAGAAAACTTGGAAATATCAGAAGGTTCAACACCAGGTAAATACTTATGTGACAAGATACGGGCCCAAAGTTGATACTGACTAGAACACCATCGCCTATAAAGCTTGGCAGCAAGAGCTTGACTGCACAAGATAGCAAAACGAAGGCCAAGGCCTCCTTCGTTTTTTGGCCTGCAAACAGTATCCCAATTGATGAGGCTCCATTTGGTATTTTGCAAATTGCCACTCCAAAGAAATTGGCGAGAGAGAGCATCAAATTCCTTAAAAAAATACACCGGGGCAGCCTAAACCATGCTTCTATATATGGGAAGGGCCTGAATGACCGATTGAAGGAGTGTCACCCTGCCAGCAGTAGAGAGCCACCTATGAGTCCAATGATTGACTTTTTGCCGAAGTTTGTCAAGCAAGCTGATGGAACTCTACATTTTTGCAATATTCAAATTCCCAAATGTCATGCCAAGGGGAGAATCTTCATATTCACTAGCTTGAAATGTACAGGTCTGGGGATCTTTTCAACAACCGAGGCCGAGATGTGATTGAAGAGAAATTTGCTGTGACACTTTGAAGTTGTGGTATAATGAAGGGTTTTAGATAGTTTTATAATTTTTCTCCAATCAGCAAAGGCAACCTGCTGAAGTGTCCTAAATCTGAGACAGTCACAGTATTTGTTTAAATGGCCACTATCATTTGGAATTTACTCTTATTTCATAATCATTCTGAAAATTGTAATGTATGCTCATTATTCCAGCATTTTTCCTAACCATTGGCCATCTCAAAGTCTTGAGCTCACAATATAGCAGCAGTCCTCATTTCCAGGAATGGAATTTTGAGGCAAAAGGCATATTATCCACACCCAAAAAACTCAGAAAATATGATGAAGTTCATGCATATTCAGAATGTATGCCCAGATAAAAAAATGTGGAAACCTTCAGGGAATATGTATCAGTGTCTGGAACACTGGCTTTTACTCCTGCAAATTCAAGCAAACTACAAAGATGGCAAATATGTACGGAACGACTGACGGTTTGAGCAACATATAATGGCCAAAGAAAAAGGCCACAACATTTAAAGGACTCGGATAAGATTTAAGAAGCAAATATTTGCGAAGTGGTAAACTTTCAAGATAAATCAGAGTAAAGAATTCTGAGATTCCCTTTGGAGAAGACTCAAAGAAGAAGAAGAGTTAAGCAAGGCTAGCAGCTTTGTTTGAAACAAAGGCCTATCAAATCAAAGAAAGTGTGTCGGACACTAAGTAATGAAAACCAATCTATATAGTTAAAGCAGCACAAATAGTTCTAAGTTGCATTGACAAACAAGAGCAATTATTAGCTGATCAAGATTAGCATAGAAGATGGAGAATAGTGCATCAACATGCATATATAAAGTGCTTGTTTCAATAAAGTACCATGCTCACATTACCTTGAATGGACCGAAAGGAAATAGCCGACAGTTGTATAGCAACACATATCTCTGTTTCTCCTAATCTAGAAACAAGTATGAATCTGAGATAATCATTGACACGCAATCTCACAATTTCGATCATTCTGAACTTCTGTCTTTCTTGGTATCCTATTTCTATGGTGACTCTAGTGATATACACAACAGAGCATTAGGAAGTATTAGGTTCTTTGCCAAAGTAGATGCCATAGTGGTTGCTGCATATATACCAATCTTGGAACCATTAATTAATAAAATCTCTAAAGGTTAAAAGTACGCCTGTTGGCCAAGCTGCACAAAATATGTTAATAGCCTTAATGCTTGATGTATAGCATAACAACTGGAAACAATGGTGGAGTTTTACAGTCATTCTGAGAGGAGCAAATAACAGCAGTGCATATGGAGACCATGAGGAAATGAAACCAAGCGCCTTCAAGAACAAGTAATAAGGATAAATCAAGATGCTATCTTCATATTGCAGACACCTTGGTGTTTCTCAGACATGATGTGTTTGCATGATATGGGATCTCAGTCACGTGGATTAAAAAACATCCAAAGCAATCTGCATATGAAGAAACATGGTCCCAAAACTAGAAGATGTGATATTATCTTCACTTTTAATTCTTCAAATGACAATTACAAAGGTACTCCATGCTACAGAGCGGCAAAATTGAAAGTTTACACCATTAATTGTATCCACGGGAAGTGGCTTTAATGAGAAAAGATAATCATTCCATAGATTTGGGGGACCCGTTAAAATGTGGAAGCATATGCTGGGAATTCTAAGCAGCATCATTGGTGATAACAGGAATTCGCAAATGACTAAAACCACAATGAAGGAGCATTCAAAAGACTCTTTGATAAGAGTTGCAAAGATTCTGATGTATTAACATACTGGTAATGTTCGGATGTAAATATCTGATTACATTCTTTGTTTTTACAAGTCTGAAGATTTGTATAGCGGGCTGAAAAAATAGCAGAAGTCAAAGTGTGAAGTTCGAATAGATGTGGAACCTATGCGCAGGGAAGGGAACAAGTGTCCAAGTCTCTACGGGTTTCACCATGCCGATAAAATACTTCACTTCAGGAAGAGGAAATTATTTTCTCAAACTATAGTCTTTGTCGGAAATGTCAGGATAAATTGGTGCATCGGAAGTTTAATCTTCATCTTACTAAAATTCTTTCTTTAATATTATCACATAGTTATATATTGCAATTAGGTATTGTGAAGAGTGGTGTCTTTTCGTTTGCACCCTTTTTACCTTTATAAATATATATAATGTCAAATGACAAGGGGAGAGAGAAGACAATTCGTATCCATATTTTTAATTTTTACCTATTGTATGCTTTATGAAATATTATATTTTTCCAATTGGCGGAGAAATGGACTTTTGAACTAAGCCCGTGGATTTGAGTTAGTGAGTGGATTTTGTGCGATCCGGATATGTTCGCAATAGATGGATCTTTTGTAAGGAATGTCTTTGTTGTGATTTTATTTTTGGCATTATTATTTATTTTATATTTCGGAGTTTTAAACTATTATTAAGTTGTGTCCTTTGTAAATGTTTTTTATTTATTTTCTATAAATATTTTAATATTCAGATAAGTGGATTGGATCATTATTGCATTTTAAGTTTGATAAACGTAAATATTGTGAAATATTTTATTGTTTTCGTATTTATGTCTAATTTGTCTCCACAGGAGTTAAAGTGCATTTTAGAGTTGTTTTAAATTGCATTTATATAATTGATCCATCGCATTTGAATTATTAAAATTGTTTATAGTTTAATATATCGAACTTTATAAAGTTGTACGTCTCAGCTTATAATGTTGACTTTGATTGCCCATTTAATTAGGCACTGGTCTTTTACTCCTGATTCATAATCCATATGCTAACAATTGTTTCATTTCTTTCCATTAGAGGAATTAATATATTCATATGTTATATTAATCTATTTAAACATTACTTCAATCATTTACTTTTCTTCTCAGTTCATAAATTGCTAGTTTAAAGTTTTCCTATATTTCTTGTCATTTAGAAAACTTTTATTGTATTCGCGTTCTACTCAATCTACTTTAAGCATCTTGGACTTCAAGTGTTTTGTCCAGGATCAGGTACACCGCCTTGGTCTTGCAGAGCCGGAAGCGCAAGGGATTTAGATCACATTGACCAATCCCATCAAGTTGGCCTCAACCGGTTGGATATCCCAGCATCGAGCAGGCAAGGCTCGTAGGATTTCAATCTGCGGTTTTGATAATCAACACAAGCTTTTCCAGAAAAGCCTAGGCTGTCTATCCACCACAATAAGGACCCCCTAGTAAGTCAAAGGGAGAGACTTAATTTGAAATCTCAGGATATTAGCAATCCTCCACTAGATAGGCTCAGGAGTGTTGAAGAAAAAAATAGAGGACTTGTGGTCATTAATTTTCTGCCTAGAGGTAGCCAAATAAGTATCCAAGGTGAGCTGAAAGGCTTTAGCTTCCCGAATCCGAGCTCTCCAAGCAAGGGTCGTATCATCAACAAACTAGAGGTGGGAAAGAGTGGGCAAACCATTTCCCCATTGCCATCCTTGAATCAAATTTTGGGAAACATGAAACTTGATAAGTCTGCCAAGTCCCTCAACCATAATGATAAACAAATAAGGAGAGAGGGGGTCTCCCTGGCGAAGACCTCTAGATGCCCCAAGCTTTGTTGGTTCACCATTGAGAAGGACCGAAAAGGAAGGAGTAGTAACACAACTAAGAACCCATCTAACCCATTCCTAACTAAAGCCAAAAGCCAAAAGAACTTTCCGCAAGAAATCCCAATTGACTTTGTCATAAGCCTTAGCCATATCAAGCTTAATGAACATGGCCCGTTCCCTAGAAGTAGACATAGAGTGAATAGCTTCGGAAGAAATAACCACCCCATCCAAAATTTGTTTTCCTGCCACAAAACCCCCTTGTTCCTGAGAGATAACCATGGGAAGCCAAACTTTAAGCCTCTCTGCTAGGAGCTTAGTAGTGATTTTATAGACCACATTACAAAGAGCAATGGGCCTAAAGAAGTCCAACTGATTAGCCTCTTCCTTCTTCAAAATAAGGACTAAGAAAGTAGCATTCAAGGCCCGGAGCATTTCTTTGTTGGAAAAGGACTCCTGAACCACATCCAAAAGGTCATGATTAATAATATCCCAAACTTCCTGAAAGAATTCAATAGGGGAAGCCATCAACCCCCGGAGCTTTGCCCTTCCGCAAGCTGAAGACCACCCCCTCCAAGTCAAACATACTAATAGGCCTCATAAGAGAGTCATTCATCTCCCTGGTTACAATAAAGGGACTACAAGATACAATTGTTGTCTCCTCAATCTCTACTGGAGGTAAATCATCTGAAAAGAGAGCAGAGTAAAACTGAATAGCTTCCCTGGAAACAGCTTGAGAGGAGGTCAAATGCGTCCCATCAGAAGTAACAAGAGAAGAAATGTAACTCCTGTTACATCGAGCCTGCACAAATTTATGGAAAAAAGCGGTGTTCTTGTCCCCTTCCTGAAGCCAGTCAACTCGAGCCTTCTGCTTCCAATAAATTTCTTCTCTAAGAGCCCACTCAACTAAATCAGTAGAAGCTCGAGATTCTGCTATGCCAAGAGCTTTAAAAAAACCCAAATCTCGAATCTGCCTGGTTATAACATCAAGACGATCCTAAGCCCTCTTCTTCATAATGTGGAGATTACCAAAACAATTCTCATTCCAATGCTTCAACTTTCTTTTAACATATTGAAGTTTTTTAGAGAAGGAGAACCTAGCAGTGCCATAGGCAGGGCCTCCCTGTCTCCACCAATGAGCCATTAAGTCATGAAGAGAAGAGTCTCGAAGCCACATCAACTGGAACTTAAAGGGAGGCTTCGTGGGGACAGCAACATAACTAGCTGTGAGCTTAATAAGCCAGTGGTCAGAACCTCTCCAATCAAGAATTTCAGAGGAGAGCGAAAGAGAGCCAAAATTCCAAAAACAAGAAAAAAGGAACCTGTCCAAGTGTTCTGAGATAGCATCATTACCAGCCCTTCGATTGTTCCAAGTGAAGAGCCCATTGAGAGGTTTGACATCAGAGAGATGTAAAAGATCAATATTTTGTCGAAGAAGCTCAGAAGAAGGACCCAAGTGGACTAGCCCACCCCTCTTCTCCTCCATACTCAGAACAGAGTTGAAGTCTCCAGCCACAATCCAAGGCAAGAAAGGATGATAGCTTTTGACATGCCTAATATGATCCCAAAACTTAATCTTGTCAAGGAGATCAATAGGAGCATACACATTAGTAACAAGAATCATCTCTCCAATTTCTAGAGAGGAAGAAACCATTGAGAGAGCCAAGAGGCAAGAGACCCAATAAAGTGGCGTAACTTTCCTTGGATCCTAGCAAATGGCAAGACCACCAGAGCTCCCCAAAGCACCAATGCACTGACATTGGCCTAGAAACCAAATGTTAGGAGCACATCTAAACATGAAGTCCACTAAAAGCTTGGTCTCCTGGATACAAAGGATATCCAAAGAATGCTCAACCACCAGCTTGTGAATAGATTTTTGTCTAGGGATGCTATTCAACCCCCTCAAATTCCATGAGAGAATAATCATTGAGTAAAGTGGGGAAAATGCTCATCCAAGGTCCTGACAGCCCCAGACTCTACCAGTAAATCTCCTGTAAGTTTAATTTTTTCCTAATCCTGCTTTCACCCAACTCTTGAGGGAGTAGCAAAAGAGACTTTCTTAAATGGTCTTTGCATCAGGCCCAAAGCAAGAGAAGATCCCTTTCTTTTACCAGAAGCAAACACATCTTTAACCAAATCTGCTAGAAGAACATCCTTTTCTTGTGGAGCAGGAGAAACCACAAGGGCACCAAACTCAAGGCCAATAGAAGTCTCTAGCAACTGCTGAACTACAACATCCTGGTTGCCACTAAGAATAGAACTCCTCCCCTCTAAGCCCATAGCTACACATTGAGCCTCTGCAGGAATACCTTCTTCTATGACCATGTTGTCAAGAACCTCAAAACGATTGAACCTTGAGTCCACTTGCCGATCTAGATGAGATCACTTCTGACTCCGCCCCTTAGCACAGTCCAGTAGTATTAGATGGCCCTTACCCCTGACTTGAAGTGCTCATTTGAGCTTTCCCTTCTCCTGTACTATCAGTCTAAACATTGCCTTTTCTAGTACTAACATTATGACCCTTCCCCTTACCATCATTGGCCATCCTTGGACCAGAGAATTGAACAGGGGTACCATTGCCTTTGGAGGCTTGAGGGCATTGATGCTGTAAATGCCCATATGCATGACAAATGCGGCAACGGAAGTGAATAGATTCATAGTCTAGCTGTTGGATCCAAGAAGCAGAGCCTAGGCAAATTTCTAAAGAATCTGGCAAAGGATTATTTAAATCAATTTCAACACAAATATGGGCATAAGAAATAACCTTTTGTCCAGTGATTGATGTGCTATAGCAGTCGGCTTTCTAAGTACAGTAACAATCTGTCGCAAGATATCCTCACGCCAAAACTCTAAAGGAAGCCACGGCAGGCGGACCCAAACAGGAACCCTTGAAGGAAGATCCTCAGTAGAATTGAACCCCATATGCCAAGGTTTCACAAAAAGACCAACACTATCATAAAAATATGGGCCTCCCTCAAAGACCCGATTTAGATCTGCCATGCAAGAGAAATTCACCACAAAGTAGCTATTACCAACCAACATAATATCCATATCACCTTCCACCTACCATGACCGGCGAATCCAAGCTTCCAGAGCCGACAGGGAAATCCGGATACCAAGAAACTTGCATATCAATGCATGTGTGGCCAAATAGTCCACATCTTCCATTATTGCTTCCGGAGGAATAACCAGGATAGGCTGATCCTGACTACGCGGAAAGCATCCATTAACCTTATTTAACTTCTAACACTCGCTAACATAAAATGGCTCCTTCTCCTATGAACTCGCCCCTAGAGAAGATCCATCACAACCAGCTCCAGCAAGAATGAGACTCTTGGAGACCCCGCTCGCGGCCATAAGAGCCCAGCAAACAAACTTAGAAATATAGATGTTGAAAGAAAAACTGATTCCCACAATGCAATCAAACCCTGCTCAACAAAATTTCGTCCAAAATATCAAGGCTGCAAAAGATCACAGCAGATTGCAAAGAAATGGGAAGATTTCCCCACGTTTGCACAGCCCAAAGGAAGCTATACCAGCTCCCAAAACCCTCACACATGGCCGCTTCCAGCTGCTATCCTCCGATCATCACGGACGTATTTTTCATATCAATCAAAAATGACTATTATGTTGCTTTGCTTTAATGTATATTGATGTATTTTACTTCACATGTACATCAAACTTGTCATCATCAACCGCTTGAGTTTGAGCATATGGCATGGCTATCATCTTTACGATTTGGTGCATGTTGCCTTGGAAACAGCTCCTATCTAACATACAGTTCTTCTAAGTTTTAGAGCTTCCAATATGTTTCCCTAAGCCCATACAGTGTATGTCATGGTTATTACCTACAGTCAGTTTCTTCTTGAATCTAATTCAACGCATCCATGCACAGGCCTGTAGAATGCAATCCACTAAAGCTTCAAGCACATCACAGCATGTGCCACAATTACTGCCTTTCGCAGATCTTCCCTTGAACTTCAATACATACATAACAAAAATATCCAGAATATAATTTTCTAAAATTTGCAACCTAGCAAAATATTCCCGCAAGCTATTATAGGATGACATAGTTATCATAGCAAGTCGGAGTTCCTTATAGTTTTATAGCTTTTCCTTATAGTTTTCGAGCGTTCAATATATTTTCCTGAGCTAACACAATGAATGTCATGGTTATTACCTTCAATCAGCTTTCCCTTGAATCTAATTGAACAAGTTCGTGCAAGGACCTGTTGAAAGCAATCCAATAAAGCTTCGTGCCGAGCAATATTTCTCTGAACATTATTTGGCAGATCTTCCCTTGAAACTAGTCCAATGCATACATGCAAAAGGTCTACATAATATAATTTTCTAAAATTTCCAGCCTAGGAAAATATTCTCGCCCAATAACATTAGGTTTGTATAGGTTATTTTGAATTTTATCGTTAATTGGTGACACAAAATAGTGAACTTTCCTGATAAACGCTCAGAAACAGGGTATTCAACAAACCTGCACTTTCCCTAAATCCTACATGGTAGGGAATTTGTAGGGACAAAATGATATTTGAGCTCTGTTATTATTAACAGGTGTAATTGAGATGTAAAGATATCAGGTTCATTCACGAACGACGGGTTTTAAAAGTCTTAAAAAAATATGATATAATGCAAATGATAAGCTGCCCATAACCCTGATCAATATTTTAAAAGCAAATGAAAGACCATTTAAATGCAGCTTGTCACCTCTGCCAACATTTCAAAAACTAATAAACCTTCAAAGTTAGCCAAATCATAAATCGGCAACTTTAAGAGAGATACTTACCAAATATCGAAGTTGCAGATGTTGTTTTCGATGCCTCTGACGATGATAAGGCAAAACCGGGAAAGGCAGCGGAATTGGTAGTGGAGGTTGGCCCTGACGAAGATGACGTCCCAAATAACGAAACGGCTGCAGTGGCAGAAGCAGTGGTCTGTCCTGATGCACTCGCTTCGCTAAATAAAGATTTTGTAGTTGTAATGGCAGCAGTGGTTGAAGGAGTGGAAGCAATACTGCCAAACCCAAATGACAGTTGAGATGCAGATGAAGGCTGGGCCGATGGGGTTCCAAATGAAAGTGAAGTGCCGGGAGTGGCAAAAGCCGGAGTCGAATTCCCCGCCGGAGGACTTAAAGACATGGCCGGTGTAGAAAATGCCGTGGCGGGAGTACTGAAAGACATAGCCGGTGTAGAAGATTGTGCCGGGGTTTCAAAAGATAATGCTGAGGAGCCTCCCAAAGTTGCAGCAGGCGTTGAGGCTGAAGAAGATGTTGTGGTTGCCAAAGAGAATGGCGAAGGCGTGCCAAACAAATTGGAACTTGTAGCCTTCACGGCAGAATTTTTTTTCCCTGCCGCTGTCCCGGAGAAAGAAAACCCCGATGATGATGAGCTCGTCACACCAAAGAGTGACGATGGTGCAGCAGCAGAAGCGGATGCTGCTGGGGCACCGAAAAGAGACGATGCTGTTGGGGCGCCAAAAACAGAAGACGGTGCCGCAGAGGAGGACGCTAGTGACGCACCGGATAGGTTAGATGATACCGCTGTTGAAGAAGTCCCAAAAAGATTTGTAGGCGCAGCTGCTGAAGAAGCCCCAAACAGATTTGTAGGTGCAGCTGCTGAAGAAGCCACAAACAGATTTGTAGGTGCAGCTGCTGAAGAAGGGCCGAAAAGATTTGCTGGCGCAGCTGCTGAAGAAGAGCCTGCAGAACCGAAGAGAGATGCAGGTGCTGCAGCATTACTAGCTGCTGCGCCCCCAAACAGAGATGTAGGTGCTGCAGCAGAAGTAGCGCCGAAAAGTGATGCAGGTGCAGCAGCCGAAGATGAGGCTGACACACCAGCAAAAGGAGACGTAGGCGCAGAGCCCGTGGCACCGAAAAGAGGTGAAGGAGCAGAGCCAGTGGCACCGAAGAGAGATGTGGGCGGAGAGCCGATGGCACCGAAGGGAGATGTAGGTGCTGAAGCCCCAGT
This sequence comes from Cupressus sempervirens, assembly GCA_028749045.1. Taxonomy (NCBI): domain Eukaryota; kingdom Viridiplantae; phylum Streptophyta; class Pinopsida; order Cupressales; family Cupressaceae; genus Cupressus; species Cupressus sempervirens. The sequence goes on from CM053786.1 coordinate 19,483,782, forward strand.
GGCGCCGAATTGAGATGTTGGTGCTGCAGAAGCGCCGAAGAGATTTGATGGTGCTGAGGCCGCACTGGCTCCGAAGAGAGATGCAGGTGCCACATTACCAAAACCAAAGGAGGGCGAAGGCGTGGGTGGTTTAAAAGCCGAGGCACCACCAAAGCCGAAGGCAGGAAGTGCTGTTGAAGCCGAAGTCGAGGCTGAGGGTGAAAATGCAGTTGCTCCAAACAAGGAAGGCGTTGAAGAACTCCCTGCTACTGTGCCGAATCCAAATCCTGTGCCCGCCATGGCTGAATCAAAAGCAAAGGAGGTCATAGGCGTGGGTGGTTTAAAAGCCGAGGCACCACCAAAGCAGAAGGCAGGAAGTGCTGTTGAAGCCGAAGACGAGGGTGAGAATGAAAATGCAGTTGCTCCAAACGAGCTCCTTTTTTCTGAGCCGAATCCAAATCCTGTTCCCGCCATGGCTTCTAAAGCACGAGTAATGCCGAGAAAAGAGTAAAATTGACAATTGAAGCCGCCCTGGACCGTAGGGTTTTGAAAAACAAATCATCTGAAGTTCCTCGCCGCCTGTTACCTGAATTGCTTCTGCAAATCTATGAAATGGAGGGAAAGCGATGGTGGCTTTTTAAATTCTCTTCGGCTAGTATCCAGGCGATACTCTACGACCGTGGTTGGTTTGGTAAACCATAGGCCTAGTTTCTGTTTTGGGATTACTGTCCTATTTTAGAGAAAGAATAATAATAAAGTCTTATTATTTTATTTATTAATTTTATATACTTCATCACTTTTTGCTTTGATTTCACTATGCAATTAATTAAAGAAATTAAGATTGTATAAATTATCTTGTTTAGCCGATAGGCTCAGCAATTTAGTTTAAAGTTGTAAGACAGTTTTATGATTTTTTGATCATGTAAAAAAATCAATTAAATTAGAAATTTAACTTTTTAAAAATCTATTATAGATTTAACTTTCCCTTTACTATTTGTCAACCTTACTAGAAAGTTTCCTATTTCTCTTATTATTGTATAAGTTTCTAACTTTTTCACTATTTCTATAAAATGTTTAAAACTAGTAATTGCAAGCTTTTGTACTTACAACGATGAGCTGATAGGTATTTACTTTAATTAAGATAAAATTTAATTTTGCAATAAATTAAATAAATAATATTTATTTATTTAATTTATCATCTAAAAAATATTCTCATAAAAATATATTATGAATAAGAAAAAAATATGAAAAAAATAAACGTATAAAGTGGAGCAAAAAAATATAAACTGAAATTAATTATCACGAGAGATGGATTCTTGTAAATCACTACTCAAAACATGAGGCACTCAAAAACTACATAGTTAAATCTGATAACAATATCACAATTTTACTTGCTATGGAAAAATATCTCCTACTAATAAACTAATTTAAAAACTACCAACTTAAATATATGAAAAAAAATTATTTAAAAACAATCTTCGTAAAAATGACACTTATGAAAAATTAACATAAGAAATATTTTTTAAAAATTTAAAAATATCAACTCCCACAAATATCATATTGGCTAAACTAAAATCAATATTTAAATGAAAAATTTTACTAATTTAAAAAATTAATTTAAATAATTTAAAAACTAAAACTTCAATTATACAAATAACTTAATAGCTAATCCTATTTGATCTAGGATGGATGATTGTTTTGAGGCAAGGGATTTGTGTTGGAGTAGAGAAATTCTCCCAAAGGCTAGCACATTTGCATGGTTAGCAATTCAAGGAAGAATTTTAATAGGAGAGAGAAGACAAAGATTTGGTTTTCAGAGCCTTACGAAATGTTTTATGTGCGGAATGGATGAGGAAAATGTGGATCGCTTACTACTTAATTGTGTGGTAGTAGCAAAATGTTGGAGTCACCTTCAAGATAAACTAGGTTGGAAAGGACCATGGAGTCCCTCTCTTAAGGCCCTTTTAATTTCATGGCCAAGGAGAGGAAACAGGAATTGTTTAGAATGCATTTGGAGAATTAGTCCCTCAATTGTGATTTGGGAGATGTGGAAGGAGCGAAATAGAAAGATTTTTTAAGATAGATTAGAGACTTTAGAGAAACTTTTAAACTAAATAGATCACTCCATTGAAGAAGTGGTGAATGTAGCATTCTTTAGGAAAAACTTATCAAATTGTGTGTTCATGAAAGCGGATATGGCAATTTAGAATAGTGGCCAGGGATAAAAATTGGTAAAGCTGGAGATAAAGGAAAGGCAAACTCCAAAGCTAGGAAAAGCGACGAAGTGAAATGGGTAGCTCCGGATGTAGGCTAGTTAAAAGTAAATTTTGATGGAGCCTCAAAAGGAAATCTAGGGAGCTCAGGTGTGGGATGCATTGGAAAAGATAATTATGGGAATATAGTGGCTTATGGAGCACTAAAATTGAAAGATGGAACAAACAATGAGGTGGATTTTCAAGTTATTGTGTTAGCTTTGAAATGTATTAAAAGGTGTGAAGGGAGGAAGATTATTTTAGAAGGAGACTCTATGATGGTGATGTAGACGGTGTGTAAAAATTCAATCCATGCATGGCACCTAAGAAATATTTTGGAATCTATCATGGAGGAGCTAAATGAATTTGAAGAGTTTAAAGTTTGTCATGTGTTTAGGGAAGTAAATAGGGAGGTAGATGCTTTATCAAAATGGCAACAAGTTTAATAGAAGATGGAAAACCAATTTATGAATTATGTAGCCGTTGGGAAATATTGGAGGCAAGTGATGGAAGGGGGTTTTAAATGATGACCTTTTTGAGGTGGATTGAAGCTTTTTGAGAAAGGAAGAAGTGAGAGCGCATATCAGAAGATATAAAGGACTGTTAGTAATGAGGTGGGAAAGATTGAGAAGATCTCCAATTATGACTTTCATTATGAGAAAAAATGGCAAGCGGCTAGGTCGAAGTGTGTGAAGAAATGATGGGACAGTGGCCTAAAGCAAAAGGTAGTAAAAACATTATAAATTAATGGGTAGAGGGAATCAAACTACCTAAAATAGTAAAATTGGAAATAGTGAAAGTGACTGAAGTGATAGAAGGTGGAGGCAACATTTACCTTTCAAACAAAACGACAGCAAAAGGCCCTTTTTAGGCCAATGTAGGATAAATGGCTAAAACTGGTGGTGAAATGCCCAACACTAGGAGTTATAGCAGCTATGAAACAAACAATAGGAGAACTTTTCCAAAATTCCATGCACCATTAAAAAATAAACATGGATATTGCATCCATTGTAATGGCATGGGGACTAGAAATTGCAAGTATGATTGAGGAAGTAGAGTGGGTGATGAAAAATTTGTTCCATGATGATTTAATAGTGGGGATTGAGTCCCTTTTAGAGTCGACTATACTGAGTGCTATGAAGACTATAAGGAAGGTTTGAAGAAAGGGAGAGTGGGTTTCATGTGGTGGCCAACTGGAGTTGATAAGGTAATGTATAAGGAGAAAGCAAAATGTTGAGATAATGGGTGTTGCACACATTGCATAATATTGTTATATTTTTTATTATATTGTACCTAGATGGACGTGCAACATGTAAAGATTCCCATGGAATATTCTTGTTGAGTTGTATTGTAACATTGTGATAATATTTCATGTAATTATTTAATATTGGGGAAAAGAATTAAATGCCCAATATTAAATGTGGGGTCAGTGGGTTAGGTAGCACATGGTTTTAGCACATGGTTTATGTAATACCACTTGGTGGTTTTGTGGGACTTGCTATTATATAAGCAGCCACAAGGGTAGTTGTTGTAGAGAGAGAGAGAGAGTGATAAGGAGAAGACAAAAGGCAAGAGTCGAGCGGGACAAGGCTTGATAGGTTAGCCAAGGGAGCATTTGTGAAGGTTGAAAGCATGGCATGGGATGTGTGGATTCATGCTTGTTCACATAGTTTGCTCAGTTGTGGCTATGGCCATGAAGGCTTTCATGGTTGTATGGCAATGGTATTTTTTGTTGAATAATACATGGTGATGGATGCTTTTGGAAGCTGGGTTTTTTCCCTCAATGAGGGTTTCCCAGGGTATATCTTGTGTCACATTTTATGGGTATGTTGTCTATTCTCTTGCATGTGGATTTTAATTCCATATTTATTTCAGATTTATTATGGGTTATGTGGAAACGGTTATATTCTTTATTGCCAAGTTTCCTTACAAGTGGTATCAGAGCTATGGTTTTATTATTGTAACCCTAGATTGAATCCATGGGAATGCATGAGAGGATAATAGAAAGGGCAAGATATATGAATGATTTATTGCAGATCTGAGGATTTTGGATTTGCTGTTATGATGGAATGTTAAAAATTTTGGCATGTGAAATTGTTGGACAAAATAATTTTTTTGGATGTTTCATTTAAATGAGAGTTTTGGGGGGTAGCTTGCAAAAATGACCTCCTGGGTAAAAACAGACCTCACCATTGGATCCGAGTCGACATTTCCATAAATTTGATATATAATATGCCCTAGTTTGGCCATGTTCAAAGAAAATGAAAGAGTTTTTTAGTTTCAACCCGTGATGGCCGTCAAATTTAATCCCGTCGAAATTTTCGTCACTGAAAAAAAAAAAAATGAAAAATCGTACAAAAAATGGTAAAAAGACTGTCTTAGTAAAACGGCCATAACTTTCTCTCAAAATATCGGATTTCAGAGTTCTTACAGGCGTTGGAAAGCTAATTCAAAGCACTACAACATGGTGTAGGTTTGGTTTTGTGATTTTAAAATTTTGTTAGGTTTTAAGAGCCCTAAAGTTAGATGTTATTTATTTTGAGCACGGATTAGGGCATAACTTGGGCATATGGAGTCGGATTTTGGACTTCGAGTAGTCAACAGAAAACTCTTGGAGAGCTCTACACATTGGTTCAGATTTGGTGCAGGTTTGGCATGATTTATTTGTTGATATATTGATCTGAACAGGTTATAGGTATATTTTGACTATGGTAACATTGTGAGTTTATGGCATCAGAAATTTAAGATTTGATGTCATTGTATACTCAGTTCATATTTCAGATTGGTCTCATGATGATATGGTTATCAGTGTTTGATTTGGATATGTGTGATGACTTGTTGGATCTACAAGTTGTGCAGTGTTGTAAGCGGTCTATACTTACATGTTGCATTTATAGCTTGGTTATGGGTTGTCTTTGCCCATTGATCTTTCATTATTGATGCATATTCAGACTGGTGGCTTGGATTTGGGTTGTATATGCCCTAAGTCACATGATTTTATCTTCATGTAGAAGGGATGAGATGTTGTTACCAGGGACAGTCATGGTGGAGGATTGTGGTTGACTATTTTATGTTGACAGGTTGGACATATTGAGAGCCAAATGCTCGGTTCATAGATGTGATCATGGTGTCATGGATTTTGGCATGACATGATTGGTTATACAGTTACATACTTGATGTTCATTAGCTCAGATTTTCTGATTTGGTGAGAGGAACCTCCTTATAGCAATATCGTGAGAATGCTCGAAATAACAGAATACAAAGTGATAGCAGAACTCAGAATAAATCTACTGATCGCCGGCCACTTCGAGGGGGTAACCTCCTTTGAGCAAGCTCAATACAATAAATTCGTCCGTACCCATCAAGGGCCTCAACCTATTCTTATATACTGGGTACGATCTAGAAAAGTAATACTACCTATGCATGTGGGATAATAAAATAAACTCACGGGACGACTTACAAAGCATATGCGTCCAACAACTCTACTCTAACAAAATAAACAGAAGGAACACACAGGTTCCTAACATCCCCTCTCCCTTAGAAAAAAGCTTTGTCCTCAAAGCTTAAGGTGTGGAAATTGTTGTTGAATCTGAAGAAGGGGTTCCCAGGTAGCATCCTCTGGTTGCATGCCATGCCACTGAATCAAGACCTCAGAGATGGAGCGAGAGCGAAGCTGGCGAGTGCGCTGGTCAATGATTGCCACCGGCTCCAGGATAATGGATCCTTCCGTATCCATTTCAGGGAGAGTAGTTTGTGCTCTGACAGTGGTACCCAGAACTTTCTTTAGACAAGAAACATGAAAAACTGGATGAATGCGGGAAGAAGGAGGAAGTTCTAGTTTATAAGCAACTGAACCAATCTTCTGCAGAACCTGATAAGGCCCATAAAATTTTGGGGCCAGCTTATGACGCCCTTTCAGCTTTAGGGAGGATTGTTTGTATGGCTGTAGACGAAGAAAAACCATATCCCCAACTTGAAATGAGCGCTCAGAACGGTGTTGATCTGCTTGTTGTTTCATTCGATTACGGGCCATGTGAAGATTATCCTGTAAGGTACGAAGAATCTGATCCCTGCTGCGGAGAACTATGTCAACTGCCTGGACGGGTGAGCTATTGGGAGTGTAGGGAAGGAGCACTGGAGGTGCCTGACCATAGACTGCTTCATATGGAGTCATTTTAGAGGCAGTGTGGTAAGAGGTATTGTACCACCATTCAGCTAAAGGGAGCCACTTGGCCCACTGATGTTGCTGTTCGGAAGTGAAGCAACGAAGATAAGTTTCCAAGCATTTATTGACAATTTCCGTTTGACCATCAGTTTGTGGGTGATAGCCCGAACTCATCTTCAGTTTGGTGCCAGTTTTCTGAAACAGTTCAGTCCAAAAATGACTGGTAAAAGTTGCATCACGATCAGAGACAATGGAAGAAGGGAGTCCATGAAGACGAAATATCTGGTCCATGAAGATTTGTGCAACAGAGGAGGCAGTATAGGGGTGGCTGAGGGCACAAAAATGACTATATTTCGAGAGACGATCAACCACAACCAAGATCACTGTCTTGCCACCGGATTTAGGAAGCCCTTCAATGAAATCCATAGAAATATCAGTCCAAATCCGTGTAGGGATGGGCAATGGTTCGAGCAAGCCAGGAAGGAGGGTCGTTTCACCCTTGTGGCGTTGGCAAGTATCACATTCAGCCACCATCTGTTGAATCGTCTGTTTCATTCCTTTCCAAAAGAAGTTTCTCCTTGCTCGCTCATAAGTTTTGAGGAAGCCTGAGTGCCCTGCTGAAGGAGAAGCATGGAGTTCATAAAAAATAGCCTGATGTAAAGCTGGGTTCTGAGGAAGCACTAGCCGACCCTTGTATCGAAGAGAAGCACCATCCCAAGAGTAATGTGGTATAGCAGAAGGATTATTGGCTAGCTGGTGAATGATTTGAGATAAAGAAGAGTCACTGTCATAGCCCTGCTGAACAGACGCTAACCAATTGGGAATGGGCTTAGAAATAGCGGAAAGGGAAGCTTGATTATCAAATGTGCGAGAAAGAGCATCTGCCACAATATTCTCCTTACCCTTCTTGTAGGTGATCTCATAATCATACCCCATGAGTTTGCTGACCCATTTCTGTTGTGTAGGAGAGGATACCCGTTGTTCCAGGAAGTATTTCAGACTTTGGTGATCGGTTCTGATGCAAAAATGACTCCCTAAGAGGTATGGCCGCCACTTCTGTACAGCATGCAAAATAGCCATCATTTCTTTTTCATAAGTAGAGAGGGCTAGATTCTTACCAGAGAGGGCTTTGCTAGTGAACGCAATAGGATGGTCATCTTGCAGGAGAACAGCACCCAATCCATTGCCGCAAGCATCACTCTCAATAGTGAAGGGTTTGGAAAAATCTGGCATCGCGAGAACAGGTGTACTGCACATAGCCTGTTTCAGTTGTTCAAATGCAGTCTCAGCAACAGGGGTCCAGGAGAAGGCATCCTTTTTTAACAGAGCTGTCAATGGTGCGGCAATTTTTCCGTAATCTTTGACAAACTTGCGGTAGTAGCCAGTCAACCCCAAAAAACCCCGAAGGCTCTTGAGAGTTTTAGGATGCGGCCAAGTTTTCATGGCATCTATTTTTGTAGGATCCACCCGCACTCCATGGTGTGCAACAATATGCCCGAGATACTCCACTTCCTCCTGGCCAAACACACATTTAGATAGTTTTGCACAGAGTTGATGATCAGAGAGAAGTTGCAAGACAAGCTCCAGATGATGGAGATGCTCAGCCCAAGTTTTGCTATATATGAGGATATCATCAAAGAAGACCAGAATGAATTTCCGGAGGTATGGTCGAAATATGTTATTCATCACTGCCTGAAATGTTGAAGGAGCATTCGTGAGGCCAAAGGGCATGACTAAAAATTCATAGTGACCATCATGTGTGCGGAAGGCAGTTTTAGGTATATCCTCCTCATTAACCCGAATTTGATGATACCCAGAACGAAGATCTAACTTGGAGAAAAAATGAGCCCCATGAAGTTCATCAAGAAGTTCATCAACAACTGGAATGGGAAACTTGTCCTTTATAGTGAGATGATTAAGTGCTCGGAAATCAATGCAGAGTCGCCATGACCCATCTTTTTTGCGAACAAGCAGAACTGGAGAAGAAAAGGAACTGGTACTAGGGCGAATAATACCTTGCTTCAGTAAGTCACGGACAAGTATCTCGATTTCGGTCTTCTGATGAAATGGGTAGCGGTAGGGCCTGATGTTGGGCGGAACACTGCCAGGAAGGAGCTGAATACGGTGGTCCTCTGGACGAGAAGGAGGTAATCCCACAGGTTCAGCAAATATACCAGAATACTTGTCCAAAATGTGTTGGAGATCGGCAGGAGTGCTAGAGACTGCTGATGGTTGCATCTGAATGGAATGGAGCTGAGCGATGACACCATGTGAATTCTTCTTAAGAAGTTTTTCCATACGGTGTGAACTGATGATGCTGAGAGACCCTGGTTGTAAGCCTTTCAAAGTGTGTTGGTGCCCCTCGGCTGAAAACTGCATCCAAAGTTCAGCAAAATCCCAGAGAATGGGGCCAAGAGTGCGTAACCATTGGGCACCCAAAACCACATCACAGCCACCTAAGGGCAAGGCAAACATGTCAGAGCGCATGTTATAATCTCCAATAGAGAGACGCACATTGCGACATTTCCCTTTACAAGGTAAAGTGCCCCCATTGGCAATCATGACTTCAAAGCTAGAGCAGGGATGGATAAAGCAATCAGCCTGTTTGGCTATGCGTGGATCAATGAAGTTATGAGTGCTACCAGAATCAATGAGTATAGTAAGAGGGATCTTCTTGAAGAAACCCTGGACCCGCATGGTTTGTGGAGTAGTGACTCCTGCCAAAGCATGGACAGATATCTCTGGTGGAGCTTCTGGGGAAGGAGGTTCAGGTTGGTGAGGCTCAACCTCAGCATCCACTGTTTCCTGAGCATCTACATATTCTTCCAGTTCCGGTGGAGAATCCACATCCAAGAGATAGAGCTTTTGCTGAACACATCTATGGCCCCGAGACCATTTCTCATCACAATTATAACAAAGCCCTTTGTCTCGCCTAACTCGCATCTCTGTTTCAGACAAGTGCTTGATCAGAGTAGTTCTGGGAGCTGGTATGACTGGAGGGTTGTGAGAACCTGTATTTCTGAATGGAACAAAATTAGATCTGGAGCGTTGTAGAGCACTAATCTTGTCTTCCGCTAACTTAGCCAACCCAAGGGCTTCCATCATTGTAGTAGGTCGAAACATTTTGACTTCTGAGCGAAGTGCATCCTTCAGACCACTGACAAAACAACTACGGAAGAATTCATCAGACAAGCCCTCTGTGTGATTAGCTAATTTTTCAAACTCTGTCTGGTATTCTCTTACAGTGCCTGTTTGACGCAGTTTAGTGAGTGCTCCTGTGAAATCATCAAAGGAACTAGGGCCAAAGCGCTCCAAAATGAGGGTGCACAATTCGCTCCACGTTGGGCCTACATTAGCCTTGATGTACCAACGGAACCATTGAAGAGCTTCATGTTCCAAATGAAAAGATGCAAGGGAGACTTTGTGGTTATCCAAAGTATTATGCAAGCTGAAATACTGCTCTGCCCTATAGATCCATCCAGTCGGATCAGAACCATCGAAGTGTGGAAAATCAAGCTTTGGTCCACGGAAATTGCCAGAAGAGGACCCAGTATCTCCTGAATGGTTTCGGCTCATGGCTGACTGCTGAAAGTTAAGACCCAGAATTTTGTCATCCAGATCTTGAAGTCTGGTTTTGAGGGATGCAATTTCCTCTTCCATGATTTTTGCTCCTGTACGCGTAACAACCATAAAACAAGGTTTTTTTTTTTTTTTTTGACTGAGAAAAATTCACTCACAGACAGAACAACTGAAAAGAGTTATTGCAATAACAAGAGATATTAGAAGTGAGAGGAACCTGAAGGCCACGACAGAAAAAATTTGATGTAATTTCCACCCAGCGAGCCCAAGAGAGTGCTCTGATACCAGATGAGAGGAACCTCCTTATAGCAATATCGTGAGAATGCTCGAAATAACAGAATACAAAGTGATAGCAGAACTCAGAATAAATCTACTGATCGCCGGCCACTTCGAGGGGGTAACCTCCTTTGAGCAAGCTCAATACAATAAATTCGTCCGTACCCATCAAGGGCCTCAACCTATTCTTATATACTGGGTACGATCTAGAAAAGTAATACTACCTATGCATGTGGGATAATAAAATAAACTCACGGGACGACTTACAAAGCATATGCGTCCAACAACTCTACTCTAACAAAATAAACAGAAGGAACACACAGGTTCCTAACATTTGGTTATGGTGCTATATCTTCTTGGTTGAGGATCATGGTTATTTGGTTTCTTTTAAGGAGCTCATGATGTGCACTTTGAGTTCTTTGATGGTTTGATGCCTTGGTTGATTCTCATGGTTAAAAGATGGTTTTTCATCATTATGTCATGGATAGCTTGGATACACAGTTTAGTGAGAGCTTGTGATAGTGATGGGGTGACAGTGCAGGATTAGTTCCTAGTTTGGTTTATATCTTCTTGGTTTAGAGAGGATGGATTTTATGATGCCATAGGTGACTTGGTACCACGGTTGAGTGGGAGTTGTTGGCATTGATATATTTATTGAGTGTTTGCAGATGTTGGAGGTTTGTCTTAGATCCTATTGCTGCAGACGCATCTTTGACATTTGCATGGTGCACTTGTTATCTTCATGGTGTTTGAAGATGGTTAGATCTTGAGGACTCATGGAGTTCTTGGTTATCTTCATGGTGTATGGAGATGGTTCTTCCTAGTATGTGGAGATGGTTTTTCTTCATGGTGTGTGGAGATGGTTGCATCTTGAGGACTCACAGGGTTCTTGGCAAAGGTGTGGTTTATGCTTTTATTTGGCATGTTATCCTTGGTGTGAGGATGGTTTCATTATTATGTCATGGTATGCTCTTGATACGCGTTTAGAGTTGTGACATGTTATAGTGTGTTCATGTGGAGCATGTTATCTCTTTGGTTGAGATGGTAAGATCATGTTGTCATGTTTATGTTCCTGAGGCCATGGTTGGAACTTTGACATTGATCTTGGTTTAATTTCTTAGTATTGAGTACACTGATCATAAGCTGGATACTTCATGATATTGCTATGTTGCATTTGGAGTTGGCATAGATTGATTGGTTACAGGTGCTCGTGGATACTTAGAGACGGTGGTGACACTAATTTATCTTGGATTAGAGAAGTATTTGTTGGGACAGTTGATGGTTTCAACAGGAAGTCCGAGGGGCAGTCACCTGATATGGACTTGAGAGGAGATTGTTCTTAGATGAGTCTTGGTTGGAGACTTGGGTATCTTGATGAGCATTCTCATTCCCCACTCTTGGTCTACTCGGCGGTTTGCTACTTGAGAGGTATAGCCCATTATTTTCTCTCAGTTGCATTATATTTATGCTTGTCTTTCATGGATATGGATCTTGAACTATGGTACATGAGTTAGTTCTGGAGGGTTCATTTGGGAGATGGTTTTATATTGGGGATATTCCTTGGATTAGGAATGGTTATTCCTTGGTTTAGGAATGGGTTTATTGAGTTTGATCTTCTTGTGAGAGGCTTACATCCATAATTAGTTATATGGTATGGTTTGGGTGTTGTTGAGGCTTCTTGTTGGGGTTTTATGGAGGAGATCATACTTGCACAGTTTACATCTAGAGGTGTGTGTAGAAGGACATGATACAGGTTATGATTTACATGGTTTCTTTGGTCTTGGTTATCTTCCTGGATGTTTAGTTTTGCTTACATTGGATTTGAGATTGGTTAGAGATTGTGATCACTGGTTTGTGCTCATGTATGTCATGTGAGAGATGACATGGTTATTCCTTTATCTCTTTCCTCTGTTGGTTGTGGTGAACTTGGGAGAGCATTGGAGACTTGTTATGAGAGTTGTTCTAGCAGGATATTAGTTTATGTATTGTGAATGTCCTTGATACTACATGGATTCACTTCTTTGAGATGTGTTGAGTGGATTGGTTATAGATTTGACATTATCTTTTGCAGTGGGAGCTTCTTGGAATATATGTGGTAGGTATTGCTCTTGAGGCTTGTGATTGCAGGTTACAGATTGGATATGTCAGTGATATGAGATTCACTTGTTATACCTTTGAGGTATGGATAGTTGGATGGGTTTGGCACTTTGCTGTGGGTGCTATTTCAGCTATGGATATTTTGACAACTACAGATACATGTGATTACCTTTGGATCAGGTTTTTTTTTGTGCTTGGAATTTCAGTTGGTACAGGATTTTATGATCTTCTAATGCAACAGGTTGGGTGGTTTTCTCTTTGGATGGCTTCTATGTATGTCCAGTGGGAGTGGCATAATAGGAGGTGAGATCATTTATGTTTGAGATGCTGGATACTTTGATTTTGTTGCGGGTACTAGGATGGAGCACTTGGTGTATTTTGATCCATGATGGTGGATGTGTTGGGAGGGATTGTTCCCTTGTTCATTTATGTGGCTACGGATTGACCCTATGCAATGTATACAACAAGTGGGAGATTGTTGAGATAATGGGTGTTGCACACATTGCATAATATTGTTATATTTTTATTTTATTGTACCTAGATGGACGTGCAACATGTAAAGATTCCCATGGAATATTCTTGTTGAGTTGTATTGTAACATTGTGATAATATTTCATGTAATTATTTAATATTGGGGAAAAGAATTAAATGCCCAATATTAAATGTGGGGTCAGTGGGTTAGGTAGCACATGGTTTTAGCACATGGTTTATGTAATACCACTTGGTGGTTTTGTGGGACTTGCTATTATATAAGCAGCCACAAGGGTAGTTGTTCTAGAGAGAGAGAGAGTGATAAGGAGAAGACAAAAGGCAAGAGTCGAGCGGGACAAGGCTTGACAGGTTAGCCAAGGGAGCATTTGTGAAGATTGAAAGCATGGCATGGGATGTGTGGATTCATGCTTGTTCACATAGTTTGCTCGGTTGTGGCTATGGCCATGAAGGCTTCCATGGTTGTATGGCAATGGTATTTTTTGCTGAATAATACATGGTGATGGATGCTTTTGGAGGCTGGGTTTTTTCCCTCAATGAGGGTTTCCCAGGGTATATCTTGTGTCACATTTTATGGGTATGTTGTCTATTCTCTTGCATGTGGATTTTAATTCCGTATTTATTTCAGATTTATTATGGGTTATGTGGAAACGGTTATATTCTTTATTGCCAAGTTTCCTTACACAAAACAAGCATGGGCTACATTGAGAATGGAAATTAAAAGCTTCCTAGAGTAGAATAGATAGAAGGTAAGAGGTTTCTTTATAAATTACCCTAGGAAGAGAAGTGTTGGTGCAAGAAGGATAAGGGGGATGGTCAAGGAAAAATTCTTGGTAAGGGTGGAAGATTGTTGAAGCAGAAGAGGATGAAAGGCAATTTTGTCTAAATTTTGTGGCATTTAATTGACAAAAGCAGCTATGGGCACATGAAAGGTTTTTTGTGTGATGGGAAAGGAACTAGACAGGGAAACCGACCAACATGGTAAAGTTTGAAAATCAGAGGGCAATTCAGTGTTGGCAAGGAAATGAAGAAATAAAATATTCATAGAAGAAGGCCATGAAGACAAGATCAAGCAACAAAGGAAAAACAAATTTTTGGAATAGTCAAAGATAATTTTTTTGTTTTGTGTATCTTGTGATGTCTTTGGATGTATCTGATAAAGCCAAATTCTAAAGGCTTTGATGTATTTGGGGTGGTTTTATTATGATGAGGGGAGAAGGGATAAAAGATTGGAGACTTAAAATGTAAAGGGATCTAGTGAAATAGCAAGTATGTAAAAAGGATGGCTTTTAATGAAGCTTGCAAGTACTTATGTAATGTTGATATTTCAATAAAAAATATAAAAAACTTATTACCAACCAAAAAAAAAGCTAATCCTATTCGCTAAACTAAAAACTAATATTTAAAGTAAAATATAAACTAATTTAAAATAAAAAATAAAATAAAATAAAAACTTAAACAAAATTTATATAAACTAAAAACTAAACTAATTTAAAGTCTATTGGCTTAAATGTATGAATAATTATATAAAAAATCTCAAAAAATTAATTTAAAAAATTAATATGAGAAATATAGTAAAAAAATAGGAACTTCGCTGGCAAATATCCTATTGGCTAAACTAAAAATTATTATTTGAAGTAAAAAAATTAAACTAGTTAAAATAATTTAGAAATTGAAACTTTAATCAATTTTAAAAATCAAAAAGGAGAAAGAAAAAATGGAAAGTAGAGCAGATTGCGAAAAAGCGAGAAAATTGACCGCTACGAATAAAGGCATACAACAAAGAAATCAAAGATGGCAACCAAAAAAATTAGGGCTTTCGGCAGAGCTACCTATTCAGGCATCTAGAAACCCTAGCAATAGACAAGATAAGGCAAGGAAAGTCTTTGATCTCCACCCATCCTCCAATAAAAACCTTATAGTGCTCAATTTTGTTGTTAAAACATCGAATCAAATTGCCATCTTAGAGGAAACAAGTGATCTAGAACTATATAATAAGTTGTGAATCAATCATGAATCAGGATCTATCTCAGTAGCGAACCCGACAAACAATGATAAAAGAACAGGGCATTAGATTTTGGAATTACCAAAAGATAACTCTAGCAGTCGAACCAAATGGCGTCCATCCCAAGTCTCTTCGGCCCCTCTTTTACACGCCCAAATTAAATCTAGCAATCATATGGCGGTATCCCAGAGTGTGGATAAGAATTTTTGGCCTCTTATTTTCTCTACATTAAGTCTTGATAAACAAATCCACTTTTTCAACCTTACTAAATATGCAGACAATAATAAATATACCCGGTATGCTTGACAGATAGGCTTTTTAGCAGATCCCTATGGGGATGTTGTTTCCACCCATAAGAGTCATCCTTGGAAGATTGAGAATTCAAGAATCAATCTTCCCCCATCTACTCGCAAAACTTATATCCCTCCACATCAAAGGAATTTAGATCCCTTCTCTCCTTCTCATCCTATTACTCCGTCCCTTCTACCTTTCACCCCAAACCCTATCAAATTTGAAGAAAAGGTCCTTATTATCAGTAATCAGGATAGCGAGAATCAATGGTAGGAGTGTCTAAATGTTGGTGTATTTGCATTCTGGAATGGGCCTAAATTAGAAATGTTCAATCTCATTACTTGGCTTGAGGATTTTTGTAAAAACCAAGTAATTAGTTCTCACCATTTTGATAAACTACTATGCATTCATTGTAGTGATGAATATGTCAAAAAAGACTTCCTCTATGTTTTTGATTATTTCTTTAAAGGATATGTGCTTAAATTCTTTGAGTGGTCTCCTGACTGTAAGGAAGAGAGTTTAAATTTCTTGATTCCCACCTGGATCTCCCTCCAATCCATCCCATTGAAACTAATGCAAATAGAAATCATTAGGAAAATAGGTCTTTCATTTGGAGATTTGATTGGTTTGGATGCCTCTTTTGAATTCTGCAATAACATCAAACTTTTGATTAATTGTAAGGCTAATAACATAGAATTCAATCCCATCAAAGTAATAACCAATAGATCTCTCTATAAACTAAACTTCTAGAGATATGAAGGAAAAATTTCAAAGATTATTAGATAGTTAGATGATGATAGGAAATTTACCTTTAAAAAGTTGCAAACTACTATGGATCTTCCTGCTAGCTTTCCCATGATGAACATAAGAAGTTAAAGGTTATATCAAGAGAAATCCATACTTGAGCAAGGAAATATGAAGTCTCCTCAAGACTTGACGGAGAAAGTAGGCTCTGAGATAGATATTGGAGTAGTAGAGAACGGCAACACAACCAAGTCAAATCCTCCTACAAAGGACAACAATAGTCTACATACCCTCAAGAAAGATCAAAAGAAAATACTTCAACCAACATAAGAGGACAAAAAGGAAAGATCTTGAAATACAAAAATGGAACTTCTCACATCATCAGTTAAGAATCAAGGAACCACTAAAGTGTCAGATCTGAAGGAATCAAAAGGTATCAGTCCTAACTTGGAAATCCAGCCTAAGCAAAATGACACAAGTTGCAAAGATCTCATTGGAGGAATAAATTGGACTAATCAAGATATGGCCAATACAAGAAGAGGAAATATAGTTCTTAGCATTAAAGAGCTTTAAAAAAATTCAAAATATGTGAAGAAGGGAAAGAAACCTAAAGGGCTTAATGGAGAATGAAAATTATCGGATACTGAGCCAAGGATCCTGGTTAAAAAGTTTCCTGGTAACATGATCAATAGCATAGAAGAGATGGAAAATAACCTATTATTTTTTGCTGAAAATTAAAATTATGGAAATACCAAATTCACGGAAGGCAATCCAAAGACCCCATAGAAAGAGCAAGGAGAAACTATGAGGGAAACCAAAATTCTCAACGCCAAGGCAGTAAATATGTTTACCAAATTTTGGCAAAGTCCATCTACAAAGAAAGAATCTCCAGATCATAACCTAAGTGAACACAAAGCAAAGGGAAATATACATGGTAAGGTAAAAGGAACATTAACTCAAGATCTTTAGGACTTTTTAAACAATATATGGAAAGAACTAAAGACTAGGAAATGGTAATGCTAAATGAGATTGAGAAGTAAAACTTGGAACTTCTAGCGAAAGAATTGATCCAAGTATTTAACTATGAGTATTTAGATAAGAGCAGCGAATCACAGAAAGAGAATTGTATGCAACAAGTACTAAAACTAGTGGAGACAACTATACTTATGAAGATCTGAAAAAGCATCTGCTATTAATTGAGGACAAAGAAAAGAATAGTACAACTTTACAAGGACAAGAACATAAATTACCTACAACACAAGGTGATGCTCATGATGAGGGCAGTCATGCAAAGGATTATCTGAGAGAAGAAAATTTAATTGATCAGACTATTATTGCAGAACAAATAATGCAAGAGCTAGTTAATGAAGATAACGAGGAAACAAAAAGGTAAACAATCTGAAACCGCTTTAAATGCACATGAAAACATAGATCAACTGGGTATCATGATGAACCAAGAAGGGATAAACTCACCCAATTATGGTAAAGGTAAAGTTAAAAGAGGAAGGAAATCTCTTAAGGAGCTCAGAGAAGCTTATGGGCAGGCAAAAGAGCAACAAAAGATCAATCAGTTACTTTATCTAGGGAAGGGAAGGATCCTTCCCAAGGTAGCATGGAGATCACTACTTGGAATGCTAGGGGCCTAAATGCCCCAAGTAAGAAATGTCTATTAAAACAGAACCTAAAACAATTTAAATCTGAAATTATCCTATTACAAGAAACAAAATTAAATAAAGAAGAAGGAATTAAGTTAGAAAATAAACTAGGTAGTTTGAATAGTTACCTACATGAATCTAGAGGAGCTTATGGTGGTTTATGTATGATCTAGAACCCTAGGAAAGTTACTTTAAATTTAATAAATTCAAATAATTTATCGGTAAGTAGTAGAGTCAAAAGCATCAAAACTAGCCCACAATTCATCCTAGTTAACATTTATGGTCCAACCTCTAACATAGATAAAAAAGTGTTATGGGATGAAACTCGGTATATTTATTAATAATCACAACAATGAACTCATTCTTATCAGACATGTCTTTAATACTATCTTAAATATAGATGAGAAATTTGGAGGCATTCAACAAACTTCCCAAGCAACTAAAGAATTCAAGAATTGGTCAGATCTTAACAACCTAATAAATATCTCGCTCAACAATGGCAAGTATACATGGAACAACAAAAGGAAAGACTTTACTTATATAGTCGAGAAGTTAGACAATTTTTTTCTTAAAGGAGAATTGAGCAAACTAAACTTTGATATCCAATCTTCAATTCTTCCTATAGTAGGATCAAATCACTATCTTGTTCATATCAAACTCTCTAAACCTAACAAACCAATTAGAAATCCTTTCAAATGTGAAAAGATGTGGTTCTTAGACAAAAACTTACAGAAATTATTAGAGAATGGTGGTCTCGAGACAATTTTAAAGGCTCCAAAATGCATATTTTTATCTCAAAAATGAAAATGATTAAAGAAAAGATATTTAAGTGGAGCAACGAACACTTCAATAATATATTTAAACAAAAAATAGACTTCGAAGAAAGATTAAAAGAATTGAACTTAGAAGTAATTAAAAATGGGATGAATTGTTAGAATTGATAATCTTTCCTTGGTTGTATTTATTAAATGGGATAAACCAAGGTATCCCTTATGTTGTTTGTCCTCTAGTCCACATGTGAGGACAAGTCTTTTTTTGTATGTCCTTTATTAAGAAAAATAGTTTATTCCTCCTTAAGAGGATTATGACACTTGTTATACACACACTTATGAATGTGGCGATCATTCACATGGGAGTTAAAAATAATTACTCTTTTCATCTCTTTATAAGAGATGATTCTCTCTCATTCTCTACAACACACAATCACTATGTAGTTCTTGTAATGAGCCTATGGCTCCATTTTCTCTCTTCTCTCTCCTTCTTTCATTCTTTAGGCATTTGCCTCATTCATATTATTCACAAGGGGTTTTCTTTGCTTTCCCCTTTCAAAATCTTTGTCTCCTCTTATTGATTCATTGGTGGTTGTTCATTCTTTCGTACTTTCTTTGGATTTGAGTTTATGGTAACTATTTTCACATCAAGCTCTCTTCGATTCATTTCATTTCATTTTGTTCTTTATCTTCTTACAATAATGACAGCTAAAATCTAGAGAAAGAATTACTTGCCAAGTAGGAATTCATCCTGGCCAAGGAAGAAGTCTTTTGGGGACAAAAGTCAAGGGAGAAATGGCTAGAGGAAGGAGATCGAAACACAAAAATATTTCATAATAGCACCCTTCATAACAAAGCCAACAACAAAATTATTAACATCAAAGATTCATTGGGCATCATCATAGATAATCCTGATAAAATAGTTGAGATTTTTGTTAGTCACTTTCATAAAATATTAAATAATTATGATTTCTTGAATATGGTAGTGCAAACAAAAATGCTTGAATACATACGTAGGGTAGTCTCTCTAGAAGATAATAAGGCATTAAATAGCCCCATTTCACTAGAAGAAGTCAGACTTGTGGTATTCAATATGAACCCAGAAAAATCTCCAGGTCCAATGGATTCCAAGCTTTCTTCTACCAAAAATGCTAGGACATTATTGGGTCTGACTTGTGGAAAGCTATTGAAATATCAAGGAATGGTGGTTCAATCTTATCTGAAATTAATAACACCTTTCTCACCCTTATTCCCAAAAGAGAAGTCCTTGAAACCCCAAGAGACTTCAGACCTGTAGCCCTATGCAATACCATTTATAAATTTATGTTTGAAATTCTAGCGAACCGTCTTAAATCGATTCTCCCCAAAATTATTTCAGAAGAACAAATCGGCTTTGTTCCAGGCAGATCTATCCTAGATGGTATTCTTATTATACAAGAAATGCTACACTCAGCCTACAAGAATAAATCGACAAGCATGTTCATGAAATTGGATATTCAAAAAGCTTATGACATGGTTGATTGGAGGTTCTTATGCAAAGTCTTAGAAGCCTTTGGATTCTCATCCCAATGGATTAACTTCATCTAACAATGCATCTCCACAACCAAGATCTCCATCCTTATTAATGGAACCCTCGAAGGTTTATTTGATACTTCAAGACGAATAAGACAAGGAGACCTGCTGTCTCCATGTTAGTAGTTCTTTGAGTCACCATTTTCAAAGGTCTTTCCTTCAATTTTTGCCTATCCATTTGTTGAAGTCTTTTCCTTATCACTTCACATACTCACCATCTCCTGAAGTGATTATTTGAAGTCCCTATTGTCCCCAGTTCCTGTCCCTTCCCTTGAACCCCTTTGAACCACTTCAAACCTTGGTTCAAATTAGTTCAACCAAAGATTTTGTACTAACAGCTATTCTTGGAGGAGATATGCAACAATTTGACAAAGTTTTATTTTGAATCACTTTGAACTACTTTGAATCGAACTTTGAACCACTTCGAACCTCGGTTCAAAGTAGTTCAAAGTTGTTCAATGGTGAAGGTGTCTTAGCGATATTAAATCTTGGTGTACAACACGTCATCATCTCGTAAGGCAATTGATGGTCATTTCAGAGAACAATGAATAAAAGGACATTTCTATTCCCAATGTGAAAAATCATCATTATGGGGAAAGTGAGAAATCTTCAACTGGAAAAGGGATTGGATGTTGCATTGAAACAAATCATTACTAATACATCCGAAAAAGAAATCATTAAATGGAAAGTTTATGCAACAAGGCTTTTGAACATGCGAATGTTAACAAGGAGTGATGTATCATTAATGCCTTATTATGAGCCTATATTTCCGCACGTAAGTACTTTCCTTTTAAAACTTGCTCAGCTTTCTTTTTCTGTTTATCATACAAAGAATTGAAAGTGTGGAGAAGAAGATGTTAAGGGAGACAGAGAAAATTGTTGATTTTTTTCAGCAGAATATTGGTGAGAACTTAGCAATTCTTGTTTTGTTCTGCAAATCTTTGTATTTCCAACATTATTTGTTTGAAGCCTTGTTTTTTGATTAAGAATGAGGTCTGTATTACATTTCTTCGGTAATGTCTCAAGTTTAGAATGTAGAAAGCCAATCATTTGTGATACAAATTTAGAGGGGGTTAAGTTGGAGAATTTACGGGCAAATTTTCTTGAATATACTAATGAGGTGAATGGGTGTATCGAAGTCCTAACTAGTGGGTTAATTAAGGATACTTCTTTTCCCCCAGCCTTTGTGAGTCCTGAACTTCTTCAAGTTTGTATTGATCATGACGATATTAAAAGTAAGAGTATTGTAAGTAAATATGGCAACATGATACTCTCAATTTCAAGAGACACTATTGCCTCTGTACTACATTTGCTAGGGAATACCTTTGCTACATTTTCCCCTGTTCAAGCCTAGGCCGAATATCAAGAAACCCCAAACCAATTTCATAATACCCTAGCTCGAAAATGGACCAAGACCATGTACAGTGGAGGTTCTAGGCTACCCAAGGTCATCACTAAAGGCCACCTGAAGCCCCATATTCATGACCTGGTGGTGTTGTTGCATAGGGTAAAAGGTTCAGCCGATGTGCTTCTTTTTGAAGAATGGATGTATAGGTACATAGAAATCATCTTGAAGGGTGAACAATGGATGGATTGGGTGGAGATTATTTCCAATTCACTGAGGGCTCAACTCAAACGTGCTAAGGAATCCCATGAGGATTTTGATATGGCTTCCTATTTAACTTACTGCATTGCCTATACTTGTGATCTTACTCCTCTCCCTCATGGAGTGAAGAAATAACAGTTTTTCAGTATTGCCCTTTACTATAGAAAGATAGAGTCTTGGAAGATTTCAGGAAAGTTCATGATGTGTTGATGAAGAATGTTTTTGTGTCTCTAAAGAATATGCTGATACGTAGGTTGTCTCCTAAAGCCCAAAGGTTAGTTCAACAATATGGAAGCTACTTCATATAGTTTCTCAGGTTCACATACTTGAGGATAGGTGGATTCGAAGAAGAACCTACAAAGTTGCCATGGTATGCTTTGGACTATTTTGTTTTGGCTGAGATATGTAGGCAACTTTTCTCTATTATAAAAGATAATTTACCTCAAGAGGATTGGGAAACAACTTTTCCTATCAAGCTGGGTTCGTTGGTTTGTAGTAGCATGACCAACACTACTATCATTGGGAGTAATTTGCTTGGGTTCAATTTTGGCTCTTACCATAGTAGGAGGAGTTTCGACAGTAAAGGTTATGCAATCCAAATTCTTGGTCTTGAAGTTCATCCGCCGATAACTCCATATTTGGAAGATCTATGGAAAGATTATAGAGATGAAGGAGAAGTTCTGAGAAAAGATCATTCAAGGCTAACTCTATAGCAAATTAATTCCTTTAGGTTGAAGTTAAAAATAGAGGGAGTGGTTGAGGAAGGCTCGGATATAATTGAACCTAGTTGGGATGAATCTAGTAAATTGAAGTCTCTGGCAGTTGACTAGAATAAGGATGAAGAAGATGATATCAATCTAACGGCTAGATTTATGCTTACCTTCACAGATGACTAGTTAAAGAAAAAGAGAAAATGAATTATCAATGAACCCTTTTTAGGGGTGGTTTCTTTTTTTGAACCATCTCCATCTGACGTCCCACTTTCTCCTATTACAGGTAGTATATTGGCTCAGGATTAATAGAAGAAGATGCCCCTTCATTTTCAAACAATGACTCCAAGGACTAGTGTTGGGTGATGCAACGCTCTCCCCTGCCCATAGGTGGTTAATTATGTGGTGTTCCATGTTCACTAATAGTCATGGCTTTTGGTGCAACGGCAAATGGGCCCTACAATTGGTATCAGAGCCTGGTTTTGGCTTGGTCATGGGTTCAAATCTCCCCGGTGCCTTCTCGACCCGCGTAAGCACCTGGTATGCGCGTCGAGGGGGAGATTGTTGGGTGATGCGACGCGCTCCCCTGCCCACAGGTGGTTAATTATGTGGTGTTCCATGTTCACTAACAGTCATGGCTTTTGGTGCAACGACAAATGGGCCCTACAACTAGATCTCAGTCTAAGTCTGAAGCCTTGAAGCAACATAAAGTTCAGAAGGAGAGAATGTCGACTCAAGGGCAGGATTTGAATGATGGCCTTAATTTCTTAGATGGTGTGGATGGTGATGTTCAATTCATCGAGGCTCCTAAGGTAAATTAGCCTAGATTCCTAACTCCTATTAGAGATGCTCAGGCAGTGTATGTGAGCCCTACTATTCCTTCTTGACTATCTAACACAGTCAGCAAGAAAAGGAATTTGCAACCAGTGTCCACACTAGTGAAAGACATTGTCACTAAATATGCAGCTAGGGGTTCAAAGGTAAAGAAGTCGAAGACAGATGCTCACCTTACCAAAGACCTAGTAATAGGAAGAATCACTACTAAAATAGCTACTAATAAACAAAAGGAGTCCAGATATATTGATGATGAAGGCTTCAAAGTTACCTTTGTTGAATTGGGAACTATCAACAGAAGCACCAATAATCACTTCTTTAAATTCTTTGCTAATCATATGTTGACACAATCTAAGAAGGATAGCAAAGAGAAAAAGGAACTAAAATGCATGGTGATGACAATGGATGCATATATCAATTCCTTAATGAACCTTGGTGCATTGCCAATTATTCAAGCTCCACAGCCCTTTGATCCTAATTCGACAAGAAGTCAACAATTGATGAAGCAACTATGAAAAGGGAAGTTGTTAACCGATACTGTGAAGCACTGGGTGGACATCATCATAAAAGAAGGTAATAAATTTATTTTAGAATTCGCTAATGTTTATGTTGAGGGAGAATCATTACTGGGAGAGATCCAAACTTTAGTTCTAGCTTGGGAAACAGAGCTAGGTCAATGTCAAGCAGTTGTTTTTCAAGTGGCTGAAGTTAAGAAGTTCAAGGTCCTCAAGTTCCTGAATGAGAACCCAATGAAAAAAATGGATCCTTGCATGTCGTTCATTATGAAGAACAAAATGGTCTGGAAGGAATCAATTTACAAGGAGACAATTAAAGAAGTGCAAGGCATAGAAAATAAAATTACTGAAATGCACAAAGAACTCCTTAAGGATATGAAGGTAGTTAATCCTACAGGGATCATATAGTTCAATGATGGGAACATGGATGTTGAGACACTAACGAAGAGCTTCAATGAAGCCATGGAACAAACTAGGGATGGTGAATCACCAAGTGCTAATGATTTCACTATGTTGGCAAGTATTGAATCGATGTTGTGTCTCAACAAGAACCTGATGTTGTGTCAGAGTTTAAAGATAAAGGAATTCAAATGGTAGAAGGATGCATGTAGAGCCTAATTGTTGAGCCTGACGAATCCACACTCCCATGTGATGTAGGAGTTTATGAATATTTTTCAAAGTTGGAAGCTGGTATGTCAAACCATCAGCGAGGAGGAGAAAACTGGCGACGACGCTTGAACTAAATTTTTGCTTTCTGTTACTTTTTGGTGCTCTTTTTTTAACTGCTTTCTTATTTTGTAACTATTTCTTGTTTTAACCAAAATGGCTAGGTTTTGATGGAGGCCTTTCAGATTTATATGAAAAAACTATAAATGCTAGGGCATTGAACTAGTTTAAGGTTAGCAATAGATAGCTAGAAGGTAGATAGTAGAAAAACTTTTATAAAATAGGTACTTTTAAAGTAGCAATCAAAGGATAGTATATGGATGTTTTTCTCTCAAATGACTATGTGCACGAAAAAGTTTAATATACATATATAAATCATTTTAGATTTTACTTTGAAACTTGGTGTTCGAAGTGTTCAAATCTTTGTCACTTTGTGGACTTTGGTTTAACGATTCAAGATATTGGTTGTTGTTCTTTTTGTAAATTCATTTTAGTTACGGTGCTCGGATGATTGATATTAGTTTGTGATGTTATTCATTCTTTAAAAGTAGAATTTGTATATATATATATATATATATACACACATATATATATAGTGAATGTTAGTTTGAGATTTTTGAGTTGATTCTTTCACCTCTCTACCTAGGAGTAGTTGAGAGATCCTTAGGCACTTTCATGCAAAAGTGAAAAGATAATTTGAATTCATTGCAAATCTAATAAGGGAGTTGTACCTTTAAAGAAAATCAGAGAGAAAGTCAAATAACATGAGATTTTCTTAACTATTGTGAGCATTTTGTGCTTTTCACACCTTGGGTATAGAGTAAATTTGTTAAATTAGTTGAAAGGGCAATATGTTCACTAACGCTCTATTCCTATATATTATTTTAGTGGAAGCCTTTGGAAGAGCTTTAACTAAAGCCCATATAGAAGGAAAATAAATGCAATTACAATAATTGAAAAGGTTCCCAATATTACCCATCAATAATATGTAGATGATGCCATCCTGCCAAGTGTTAGTTCAATAAATGAGGCTCTAAATATCAATGCTATTATCCAAAAGTACATGGAAACTTCTGGGAAAAAAGTAGATGCTACAAAATTTGAATTTTTTTTCATTAACACCAAGCCTGACAAGGAATCATAGATTTGCAATATCGTGGGTTACAAGAAAAGAACATTTACATGCAAATACTTAGGTATAAAATTAGACAAGGAAGTAAATCTAATAAGGCATGGTATAGTATTCATGAAAAATTGGATATGTACAGATAGGAGGCTGGAAAGATAAATGGTTGACCAAAGTGGGTAAGTCACTAAGATTAAAGCAGTGTTGTCTACCCTGCTAACCTACCCTGTTTCCTACCTTCCTCTAGCTAAACATACCAATAAGAAATTTGACATGAAATTCAAAAAGTTTCCTTTAGAATGATTCAACTGATTGTAAAAAATTGGTCCTAATTAAATGGGACAACATCTGTAAACCTAAGGAACTAGGAGGTTTAGGCATAAAAAATTTAAGCTAGTAGAATGAGGCACTTGGAGCTCAACTCACCTGGCATCTTTTTGTAGAAAGAGACCACAAATGGGCTAAAATCATGTATGAAAAATACCTGAATGGAGCTAACCCCTATTCTATTTTTAGAATGAGGTCCCTACCTTAAGGATCTGAAAGTTAGAACTTCCTTGTTTAAAGCCGAGACCTAATTAGTAAATACCTTACATGGGATGTCGGATTTGGGGATGAGACTTTATTATAGGAAGATTCATGGAACTTGTTCCCCCCTATATATAGAATGGGGATCCTAGAGTATGTAAAAAAACAACTAGTTAAACTTTGGGGGTGCAATGTCGGTGATTATAAAAACAAAATATGCAGTGATGGCTCCACAAGATGGGAATGGAAATTGATGGAAAAATTAGATTTAGATCTAGCAAGTAAAAAGATACTCGAGAAACTAATCCAAAATAGGAAAATCAAGTAACTAGATAGAAAAGACAAACTCATCTAAGCTACATCACAAGATGGTAGGTATACTGTAAAAAATAGATATAGAGCTATCACTCAGTCCCGAGAATGGGAAGAAGTAGTCAATCCCTTTATTCTCTGCTAGGACTTGGCCTGTCTGCCAAAGGAAAGATTCTTTTTATGGCTAGAATCTCAGAATAGGATCCTAACAGCAGATTGATAATGTAAGTTAGGTGTTGAGAGCCCATCGAGATGTGTACTCTATAGACAAGATAGTGAAGATGCTAATCACATCCTATATACATGCTCATACACAAAAATTTATTGGGATTGGCTTAGACAAATGTTGGGCTAGATCACTCCCATGCTAGTATCCCTTAGTGAATTCTTGAAGGAATGATCCATACAGAGGAGCAAAGGATATATAGTAAACTATGGAATATCTATCCATCTATCCTTGTGTGGGAGATTTGGAAAGAAAGGAATAGAAGAATATTTTGTAATCAAGATATGCAAGCAAATGAGATTATTAAAAAAATTGAAGCTTGTATAGTGGAGACATTAAACTCTCATCTAAGGAATACCTAGAAGGAGGAAGGAACATTTTCAAGTTGGGATGGATTAATGACAAAAAAATGGAAAAACCTTATCAACCCACTACTCATATACCAAAAAAAAAGAAAAAAGAAGCAAGGAAGAATTGTAAATGGTCCTCCCCACCATTGGGATGGACCAAGCTAAACTTTGACAGGGCCTCAAGAGTCAATCTTGACATTGCAGGAATCAATTGTATCATTAATAATGCTTCAGGCAAATGGATTGCTAGAAGAGCTAAACTCTTAGAGCCTACAACTAACAATCTTGTGGAACTTGAAGTCCTTGAAGGTCTCCAAATTTTCTTAGATTTAGGTTTATCAAAGGTGATTCTCAGATAGTCCTTAATGCCATTAGGAAAATACCTACACCAAATTGGGTCCTAAATTAAAAACTGGAAGAAGTTTTTAATATTTTGGACCGATTCCCAGATACTCAGATCCAACATATCTTCCAGGAAGGGAACCAAAAGGTGGATCAGTTGGCTAATAAGGGGGTTGAGGGTGAATTTTTTTTAGTCTCTAATGATTAATAGTTAACAGGTATCCCGAGTTCATTAATTTAGCTCTTAATTCCTATTCTTAAGCAATATAATTGAAGATTAAATTCCTTATATAGCTGATCATCTCTACTAATGTAGCCTGAAAGTTCAAGTCTTCTTTTTAGGGCACTTATATCTCATTTCTTTTGAAAAATTTGTCCCTTTAGCCCAATCTATTGATGTTTTAAATCTCTCATAGATATACCCTTCTGTTTGTATAAATATTCAATCTACATCGATATAACATCCATGGGTGGAGATGGTGCACTAGTAGTTAGGCCCATATATCAGTCTGAACATAGCAGGTATACTTAAAATAAAACTATAGAACATAGAAGGCTTTCCTAATATAATTCAATTTGTCATTGCCAACATCAAGGTGGTAAGTTTGTGTTTTATTATTAGAAATTTTAGACACTTTCTAGCCAAGTTTCAAGTAGGCATCAATCATTTTTGGGTATGTCGTTACCCTGTCACCCTTTCAGCTCACCCTTCAATCTCTCCCCTAATTTTTTTCATCATATAAGGACACCAAATCTATGAATCATTATTAAGATCTGATGTCATGTGGTGGCTTTAGATAGTGACATCAACTATCTAGATTTTTCTAGACCCTTCGATGGAAGTTTGTTACTTTCTATTTATTAGTTTCCTCCTCACCTCTGTTAGTTTGGCCAGTGTAATCCCTATGATGGACACTAACATCTTCTTATTGCATGCTTCAAAGGTGTGACCCATGGTGTTCCAAGGAAAAGTGAAACTCGAATGATGGAATCGACTGTTGAAACTAGTGGATAATATGACAAGGATAACTGTTAGTCATGCCATTGAAGAAGGTACCTTTAGTTACAATTTCTTTTGGAAAACTAACAGTGACATATTAGGGACAGTCATAGGTTGTTTGGCCAGAGCTAAGGTTGAAAAATGGGCAATGATTAGACTCTGTATTAATATTTTTGATTTAATTTGGTGTGTGGGTCTCAAAGAAGTCAGTAAAAGCATCGATGAGAAACTGAGGATTCCCTTCCTAGAGATATACATGGCACACCCACCTGGTAGTTTTGATTTGGCAATGGTTATCAGGCATCCCACCTTGGTCATTTGAGAGATCGTGGCCTTTCAAAAGGAATGGCCCAAAATGGAGCCCAACATCTAGTTCCTCCTTTGGTGGAGAGGGATTATTGAAGATAATAGCAAGATTTGGCTTGAAAATTACCTCAGAATCTTTAAGGCATACATCCACCTGGGTGTGGAATTTGACAATCTAGAGGCACTAGAATTCTGCACTCTAAACATTGAAAAATCAAGTTGGGAAAAGAGTGCTTTTGAATTCCCACCAAATTTCTAGGTAGAGAACCCCAAGGACATCACAAAGATCATTATGGTTTTTTAGAAATAGGTATCAATTTTGGAGAGCTTTTCTCACTCTCATGTCGCTTATTTTCTTTTAGCTTGGGGTTTTTTGGCTTCCCTCCCCTATTTTTGGCCCTATCTGCCAGTTTGGCCAATTTTTGCTCTGTAGGTTTTTCTTTGCTCTTCTAATCATATACATCTTTAGCTAGCTTCCTTTTGGTTTCTTAGTTTCTTAGTTTGGCTCATTACAACATACAATTTATTTGGATGTTAAGTTTGGAAATTTTGTAGGTTTCAAGAAGTCTAGCTTATGTGGGTTGTTTTGCTTTATATTCTAGTACTTTCCTTAGTAATCAGTTTGTTAGTATGGATATATATATTAGTTAAGCTTATTCTATCCAAAGACACCATTCTATATATCTCATTTTCATAAATATGTATGAATTATATACATTTTGTTTTGATGTGATTATTAAATGATGCTGTTTGTTTGGGATGGTTTTCTTATACTATTTTAATTTACCATTTTAGCCTTGCCCTATTCTCTCTAGCTTATCACATTATAGATGTAGTGTTCAAGTGTATCTAACTCATAATCTAAATATGGTAATAAACTAATCAAATATGTAGACCCTAATCTACTCTAGCTCGGTGAAACATAACTATGTATAAAGTAATTTGCAGAGTCATCTAAAATAAGTACAAATGAGAAATTGGTATTTGAATGTTTCTTCTCTATCAATGGTGATTTTATGCCCTACCTCCTTTGAATGATGCAAAATAGCTAGATTGAATTCACTCAAGAAGAATTACATATTTATTATTAATAACCTCAGGCTCTATTTACATCTGCAATAGAAGAAATGTTTATTAAAATTAGACTAATGGAAATAATAAAACTAAGTAACTTTAAATGATTCAAAGCATC
This sequence comes from Cupressus sempervirens, assembly GCA_028749045.1. Lineage (NCBI taxonomy): Eukaryota > Viridiplantae > Streptophyta > Pinopsida > Cupressales > Cupressaceae > Cupressus > Cupressus sempervirens. Next base: position 19,513,369 of record CM053786.1, read on the forward strand.
CCAAAAGGGTAATTAAGTAACTTTATAGAACATTCCACAAATGCAATTCAAGTAAGAACATCATTTTAATACGATGTTATTAATGGCATTATTGATATAAGTAAGGATGAAACCCCCTTTTTCATATGAAAGAAGTAATTACTATTAGTCTAGTGAGATTTATACTAACATATTAAAACCCAGTTTTTAGAAAGATTCTAAATTATTAAAGTGGCATCTAGTTTTGATTTAAAAAAATTAGGACTAAGTGAATATTTTGATCAAATTTGAAAATGATTAGTTTTTTTGGATTGATCTCGATTATCAAAGCCTTTTAGTATCCCACTAGGAAATTAAATTCTCAATTGCTTTTAACTAACAATACTAATGGTTTTTTCTAAGTTTTCTTAACTAATCAACATAATAGTAAGATACATGAGCTTCAGGTAAATAACAAAGAAGGGTTACCTACTAAGAGCATAAAAATTTGGGCAAGAACGATTTTCTTGGAATAGGATTATGTTTGATTTGTAAAGGTACCATTCGAATTGATAAACCACTTCCTTGTAATAGCAATCAAATTTGAAATATGGCAACTGGGGTATGCCCCTTTTATGATGTAATAATAAAGGACTATGGTCCTGGGCAAGACTAGAGATTTTCTTCTCTGTTATTTCCTGTCGGTGCCCGTTTGAATAGAGATACTCTATTGTATTTTTATTTTTAAATTAATATAATCAAAGGCTTCGGTCATTTACTGATTAAAAAAAAAAATCAAAATTAAATAAAAAGAAAGAAAAATATGAGTTAAAAGTGAAGATAACAACTAATTAATTTTCTAAATAAATAAGAAAGAAAAAAGAGTTAACAATGTAGATAATAGCTGATTAAATTAAATAATTAGGCAAAAAAAAGAGAGTTAAAGTTGGAGTGAGATAAAACTGGTCAAAAAATAACTAATGGCAAGGGCTAACAGTTTTCCGGTCAAAGGCTGACAATTTTTCAGCCAAGAAAATAATTTTATGGGAACAAAGTTCTCACATATAGCCTATTGGCTAAATAATTTATGTTGAAATCATATCAAATCTGAAAACCTTGTAGTTTTCAAAACAGCAAGAACTATCTCTAGATCTTTTAGTTTGTAGGAATACTAAAAGACCTCTTAATTTGCAAAATGATATTCTCTTATTCAAATTATTAGAATCCAAGAATGTTGTAATTAAATTTCTTTTATTATTCTACAACAGTACATGTTTAGTTTTTGGTCGAATGAGTTTTTTGTATAGTTAGAGGATAGAGGATGGAGGATGAAGTCTTGAAGGGACATGTATTAATTGCATGCAAAATACCATCGACCAAATGTTGATAATTCTGGTTTGAATTTAAATGATTGTTACATAAGATTATATAATTTTAGTGTGAGTTTCATTATCAAGGTTAAATGCATGTTTATTTGTCTTTGTAAAGTTATCGGTAAATTTATGTAATTGTAGTTTGATTTTTCATTTTTTAAAATTCAATGTATATTTTATCTAATTTCATTTTGATTTCTATTTTGAAGTCAAATATATGTTAATCATAATATTTTTGTTGAAATTTTGTTAAAATTAAAGAAATTATAATTATATAATTTTAATGTGGTTCATCTTTTGTGAAATTCCACTTATATTATATATAATTTATATGCAATTGATTTTATTTACAAGTTAAATGCATGTTCATCATTTATTAAAAAAATTATCATTAGAGGAAAACTCAAGGAACATGTAAGATTTGAATGCAAAATAGTGGGGGGTCAAAGATTTGATAATTCTCTTTTGAAGCTAAATAAATGCTATGTATCATTTGATATTTTTTATATTAAAAGTATGTTAAATGCATGTTATATTTAACTTTAGATTGATTGATAAGTAGGAGATAATTTCCACAGCAAGTCAAATTGTGATATTGCTATCAAGATTTAACTATGTGATTTTGAGTCAAACTCATTGACCCATGTTTCATGAGTAGTGATTCAACATGAATCCATCACTCATGAGAATAAATGGAACACTTAGCCCTCATTGGATCTAGGTGATGCTCATAGGGGTGAACAACCGAGACTTCCCGGGAGGTCACCCATCCCAGTACTACTCTAGCCTGAGTAGTACTCCATAGTTAAGTACTCTTAGGTTGGAGTAGTATTGGGATGGGTGACCTCCCAGGAAGTCTCGGTGCTTCACCCCTATGAGCATCACCTAGATCCAATGAGGGCTAAGTGTTCCATTTATTCTCATGAGAGATGGATTCATGTTGAATCACTACTCATGAAACATGGGTCAATGAGTTTGACTCAAAATCACATAGATAAATCCTAATAGCAATATCACAATTTAGATTGATTTTTCTTTTTTGTTATCTCAAATTTTATATAATTATAGTTTTATTGTCTATTTCTAGAATTCAATGTATGTTTTACATAATTCTAATTTGATTTTTATTTGGAAGTCAAATATATGTTAATCATAAAAATATTCTTGAAATTTTTTCAAATTTAAAGAAAATATATTTATATAAATTTAATATGACTGATCTTTTTTGAAATTTAATTTATGTAATAAAGAATTTTTATTTGATTTTTTATTTAGAAGTTAAAGTTAAATGCATGTTACGTATCATTTTAGATTTTTATATATTAAATATGATTTTTTGCATGCTATATTTAAGTTTATTTTGATTTTCCCTTTGTAAATTTAAAATGCATATAACTTTATTGTAAGCATTTAAATGTATGTTTATTTAATTTTGGTTTGATTTTTCTTTGTAAAGTTATTGTAAGTTTATATATTTGAGTTTTATTTTCTATTTTATCAAAATTAAAGGAAACATGTTGATATAATTTTAATATGATTTATCTTTTGTGAATTCAATTTATGTTATATTATAATTTTAAGTAGATTTTTTATTTAGAAGTTAAATACATTTTAATCACATTTTCTTCTTTTTATGTGTACAATATTTTATATTTTTAAATATATTTACAAATATTAAAATAAATTAAGATAAAATACAAATTATTTACATGAGAATTATCAAATTTCACTAAGCTAACTTAAAATGATTCTAATGCTCTTTTGTAGATTACAATATACCACTTTCAACATACAATTTTCAACACTACTAACTACAACACTTAACTAGATTTACACTCTTTACTATTATGTTTTAGGTTGTTTGTTAACTATATGATTTCTAATTGTACTTCTCAAATAAGATACTTAAAATTTGAAGAATAATTTATTTTCTTCAAATATATGTCTAATATAAGCTCAAACGCCATAGATTTTAAGTACAACAAATGAAATTTATTGAAACACATATTGATTAAAAATATTAAATTTCCTTGTTATTATTTTTTAACTTATTTATGTTCTCTCTTAAACATAATACTAAAGTGTCACATTGCACATAGTGGTTATGTTCACACTTAATCAATGAGTATCTTTGTTTACTTGTAATATTTCTTATTTTTATTTTTTTTCCTTTAAATCTTTCTAATTTGTCACCTCAACACAATATATGAGATTTACATTACAATACTCATCATTTAAGATTAAATTGATACCTCTTCTCCATCGCAACATAAAACCTCTTCTTTTCCTTGCATTCAATTAGAAAAATCATACCTATTGGCTAATCATTTCACATACATAAACGTGCAACTGCTAGTTTTATCTTCTCTTCATGATAGATGGTGTACATGTAGATAATTCTTGGCTTGTGGGTTGATATCATTATCAACTTCTACAACCCCAAAGATATTTGATATGGTCCATGCAATTTTAAAGAGAGGTAAACACTTTGATCTAGAAAAAACTGATAAGGCTACCATTGAGGGACCTTGTCTCTAATAGGATTTGAACCTTGATGGTAAGAAACCAATAAAATTACCTAACCATCACAACGTGCCACTATTGACAAAAAAAACAATGAATATTATGTTATAGTAAGAGGCATCATTCACCCCTTGTTCACAAAGAGGAGTAAGCTATTCCAAGTTTTAATCCTAGACAAAGGCAAAATGATATACTTCAGAGGATTAATGGGTGAAGGTAAATTTTGGCAAAGCTTCTTAGGGGAACTAGAATCCCTCAATTATTGGGTGTTTTATAAGAGATCACAATTGGATTACTGTGGTTTTGGATGCAAGACAACTATAGAATATGACAAATAATAAGGTCAAGTTCTAGGCTCCCTAGATGGCATTAAGGTTATGAAAAAGAATAAAATTTAGGAGAATACAATTGGAAGGGGATTCACAAATCATCCTCAATGCTATTAGATGTTAGAAAATATGAAATTGGCAACCGAACAAATTATGTGTTTGCAATATATTGGAGAGCATGGAGAATTTTCAAATTTGCCATTGTATTAAGAGAACACCACAATTATGGATTGTCTCTCAAAATTGACAATTCATTTGATAAGGTATTGTGAAAAAATAGATTTGATGGACTTGGAGCATGAGTTTGGAGGACTAATAGGGATTTTTGATGATTGCATTGATGAGTGGTTATGTTTCCTGTAGGGTATCCACTAATGTCAAGGATGTTGGGATTTGTAATTATGCAAGATGTTGATAGTATTTGGTGGACATGAATGAATGAGGTAATACAAAGGGGCAGGTGTTAACTAGCATAAAATATATTGAAGAGAAGTTGTGCTTGTTATTGCGTAGAGGGGTGGAGTTAGAGTGTGGCATGCTTAGGTTAAAAAAAATGTTGTCAATTGGTGGTGGAGTTGAGTGAATTTGTAAGAGTGAATTACTTAGATTCTATGAAGTTGTAGGTTTTGTGACCATTTTTGTGTCACTCTTTGTGTGAAATTAGGTTGCAGTATACTTAGGTGTAGCCTGACTTTGCCACTTTGTGAGGATAGTTGCAAGCCATGAGAATCTATAATGCTTTTGTGAGTGAAGTAATATTAATGAGTGTGTGTAGAGTAAACTATGCTAAGGTATAGTGATATTTGAATAAAAGACATAGATTGAATATGACACTAAAAATATTACATAAGATAAGATAAGATAAGATAAATTTATTAATGTCCAACAGGAGACCAACAAGGGTCTATGGAACAAAAAACTTACAAAGTAAGAAGCAAAGAACTAGTAGACCACCAAACAGTGGTTGGGAAAGTAAACAAAAGAGAAAAGAGAACCAGATACAAGATGTAGACTAAGGGTTTTTCCTAGGATGGAAGAAGTCTAGTAGTGAGGGATACGTACCCAAGTAGGGGAGAGCATGTAGCCATTTTTGAGATGTACTCGTGGGATGACATTGATGGAGATGGAGATGAAGATGAAAATAATCCCTGCTGGGTCGCATGGATCTGGAGTAAACAGTGGTGGAGGTATTTGAGGGTTGCTTCATACCCTGCCTAGAGGGCAGGGGTGAGAAGAAGTCCTTAGTGAGCTACTCTACAACCTGCTTCTAGGGGAAAATAAGTTATAAGGTGTGATCATGAAGTTGCATCACCTCCCGAAGATAAAGTACCAAACATCTTTGATCAATGTAGCTAGAGAAGGAGGTCAATGAGTTGAACTCTCTAAATAAATAATAAAATCTCCCTCTGATCTCATAATAAATAGGGCAATAGAAAATGAAGTGCAACTCAGTCTTGGTTTTGGCCAATGTGCATAGCTTGCAAATACGGTCCTCTCTATTAATGTGGTGGTCAATCTAGGCCCATAAACAGTGGGAACTAGCCCTGAAAGATCCTAATGTGAACTAAAGAGCATGGTAACAACTTTGTGATAAATATATAGGTCGAGCAATAATCCCATCTCGTGTGTCCACAAAGTGCTCAGCATACAACACCATCCTTGGATTTAATCCCTCAGGTGGGTTGGTCCAATTCGCAACAAGGTACTATCTACAGATGTCAAGTTTTTCATGCTTGTTCAGCTCCTGTCTAGAAGGAAGAAGATGAGTAGGAGTGTTTAACAAGAACCAAAAGTGGGGTAGGTGATCAATGTCAATCCTGATGGAGCTCAGAAGGCATGTGGCCTGGGCATATTAGCAACAAGCTCTCACAAAGGTGTTGGATCTGGCAAACACAACTAAGGAGTAGTATGGAAGGTAAGAGTATCTGTCTTGACCATCAAAGGAATCTGCAAAGCAATGAAGATGGTGGAGATATCAGGTCAAAAACAACCCCCAATCCAGAGGGATGAGCTCTGAACTTAGCTAGAATGATATTGTGGGAGATGAAGCGATGACATTTGATAATCCACTGAAGGAAGAGAGTCTGAATACGCTCAATGGAGGCCTAATCTAAATCAAGCAATGATGGTCCTCAAGTGACTGAATCATATAGAACAATAGGTCTGATCAAAGAGTCCAGGAGGGATAGCTTGGATGAGGTGTCTTGGAAATGGTGTATAGAGCACTATCTCTCAATCATGGCAAGGGAACCCATCCCTTTATTGATATAGGGTTGAATGGTAGGTCTCAAACTAAAATGAGGACTAGAGAACTTGACCCCAAGGTAAGTGTATGAGGAGGCAATCTCAATCTCCTGACCCTAGAAGTAGAAATATAAGCGTGAGGTCTTCAACCAATTGAAGACCATCACTCGAGTCTTTGCCAAGTTAACCACAAGCTATCTCGAGTCAGAAAATGAGGCTAAGCTGTCAAGAGTTCTTTGAAGGCCCTTGGGTGAGGAGGCAAAAAGAATCACATCATCCACAAAAAGAAGGATGGAGACTAAAACCTGATGTAAGCAACAACCATCACCTGGAAGGGACGAGTCTCTGATAAATCCCTCAAGCTCATTGATGTAGATGCCAAAAAGAGTGGGGGAGAGGGGGCACCCCTAGTTCACCCTAATAATGCTCCAAATAGGATTAGAGAGCCCCAATGGAGCCCTAAATTTTCCCTCAACCCACTCATCGAGTCTCATAATGGTCGTCAAAAGAATCTCTAATATCTCAATGTCTCAAAGCCTTTGAAAAAGGCAAACTCTAGGAATAGAATCAAATGCCTTACGAAAGTCCACAAAATAATAGTAGACTTTCGTAGAGCGGTGGCGAGCCTCCTTGATGACCGCTTGTAAGGTCAATATATGATCCATAGTTTGATAATCTACTTTGAAACCAACTTGACCTCTATCCCTATAGTTCATTGTGTCTAGTTCCCTTGAAAGAATAGTATTCAGTGTTGTGGCATAAAGTTTGGCAAAGATATGCCCAATCACGACGGTCTTGTAATTGTTGGGGTTAGAAATCAACCTCATCTTATGAAAGCCAGTACAAACTACTCTATTAAAGAGTGTGGTGAGATAGGAGCCAATCACCAAACTACTGAGCTTGAGTAGTTCTGCCTAGAAGCCATACTCATCGGTAGCCCTATTGCATGTCATAGATTTGATGGCCTCATGGATGATAGAAGTGGTCAAGATATGATAGTGAGGGAGTGAGATGAGATGGAGAGGTGGTTGACTTGGGATGTCATAAAGGGTGGTGGTGTGGGAGATGAGGGAGCATAGGTCGATGGAGGAAGGCGAGGGTGGGTAATGTGAGAACAAGGTGTGCCAAAAGAGCTTCGGGTCTTGGAAAAGTGTATCGTATAAGGATCTACAATGTGAAACAATGTAAGTGTGTTTATTCACATGAAGAAACTAGCTATAGGAATGCCAAAAATCATTGATAGCCGAAGGGGAGGTCTCAAAGGTTAAAGTCAAGTCGCAGTGAAAGGATTTATAGTTAGCATCGAACCAATGGTTCATAGGGCATGCATTATGGTGCTTGGAACTATGGATAGGGTAGTGGGGATGGAAAGGAAATTTGACTCCCAAATGGCTATGGTCAAGTGATCAAACATAGAGGAGGCATGGTTAAACTCAGAGAAACATATAGGTGAGGAGTTGATGCAAGTGGAAGAGGTCCCCGTCACCTCTGGCAAAGTGGAAGTGGAAATGGCTTGGGTACAATCCAAAGTAGTCGGGGGATAGGGGTGTGGATAAAGGTGTGGAGTGGCCTTCGTGTAAGGAAACTTGGCAACAAAGAATATAACTGTTTCCACATAACCCATAATAGATCTAAAATAAATATGAAATTAAAATATACATGCAAGAGAATAGACAACATACCCACAAAATTGTGACACAAGATATACCCTAGGAAACCCTCATTGAGGGAAAAACCCAGCCTCCAAAAGCATCCATCACCATGTATTATTCAACAAAAATACCATTTCCATACAACCATGGAAGCCTTCATGGCCATAGCCACAATCGAGAAAACTATGTGAACAAGCATGAATCCACACATCCCATGCCATGCTTTCAACCTTCACAAATGCTCCCTTGGCTAACCTGTCAAGCCTTGTCCCGCTCGACTCTTGCCTTTTGTCTTCTCCTTGTCACTCTCTCTCTACAACAACTACCCTTATGGCTGCTTATATAGTAGCAAGTCCCACAAAACCACCATGTGCTAAAACCATGTGCTACCTAACCCACTGACCCCACATTTAATATTGGGCATTTAATTCTTTTCCCCAATATTAAATAATTACATAAAATATTTTCACAATGTTACAATACAACTCATCAAGAATATTCCATGGGAATCTTTACATGTTGCACGTCCATCTAGGCACAACATTACATAACAAAATAAAATAATAAAATATAACAATATTATGCAATGTGTGCAACACCCATTATCTCAACAATCTCCCACTTGTTGTATACATTGCATAGGGTCAATCCGTAGCCACATAAATGAACAAGGGAACAATCCCTCCTAGCACATCCACCATCATGGATCAAAATACACCAAGTGCTCCATCCTGGTACCCGCAACAAAATCAAAGTATCCAGCATCTTGAACATGAACGATCTCACCTCCTATTATGCCACTCCCACTGGACATACTAGAAGCCATCCAAAAAGAAAACCACCCAACCTGTCACATTAGAAGATCATAAAATCCTGTACCAACTGAAATTTCAAGCACAAAAAACCTGATCCAAAGGTAATCACATGTATCCATAGTTGTCAAAATATCCATAGCTGAAATAACACCCACAACAAAGTGCCAAACCCATCCAACTATCCATACCTCAAAGGTATAACAAGTGAATCTCATATCACCAACATATCCAATCTATAACCTGCAATCACAAGCCTCAAGAGCAATACCTACCACATATATACCAAGAAGCTCCCACTGTAAAAGATAATGTCAAATCTATAACCAATCCACTCACAACATCTTAAAGAAGTGAATCCATGTAGTATCAAGGACATCCACAATACATAAATTGATATCCTACAAGAACAACTCTCATAACAAGTCTCCAATAGTCTCCCAAATTCTCCACAACCAACAAAGGAAAGAGATAAAGAATCATCTCTCACATGACAACATGAGCACAAACTAGTGATCACAATCTCTAACCAATCTCAAATCCAATGTAGTCAAAACTAAACATTCAGGAAGATAACCAAGACCAGAGAAACCATGCAAATCATAACCTGTATCATGTCCTTCTACACACACCTCTAGATGTAAACTGTGCAAGTATGATCTCCTCCATAAAACCCCAAAAATAAGCCTCAACAACACCCAAACCATATCTTATAACTAATCATGGATGTAAGCCTCTCACAAGAAGATCAAACTCAATAAAACCATTCCTAAACCAAGGAATAACCATTCCTAATCCAAGGAATATGCCCAATATAAAACCATCTTCTAAACTCAAACATCATAACAACATATGCACATGGAGATAACCAATGCTAAACCATCTCTCAAATGAACCCTCCAGAACTAACTCATGTACCATAGCTCAAGATCCATATCCATGAAAGACAAGCATAAATATAATGCAACTGAGAGAAACAATGGGCTATACCTCTCATGTAGCAAACTGCCGAGTAGACCAAGAGTGGGAAATGAGAATGCTCATCAAGATACCAAAGTCTCCAACCAAGACTCATCTAAGAACAATCTCCTCTCAAGTCCATATCAGGTGACTGCCCCTCGGACTTCCTGCTGAAACCATCAACCATCCCAACAAATACTTCTCTAATCCAAGAGAAATCAGCGTCACCACCATCTCTAAGTATCCATGAGCACCTATAACCAATCAATCCATGCCAACTCCAAATGCAACATAGAAATATCATGAAGTATCCAACTTATGATCAGTGTACTCAATACCAAGAAACTAAACCAAGATCAATGTCAAAGTTCCAACCATGGCCTCAGGAACATAAACATGACAACATGATCTAACCATCTCAACTAAAGAGATAACATGCTCCATATGAACATACCATAACATGTCACAACTCTAAACGCGTATCAAGAGTATACCATGACATAATAATGAAACCATCCTCACACCAAGGATAACATGCCAAATAAAAGCATAAACCACACCTTTGCCAAGAACCCTGTGAGTCCTCAAGATGCAACCATCTCCACACACCATGAAGAAAACCATCTCCACATACCAGGAAGAACCATCTCCACATACCATGAAGATAACCAAGAACTCCATGAGTCCTAAAGATCTAACCATCTTCAAACACCATGAAGATAACAAGTGCACCATGCAAATGTTAAAGACGCTTCTGCAGCAACAGGATCTAAGACAAACTTCCAACATTTGCAAACACTCAATAAATATATCAATGCCAACAACTCCCACTCAACTGTGGTACCAAGTCACCTATGGCATCATAAAATCCATCTCCTATATGAAGATCCAAATCAAACCAGGAACTAATCCTGCACTGTCACCCCATCACTGTCACAAGCTCCCACTAAACCGTGTATCCAAGCTACCCATGACATCATGATGAAAATACCATCCTCTAACCATGAGAATCAACCAAGGCATCAAACCATCAAAGAACTCAAAGTGCACATCATGAGCTCCTCAAAAGAAAACCAAATAACCATGATCCTCAACCAAGAAGATATACCACCATAACTATATCAAAAATTCAAGCTAATAAACATCAAGGATGTACCTGTATAACCAATCATGTCATGCCAAAATCCATAGCACCATGATCACATCCATGAACCAAGCATATGTCTCTCAAAGTGTCCAACCTGTCAGCATAAAATAGTCAATTGCAATCCTCCACCATGACTGTACCCGGTAACAACATCTCATCCCTTCTACATGAAGAAAATAGTAAATCATGTGACTTAGGGCATAGACAACCCAAATCCAAGACACCAATCTGAATATGCATCAATAATGAAAGATGAATGGGCAAAGACAACCCATAACCAAGCTATAAATGCAACCTGTAAGTATAGACCGCTTACAACACTGCACAACTTGTAGACCCAACAAGTCATCATGCATATCCAAACCAAATACTAATAACCATATCATCATGAGACCAAACTGAAATATGAACTGAGTATACAATGACATCAAATCTTAAATCTCCAATGCCATAAACTCACAATGTTACCATAGTCAAAATATATACCATAAAATGTTTAGATAAATATATCAACAAATAAATCATGCCAAACCTATACCAAATTTGAACCAATGTGTAGAGCTCTCCAAGAGCTTTTCGTTGACTACTTGAAGTCCAAAATTTGACTCCGTATGCCCAAGTTATGCCCTAATCCGTGCTCAAAATAAACAACATCTGACTTTAGGGCTCTTAAAACCTGACAAAATTTCAAAGTTATAGAACCAAACCTACACCATCTTGTAGTGCTTTGAATTAGCTTTCCAACGCCTGTAAGAACTCTAAAATCCGATATTCTGAGAGAAAGTTATGGCCGTTTTACTAAGACAATCTTCTTACCATTTTCAGTATGATTTTTCATTTTTTATTTTTTTTTCAGTGACGAAAATTCCAACGGGATTAAATTTGACGGCCATCATGGGCTGAAACCAAAAAACTCTTTCATTTCCTCTTAACATGGCCAAACTAGGGCATATTATATATCAAAATTTATGGAAATGTTGACCCGGATCCAATGGTGAGGTCTGTTTTTACCCAGGAGGTCATTTCTGCAAGCTATCCCCCAAACCCTCATTTAAATGAAACATCCAAAAAATATTTTTCTCTAACAATTTCACATGCCCAAATCTTTTAACATCCCATCATAACAACAAATCCAAAACCCTCAGATCTGCAATAAATCATTCATATATCTTGCCCTTTTCTTTTATCCTCTCATGCATTCCCATGGATTCAATCTAGGGTTACAATAATAAAACCATAGCTCTAATACCACTTGTAAGGAAACTTGGCAACAAAGAATATAACCGTTTCCACATAACCCATAATAGATCTAAAATAAATATGAAATTAAAATCCACATGCAGAGAATAGACAACATACCCACAAAATTGTGACACAAGATATACCCTGGGAAACCCTCATTGAGGGAAAAACCCAGCCTCCAAAAGCATCTATCACCATGTATTATTCAGCAAAAATACCATTTCCATACAACCATGGAAGCCTTCATGTCCATAGCCACAACCGAGCAAACTATGTGAACAAGCATGAATCCACACATCCCATGCCATGCTTTCAACCTTCACAAATGCTCCCTTGGCTAACCTGTCAAGCCTTGTCCGCTCGACTCTTGCCTTTTGTCTTCTCCTTGTTACTCTCTCTCTACAACAACTACCCTTATGGCTGCTTATATAGTAGCAAGTCCCACAAAACTACCATGTGCTAAAACCATGTGCTACCTAACCCACTGACCCCACATTTAATATTGGACATTTAATTCTTTTCCCCAATATTAAATAATTACATAAAATATTTTCACAATGTTACAATACAACTCATCAAGAATATTCCATGGGAATCTTTACATGTTGCACGTCCATCTAGGCACAACATTACATAACAAAATAAAATAATAAAATATAACAATATTATGCAATGTGTGCAACACCCATTATCTCAACACTTCGCTATATAGGGAAGGTGGGAATGGCGAGAGGGGGGGGGGGGGGAGAAGTAGAGCGCAAGGCACACAAGAGCATGGTTGGCTAGAGGGAGACGAGTGATGGTGAACTTGCAAATGGAAGATGAAAGAAGCATCGGTGGTAACATAGTCAACCACACTGTCGCCCCCACAGTGTGGCCAACAGGTGAAAAGATCAGATCTAGGAAAACAAAGAAGGTCATTCAAAATAACCATATCCAAAAACTCACACAGTTGGAGGAGGTGACGATCATAGATAGATAAAGGTCCATCACGATCCTCAAAAATTTGCTGGAGTCCCAAACTGACATGATCAAGTTCTGTAATACAAGTCTAGTCTGTGCCTCGATCATGTAGAAAACATTGACAAATTTTGAAGAGATAACTATACATATATATTTTTCTCTATAAATGAATTGAAATATTACAATCACAAATGTGAAAAAAATGAAACAATGTCTAAAACATAGAAAACTTACCTTTTTATAAGAAAAAATGAAATCATTTTAAAACTTGTTTATTAAATAATACATATTAATCAAAATAATTTTTCTTATGTTATTTTATTTACAAACTCATATTATATATATATATGTGTGTGTGTGTGTGTGTGTGTTTGGAGAGAGAATTATCTCGTTTTACTTATTGACATGATGATTGTATTTTTCCCCTTTAAAGTTTTCCTAAAAGATATATGTAAACCAAAAGTTATTTAAAACTGAAAAAAAAGCAATACCTTATATGTAAGGAAGCTTTAAAATATTCTAAAAGACAAATATAAAGGGAAGAGTTTCTTTTCAAGTGGGACATATTGAGAAAAAGCTAAAAGACAAACATAAGCAAAAGTAACTTTTTAAATTAGAAATAGTATGGTATGCAGAAAAAAATTCCCATGGAGGCCTGGAATTTAATGGTCGTAATGGTCATTTTTCAACTTTTGTACCATATATGACAATCTAATTTTTTTAGGACCGTATAGAGTGACATGATATATTTTTATTAGATTGTCAATATGACACATTAAAATATCAATAAACTGTATAGACTATATATATTTTACTTTATAATATAAATATATGTTATTAATTTATTAATTAATTTCTAATTTTATTTGTCTACTTAGAAAAAAAGTTTATATATGATTTACTTGTTGTAATAATGATACATTTGTCATTAGTTACAACACTTATTTGATTCTAAATGCTTACCGAGTTCATCACTCAGTTTACAGTTCATACCGAGCATTCGTTGGTTACCAAATATGTTCAGCAGTATTTACCGAGTCAGGAAGGTAAACAAAGGTTTTTATGTTTACCGAGTCAGAAAGGTAAACGAAGGATTTAGTGTTTACCGAGTGAGGAAGGTAAACGAAGGATTTAGTATTTACCGAGTCAGGAAGGTAAATGAAGGCTTCAGTGATTACCAAGACAAAAAGGTAAAGGAAGTATACAGTGCTTACCAAGTGAATCAAAGGAGTTAGTTTCTACCGAGTGACACAATGTTTACCGAGTCACTAGTGGTTACCAAGTCCCAAGATACTCAGAGTGATTAGTATGGACCGAGCCCCTACCTCTACCGAGTACATGACGATGCCATGTAATATAGTGGATGCCGAGTGTTAGAAGGTCACCGAGTGCGTTTGAGGAACCTGAGTTTTCTACTATCTGGCCAACTCAGTAATGTTTTGTCCACTTATATTTGGCCGACCTTATTGCTGTAAATATTGGAATGGTATATATGTACTGTATTGTGCCATTTACAAAAAAAATAGATATGATGAAGAGAAGTAACAGTGAAGTAAGAGCGAATTGAAAGAGAATCAGCTGCGGAGTATTCAACAAGGTTATCAAGGAGTAGCAAAGGTATATTCATCACATCAAGTGATCAGTACATAAGATCTAATCAGCAAACCAGTTGCAAGCAGATCCACTGCTTCATCCTAACAGGTGAATCAGTTTTGTAAATCCTTTAACAGGGTAGACTTAACAGTCTTTTGTAAATCTCCTAACAGAGTGCATACTTCATTGTATGTTTGTAAATCCTCTAACAAGGTGGATCTAGTAGTCCTACTTGCTCCTAACAGGGCAGATCACCAGAAGTGATCATTGTAAGCCTTAACCGACCAACTTTATACTACAGTATTGAAGTTTCGTGGGCATCATTCCCACCCCAGTTTTACTTTCAATTTGAAAGGTTTCTGGGTCACCAAATCAGTGTGTTAATCTTTTTCATGCATACAGTAAAGTAGATGAATGAATGGTAAATTTGTTATTATGCTGAATTGGTTTAAATTTTAAAGCTTACTGATTCACCCCTCCCCTCTCAGTAACTTTGTTAGTCCTGAATATTTCCAACAATTGGTATCAGAGCTTTGTGGTTCTCAGGACAGAGCTTGACAGCTTGAGCAAAGATCAAGGACAATGGAGATATTCAGACTTGACAAAACTATTGAGAATGAGAAGCTAGATTTGGAGATGGCCATGGTTCAACTCAAAGAAGCAAAGGAACATCTTTCTCAATCCCTAAAAAGAAGAAAGGAACTTGCAAGACAAATAAATGACCATTTTTATGTTGAAGAAAGGATTGAAGATTTATTACCATCAAGCAATACAGAAGAAGCTGACAAAGCAATCAAAAAACTTCTAGAAAAGAATGGATCACTGCAAGAAGAGGTAAGAAAGCTTAAAAGAGAGCAAGAAATACAGTCAATCAGGCTATGTGAAGTTTTGGAACAAAGAAAAAAAGCACAAGAAGAATTGGAAGATAGAAGTCATGAAACTCAAAATCAATCCCTTGAACATGAAGATCTAGTAGATCAACTATCCAATGCAAATGAAGAAATCAAGATTCTCAGAGCACAAAATGAAAGTCTACAGAATGACTTAAGAACTGAGAGACAAATCAATGAAAGCTTGGAAAATGATCTAAATATTGAAAAGCAAGTCAATGAAAGGATGACGAAATCTCAAGCAGACATGAGTCAATTGAATCAGCAAAATGAGCAGAATTTTTATAAGCAAAAGGGTAAAGCTGGTCTTGGATATAAGGAAGAAGGTGAATCTTCTGAACAAGGTACCCAAAGGAATCAAAGACCCACTTGTAATCATTGTGGCAAGATAGGTCATACATCTAACAAATGTTGGAGTAATGGTAAAGGTAAATTCAATGGAAAATGTTTCAATTGCAATCAGCATGGTCACAAAGCCAATGAATGCAAGGAGAAACCAAAGTTTGAAGGCAAGTGTCACAAATGCAAGAAACAAGGACATAAGGCATCTGAATGTAGATCAAAATCACTCAATCCAGCAGAACAAATTTTCAAAGCAATATTTGGTTGGGATTACAATACTTGGTGTAGATGTCACTATTGTGGAGAATATGGACACATAGGAACAAACTGTAGAAGGCATCACCTAAGGAAGAAAGATACAACCATAAGATGCTATACTTGTACTGAACTTGGTCATATAGCCAAGAATTGCATGAATATAGGAAAGGTTGAAGATGAAAAGAAAACTAGAGCTGATAATATTCGAAAGCAAATGAAACAACAGTGGATTCCTAAGTCTACCGAGCAAGAAAATTCAAATGATGGAAATGTCACTCTAAGAATGGGTGACTCCACCATTCCTAATTAGACTTATCAAGAAGGATAAGGGACTTCATCCTCAAGCCATATCCTAAGCAGTTCCAGAAAGAAGGAGTGGAAATGATAAATCAGTATTGTAGATACAAGTCATGATTCACAGTGTTGCATCTACCGAGTAAGGTTGATTTTCAGACTTTACCAAGCTTGGTCGGGAAGATAAGAAAGTTTTGTGTGTTCACCGAGTTGCAAGGTTTACCGAGTAAGTCAGTGACCATTTATAAAACCCTAATTCTCAGCTACCTTCGTACCCGAGCATTAATGATAGGATTTCGATCAAAAAGGGCAGAATTTGATCTCATTTTTCATCGTGAATTCAGAGTTCACAGAGCAAATATATTTTCAAGTGCATCCAAGCGACTTCAAGTGATTTGAAGCAATTTTCCAGCAAAGAAATTGTGTTACGAAATCGTTCTCTCACCGAGTAGCAATGGCATCCATAAGCACCAGTGGCAGCAAGGCAAAGAAAGGTTCTGAAATGCTTGTGAAGGGAGTCGAATGGAAGGCGCCCAATTTCAAAATTGTTCCTGCCATCGCTAAATCACTCGACTCGCATGGAGCTCAATTGCAGATCCCTCCAAAGGTACTTCTAATCAATGATATTCGTACTCATTTCAAGTGTACTGTGCAAGAAATAGGGACACTAGATATGGATAGTACCCTAGCCGAGTTATGCATGAATGGAACCCTAAAACTCGAGTTCAAACATTTAGAAACCAAAGGTTTAACCCATATCCCACATCTGCCAAGGAGTTTCCAAGTAAAATGGGTAAGGTATATCTTAAGCCGTGTGCATAATGGACAATTGTGGTTAGAACAACCCATCCTCATAACAAAGAAGATGATCCACAAGATCACGGGCTTACCAATGTTGACCAAAGCCAAAACCACCAAAACCCTAGGTCGAGATGACCTCCAAAAATTAACCCAAGCTGAATGGGATGGCAGAGGTCTAAAGCTCAACAATGTTTCAGATATAGAACTGAAATTTGGTATTTATGTTATTGCATACAAACTGTATAGTTCCAGCAGGCTGAATAGTGTACCCTGTGAGGCTGTAGATTTGGCATATAAGATTGTAAAGAAAAATATGGAGTTTGACCTAGCTGATGTGCTATTAAAACAATTGAATAAAAACATGGATAGCATAAGGACTGCAAAGACAATCCCTTGTAAATTTGGCTCTTTGCTAGTTTGTTTATTTTTCTATGTACAGAAATTCTTTCCATCTAAGGGTGCAGTTGTATGGAGGAAAGATACTCCAATTTTCTATCAAATAAATGAATTCATAGCAGAAATGGGTATGAATTTTGATAAGGTAATGGATAATTATTTTGAAGATTTCAAGGAAAGGATGAACAATAGGTTCAAGATACCTCCAAAACTTGTTGAAGAGTATAAGGATGATGTCTGTTTCATGGTTGACTATGACAGAGTCTACATCCAGGCAGTCAAACCCCGAGTGGCATGGGTAAAACCATTGCCCTATGAGCTAAATATTGATGATGCCAGAGATATCATTGAGGCACTGGTAAATAAACCAGTGGATCCCAAGTTGCTTGCATTTGGAACCTATGAAGAGGCAAAGGTTAGAAAAGAGCTTGAAATCAAGCTTCCTCAAGCAATCTCTAAAGGCAAGAGAAAGATAGAAAAGCTAAAAGCTGATACTGGACCTCTCATGATAACAGAAGGGAGAGGAGAAGATGAAGAAAAGGAAGAAGAAGAAGAAGAGCCTCAACGAAAGAAAGGTAAGGTAACTGTCACCAAACCTACAAAACAAACCACTGCAGTATTCTCCAGGAGAAAAAGACAGGGAAAGAAGGAACCTGTATTTGTTAAGCCTCCACTCACCTTTGAAGCAAGACTAAAGCAATTAGATGAAGGAGGTAGCTTCACAAACTTCAAAGCATTAAAGTTTGAAACCAGAACAGAACAGGAGAAAATGCAGATTGAGGATCTGGTACTGAACAAAATGGGAAAATGGAAATACTCCCCGAACCAGATAGCCTCTCAGATCTCCAAAGAGCTATTGGAAAGATTGCAACCAAGATGGGAAGCTGCAACAAAAACTGTCAAAGACATTTATGAGCAGACCCTGAGGAATCTCCTGCCAAATCTCTCTAATGCTGAAGTAAAGAAATCTCTGAAAGATCACGAAGGCAATATGATGATTAGATTCCACACTTGTTTGATACTTGTCAACGATATTGAGCATGTGGTAAATGATGCTACAAACATGTGGAAAAACATCTATCATCTACACAAACCCAGTGAGGATACTGTTGAAATCACGGACAATGACAACAGTGATGATAATGATGATGATGATGAGGGTGATGACATTGAAGAAATACCAGAAGACTTGCAATCAATAATGTTAGAAGTTGAAGAAGAAGCTAGAAAATAAATTGAGGAAGAAGAAGCTGAAAGAGAAATGGAGGAAGAAGCAGCCTCTACTAGTGAGATTGTGAGCTCAATAGCCTCATCAATTGATCAATCTCCACTTGTCTCCTCTCAGCTCCAGGTTTCTGCAATGCAAGTGCCAAGCACTTCATCTACCGAGCTAGCAGTCACTTCTTCAATTACCGAGCTTCCAAGCACATCATTAGCCACTGAGTCATCCACTGCAGTAGTTACTTCATCGAGTATATCTCTTCCACCTGCAGCTTGTACAGTAAGTCTTCCCAATTTCTTACCAATTTTATCTTCCTCAGCCACATTAGCCCCAATTTTTGCTCCAGTCAGTTCTCCAATTGTAAATATACCAGTATGTACATCATTTTTGAGTAGTACATCATTTTTGGGAAGTACATCAAGTTTTGATACAACCAACACTTCTCTTAGTTTGCCTTTAGTTGGTCCCATTCCAGTTTTGACAGCCAGTCCAGCATCATCAACTATTGTTTCAATTTCAAAGAGCAAAGGTGCAATCACTGCAGAAAAACCTAAGAGATACATGTTTTCCAGTAAGGCAGTAGATGAAGAAATAGATCTGGATAAGGACATTGTCATTCCTAAGATAGATCTAGATACTACATCAATTGATGAAATGAGAATGATCAGTCAGCTATTAGAGTAGAAGGCTAGGAAAAAATAGCTCAGGCATGAAAGAGACCAGGAGTATAGCATTATTGAAAGTGCTAAAAATATAATAACAGAAGCTATAGGTGTTGAAGTGGATTCGTCTCAACACATTTTGTTACAACTAGAAGAAGCGGTGAATAAATTCAATGAGGATATCTCAGGACAAGAAAAATTAATAGAGAAGGCAGAGAAGAAATTTTACAATAAGGTGCTTGAGCACATTGCATTAAAATAGGTTGAATTAACCTCAATATGACCACAGTGCAAGTTCATCCCATCATCTGAGAATCAAATTTTTGTCAGAGAAATAGGCAGAATTACTGAGAGAGGAAGCAAGGATCAGGTCTACTCTGATTGACATCCAGAATATGATCCTTCCTGTCATGAACACAATGCAGAAGCACATTGCATATTCAAAAACATTGATCCATGACAATAATTTCTCTGTTGCAGACCATGTGATTGAACTTTTTGCAAAAGTTCAAGTTGCTCTCTCCACATGTAAAATCCTGCAAGACAATTGGGATAAAACTCTGCAACTAATTCTTTAGGTACATTCTGAGTTTATCACACATTATGGTGTCTCCATGTAAATACATTTTTTTATTCTTTGGCATTATTGTCAAAAAGGGGGAGAAAGTAATATATAGAAGAAAATCAGACACAAAAGGGGAGAAGGTAATAAAGTAATAAAAAAAATGAAGTCATATAACTCATGTAAAAACCTTGTGTATATTGTATGGGGGAGTTATATGTAAGGTAGCCCATGTATATTCAGCACAACAGAATCAAATCAGTTTGTCAGATCTTGTATATAAATTTTGGCTCATAAGTGTTTTTGTCACTAATGCCAAAGGGGGAGATTGTTGGAATAATGATACATTTGTCATTAGTTACAACACTTATTTGATTCTAAATGCTTACCAAGTTCATCACTCAGTTTACAGTTCATACCGAGCATTCGTTGGTTACCAAATATGTTCAACAGTATTTACCGAGTCAGGAAGGTAAACAAAGGTTTTAATGTTTACCGAGTCAGAAAGGTAAACGAAGGATTTAGTGTTTACCGAGTCAAGAAGGTAAATGAAGGATTTAGTATTTACCGAGTCAGGAAGGTAAATGAAGGCTTCAGTGATTACCAAGACAAAAAGGTAAAGGAAGTATACAGTGCTTACCAAGTGAATCGAAGGAGTTAGTTTCTATCGAGTGACACAATGTTTACCGAGTCACCAGTGGTTACCAAGTCCCAAGCTACTCAGAGTGATTAGTATGGACCGAGCCCCTACCTCTACCAAGTACATGATGATGCCGTGTAATATAGTGGATGTCGAGTGTCAGAAGGTCACCGAGTGAGTTTGAGGAACCTGAGTTTTCTACTATCTGGCCGACTCAGTAATGTTTTGTCCACTTATATTTGGCTGACCTTGTTGCTGTAAATATTGGAATGGTATATATGTAATGTATTGTGCCATTTGCAAAAAAAATAGATATGATGAAGAGAAGTAACAGTGAAGTAAGAGCGAATTGAAAGAGAATCAGTAGCGGAGTATTCAACAAGGTTATCAAGGAGCAGCAAAGGTATATCCATCACATCAAGTGATCAGTACATAAGATCTAATCAGCAAACCAGTTGCAAGTAGATCCACTGCTTCATCCTAATAGGTGAATCAATTTTGTAAATCCTTTAACAGGGTAGACTTAACAATCTTTTGTAAATCTCCTAACAGAGTGCATACTTCATTGTATGTTTGTAAATCCTCTAACAAGGTAGATCTAGCAGTCCTACTTGCTCCTAACAGGGCAGATCACCAGAAGTGATCACTGTAAGCCTTAACCGGCCAACTTTATACTGCAGTATTGAAGTTTCGTGGGCATCATTCCCACCCCAGTTTTAATTTCAATTTGAAAGGTTTCTGGGTCACCAAATCAGTGTGTTAATCTTTTTCATGCATACAGTAAAGTAGATGAATGAATGGTAAATTTGTTATTATGCTGAATTGGTTTAAATTTTAAAGCTTACTGATTCACCCCTCCCCTCTCAGTAACTTTGTTAGTCCTAAATATTTCCAACATTACTATGTATTATTACTTTATAAATTTTTGAACCCAGAAAATGTAATATTGATTAATCAAAAATAATAATAAATGACAATCGAAATATTTTATAAAACATAAAATGAAAGGTCTCAAAATGACTAAAATGTCATAAAAAAATCATATGACAGGTGGGTCAAATTCTAGGCCTACAAATCTCCGTATGTTTAAGATTCTATGAGTTACTATTAATCAAATAAAGTATTTTAAACAAAATGGATGCTCTTATGTGAAATTCCCTTCTTGATCTTATGAATCGTGCTTTTATATAAAGATTAAAAAACACTAATGTCAAGGATGAGTGGTTATGTTTCTTAGAGGGGACCCACTAATGTCAAGGATGTTGGGATTTGTAATTATTGAAGATGTTGATAGTATTTGGTGGACATGAATGAATGAGGTAACACGAAGGGGTGGGTGTTAACTAGCATAAAATACCTTAAAGAGAAGTTGTGCTTGTTAGTGAATAGAGGGGTGAAAGAGTGTGGCGTGCTTAGGTAAAAGAATTTGTTGTCAATTGGTGGTGGAGTTGAGTGAATTTGTAAGAGTGGGTTACTTAGATTGTATGAAGTCATAGGTTTTGTGACCATTTTTGTCTCACTCTTTGTGTGAGATTAGGTTGCATTATACCTAGGTGTGGCCCCACTTTGCCACTTTGTGAGGGTAGTTGCAAGCCATGAGAATCTAAAGTGCTTTTGTGAATGAAGTAATACTAATGAGTGTGTATAGAGTAGACTATGCTAAGGTACGGTGATATTTGAATAAAATACATAGATTGAATATGATACAAAAAATATTAGAAAATGCTGACAATTTTCGAAGAGGTAACTATACATATATATTTCTCTCTATAAATGAATTGAAATATTACAATTCACAAATGTAGAAAAAATGAAACAATGTCTAAAACATAGAAAACTTACCTTTTTATAAGAAAAAATGAAATCATTTTAAAACTTATTAAATAATACATATTAATCAAAATAATTTTTCTTATGTTATTTTATTTACAAACTCATATTATTTTATTTATTTATTTGCTTTTTTGAGAGAGAGAATTATCTCGTTTTACTTATTTACATGATGTAGATGTAAACCAAAAGTTATTTAAACTTTAAAAAAGCAATACCTTAATATGTAAGCAAGATTTAAAATATTCCAAAAGACAAATATAAAGGAAAGAGTTGCTTTTTTAAGTTGGATATATTGAGAAAAAGCTAAAAGAAAAACATAAGCAAAAATAATTGTTTAAATTAGAAATAGTATGGCTATAATGGTCATTTTTACACTTTTGTACCATATATGACAATCTAATTTTTTTTTTAAAGACGTATAGAGTGACATGTTATATTTTTATAAGACAATCAATATGACACATTAAAATATCAATAAATTGTATACACTATATATTTTTTACTTTATAATATAAATATATGTGATTAATTTATGAATTTATATTTTTAAGTGATAGATATGGGTATTTCTTAACTTCAAATTATTTTAATATGAACTTAGAAACCTATTATTGTTAATAATTGTTATATTGTATATAATTTTTTTTTTCCACATATTACTAATTTATAATATTAGTACATAATGAAATGCTTCTATATTGTTTGTCATATATTTATGCTAATTAAAAATCTTTCTAAAATAAAGCGTACAAATCTAAAGTTTGTCTAATTAATTTGAGATTTTTTTGCATGTATTATTAATTTATAATTATTTTGTAATTTTTAATGAGTGTCTATAGAGTAGACTATGCTAAGCTACAATGATATTTGAATAAAACACATAGATTGAATATGACACAAAAAACATTAGAAAACGTTGACAATTTTCGAAGAGGTAACTATACATATATATTTTTCTCTATAAATGAATTGAAATATTACAATTCACAAATGCGAAAAAAATCAAACAATGTCTAAAACATAGAAAAATTGCCTTTTTATAAGAAAAAATGAAATCATTTTAAAACTTATTCATTAAATAATACATATTAATCAAAATAATTTTTTTAATATTATTTTATTTACAAACTCATATTATTTTATTTATTTATTTGCTTTTTTAAGAGAGAGAATTATCTCCTTTTACTTATTTACATGATGTAGACGTAAACAAAAAGTTATTTAAAACTTAAAAAAGCAATACCTTAATATGTAAGCAAGATTTAAAATATTTCAAAAGACAAATATAAATGAAAGAGTTTCTTTTTAAGTTGGATATATTGAGAAAAAGCTAAAAGACAAACATAAGCAACAATAATTTTTTTAATTAGAAATAGTATGGTACATAGAAAGAAATTTCGATGGAGGCCTTAAATGGCTATAATGGTCATTTTTACACTTTTGTACCATATATGACAATCTAATTAATTTTTTAAGACCGTATAGACTGACATGTTATATTTTTATAAGACCGTCAATATGACACATTAAAATATCAATAAGCTTGTATAGACTATATATTTTCTACTTTATAATATAAATATATGTAATTAATTTATCAATTTATATTTTTAACTGATAGATATGAATATTTCTTAACTTCAAATTATTTTAATATGAACTTAGAAACCTGTTATTATTAATAATTATTATATTGTATATAATATATATTATTTTTCACATATTACTAATTTATAATAGAAAAAAGTTTATGTATGATTTAGTATGTTTTTTTTTTTATATCGGTAAATGACTGAAGCCTAGATCAATTATTATTATTTGTTGGAATTAATTATTATTATATGTTAAGTGAAGGTAGATTTGAACCCAAGACCTCTCACATGAGAGGCTCGTAAGTTACCATTACGTTGTAGGCTTTTGCCTAAATTACTATGTATTATTACTTCATAAACTTTTAAACCCAAAAAAATATAATATTGATTAAATAAATAATAAAAATAAATGACAATCAGGCAAGAGCCTACAACACAACAACAAATTGTGAGCCTCTTATCTGAGAGGTCTTGGGTTTGACTCTACACAAGCTTAATATTAATAATAATTGATCACATCACATAATAATAATGAATCTTGGCTTCGGCCTCTTACCAATAATAAAAAAAGGCAATCAAAATATTCTATAAAACGTAAAATAAAAGGTATCAAAATGATTAAACTGTCATAAAAAAATCATATGACAGGTGGGGGTGGTCAACAAATTCCAGGCTTATGAATCCCTGTATGTTTAAAATTCTATGAGTTACTATTAATCAAATAAAGTATTTTAAAGAAAATGCATGTG
Organism: Cupressus sempervirens; assembly: GCA_028749045.1. Lineage (NCBI taxonomy): Eukaryota > Viridiplantae > Streptophyta > Pinopsida > Cupressales > Cupressaceae > Cupressus > Cupressus sempervirens. The sequence goes on from CM053786.1 coordinate 19,538,406, forward strand.
CTCATGTGAAATTTCCTTCTTGATCTTAAGAATCATGCTTTATATAAAGATAAAAATAGATGGATCGTTGTCTTTTAAAGCAAGTGATGCATGTAAGGATGTTTGTGGAGTTATTTGTAAAAAAAATTGGCATGGGGAGAGGAGCTAATAAGTGTACGAGGTCTAATATTGGAGCACTTAAAGGCTTACAAATGTGTATCTCATTAATTGCCACATATCTATTTTGTTGACACATTCTATTGTGCCCATGATTAGGTTGTAGTTACATAAAACTAGTGTATGCATAAAATATAATTAACCCAAATATGATAAGTATATATGAAGCCTCACCACGCTAGCCATAAACCAACATTAGAAGAGTGTAATTTGCAATGTGGAAGGTAATAGACCCAATATAGGATGACAACTTGTAATGCAATACAACTACTAAGACTATGTGTGCCTCATGGGACATGGCCACAATCACACACCATTGAACCCTTGTATCTAATCTTTTAAGCTAAAGCAATCAATTACTAGTCACTTCATATCCCATCCAGTTACATTGCAAAAAAAACTAAAGTTGTCATTACCCATTGAAGGGAAAATAAATTATAAGTAAATGGTGATTTTAAATAAACTTTGTTAATTTATTCAACATTCAAAATTCAAACTAGACAGAGTAGAGTCATTGGATATGTTATACCAACATAGAAAGCTTGGTATATACAATTATACATGAACTCATCTCATTTGAGACATGAAGAAGACACAACAACCATTAAAGAGGAGTAAAACACAACATTTCAAGAAATTTAAACCATTTCTTAAAGTTTTGAAATTGAAAGAAAATGTTATTCCTTTTACTTCCATAATGTATTGTACTATTACATATAATTAATTAATGTTTCAAGCATCTCTATTTATCTACAAGCAATTACTCTATCAAATATGTTTGCCTACAATTTTATGTAAACCTTTCTTGTTATATTTCTTCATGCTCCTATAACTATTTTAAAACCCTACTACTTCAAAAATATATTCTTAAACAATAGTAAATCCCTCTCTTGTTGTTATACATTCTTCATTTGTCTCCTAAATGTTCATATCCTTCTTGGTAGCCTAAACCCTTATTGTTTTACATTGTCATTCTCTTTTTGCATAGTGATAGTTCATACCCTTGGTTAATATTTCTACTCCTTACATTTTTACACTCTTTTGGATATGATCTTTCTACAATTCCCCTCAACTTTGTCTCCCTTTAAGCTTTACATGCCCTTACCATTTTTCTTTTACATGTATACTTTGTCAACTGAAATCCTTAATGTTTCCCATCCTTTCAAATTCATGAGGAAAGGTTATTTATATTGTTTCCATAATATTTATTTCAACTTCACTTTCTATTGACCCTTACTATATGGTTTTACATCCTCTTGACTTGCCTTCACCCGCTTAATGTTTTACATTATTATTGTTTGACATGTCTTTGCCTAACTATAAAAAAATATTACATTGAGGGAAACATACTACTTTTCTTCAAGCATCAATGTCATCTTACTCAATACATTATGATTTAGTGTAGAGTTGTATAATGGTTTCTCAATAATCATCACTAATACCATTTATCATCAAGCATCACTCTAGGAAATAATATGGTTATTTTGTTTCATTTCATAGTTTCCCATGTTCCAACATACTTCAATTATAAGGCCACATATTTAATTCATAATCTGAAAGCACAGTGTTGACATAAATGATATTATTCATAGAGAATAAACATGGACAAGTAAGAAAGATTCAATCCAAACAATGAACATGGATATAGTTGAGAGTGGATTTTATTCACATTGATCAATGCACATCACACACTTACATCTTAAGGTGTTCTTGCAACCAACTCTCCAATTGATGTAGACATAAAATCACAAGACATCTCAGTGAATTTTCTATATCCACATATTTTAGTGTCTCAAAGATATTGCTGGCATAGGAATTGAAAATTAGAATAGAAAATTGGAGTGGGAATGGGAATGGAGAATAGGAATAGAAAATAACAATTCCAATCCTATTTGGTTCAACTGGAATTTGATTGAAAATATGTTGATCCTTTGTTTTGTTGAACATGATTGGCATAGGAATAAGGTAAAATTTACATTATTTATTTAATTTTATTATATTTAATTTGTTATTTATTTGGTTTTTTTCAATAATTGTAAATAAAAATGTATTTTTTAATTCATTGAAGTTATTGAGAAATTTAATTATTTCAATTTTTGAATGAGGAAACTCATAGAAAAACCTCAGGTGGATCTACAATAGGAAGTTCTTTAAATGCACAAAGCAAAGGCAGAACAATTGAGAGATGAAATAATTTTGAAAACTGTGAGAAAACAAGAGGAAAGTCGAAGGGAAAGAGGTCTCAATCTAGAGGATTGAGAGATTGTTGGTACTGTGGTAAACCAAGGCATAAGAAGAAATATTTTGGACTTGAAAGAACAATGAAGGAGATAAACCAAAAGGGAAAAATGAGGCAAATGTGGTAAGTAACAAATTCGAAGAGGATGCTTTGCTTCTTTCTTTAGAAAGTATTGATGATTCATGGGTTTTAGATTCTAGTGCTTCATTTCATTCTACACCCCATAGAGGTTATTTTATTGATTATGTCCAAGGGGATTTTGGGCTTATTTATTTCAGGATAATGAGCCTTGTCAAATTTTTGGAAAGGGAAACACTAAGATTAAGTTGTAGAATGAGAATCATTGGCTACTACATGAGGTAAGACATGTTCCAAGGCTAAGTAGGAATTTAATTTTAGCAAGGCAACTCGATGATGAGGATTGTGTAGTTACTTTTAATGATAAAAGTTAGAAGGTTTCAAAAGGTTCCCTTGTAGTAGCAAAAGGTGTGAAAGTAGGCACCTTATATCTTTGTATAAATCATATTGTTTCTTCTATTTTGATTGTTTTATGAAAAAATGAATGTTCAGGAATAGTTGTTGCAGTTGAGTAGGGAGAACAAACTATTGCTATAGATTTTGATATGACTCTATGGCACCATAGACTTGGGCACATGAGTGAGAAAGGTATGAAAGTACTTCATTCAGAGAAATTTTTTCTAGGTGTAAAATGTGTTAATATGGATTTCTATGAAAGTTGTGTGTATGGAAAACAAAAGAGAGTGAGTTTTGTGAAGAGTGGGAAGGAAAAGAAAAGTGAGAGATTAAAGCTTGTGTATATAGATGTATGGGGACCAACTCAGGTATCTTTCCTTGGTGGCTTTCATTATTATGTTACACTTATTGATGATGCAACTACAAAAGTATGGATTTATTTACTTAGACACAAATCTAATGTATTTCAAACTTTTAAGAAATGGAAATGATTGATTGAAAATGAGATTGGTATGAAATTAAAGTGTCTCAGATCTGATAATGGTGGTGAATATTGCAGTCATGAATTTCAAGATTATTGCTCCACTAATAGTATTTGTAGATAAAAAACTATTCCAAAGACTCCATAGGAAAATGGAATGGCTGAATGCATGCACAAGATTATAGTGGAGAATGCAAGGAGCATGAGGTTGCATGTAGGGTTGCCCTTAAACATGTGGGTGGAGGCTATCAATACTAATGTATATTTTATTAATAGAGATCCCTCTACTCCTTTGGGTTGTGGTATTCTAGAGGAAGCATAGAGTGGTAAGAAGGTGAGTTATTCTTTTCTCAAAACCTTCGATTGTGAAGCATTTGCTCACATAGATTTTGAAAATAGAACCAAGCTGGAAGCTAATTCAAAGAAATGTGTTATGTGTATTTGCTAGATATGGCATTGATGAATTTGGTTATAAGCTTTGGGATTTTGAAAATTTTAAAATTGTAAGAAGTAGGGATATCATATTCAATGATAAAGTGCTATACAAAGATTTGTTGCAGCAACATGAGAAGAAAGAAGATGATTATGTAGTGTTGGATGATACTCCACAAGATGATGTTCCAGCAATTCCTCATTATTTTCAACAACCACAACAACAAATACCACACACCCTAGTGAATGTTAGATGGTCTACAATGCTAAGTAGACCTCCAAAAAGATTTTCTCCTATTTTGTACTCTATTTTACTTACTGGTGCTGGTGAACTTAAATGTTATGATGAAGCTATGCAGGTGGATACAAAGATTTAGTGGGAGTCTACAATGAAAGAAGAAATGGACCCTTTGCTAAAAAATAAGACATGACATTTATGCAAGTTGCCTATAGGTAAAAGGGATTTACAGAATAAATGGGTTTATAGGTTAAAACAAGAGGATAGAGGTAAGAAAAGATCTAAAGCCAGGTTAGTGGTAAAAGGATTTGCACAAAAAAAGGGCATGCATTGATTTTGATGAGATATTTTCTCCTGTTGTTAAAATGACTTCTATTTGCATTGTTTTAAGTATTGTGGCTATTGAAAATTTGCATTTGGAGCAGCTTGATGTTAAAGTCATCTTTCTTCATGGTTATTTAGATGAAGAGATATATATGACACAACCACAGGGATTTGAGGTCAAAGGTAAGGAGAACTTAGTGTGGAGATTGAAGAAAAGTTTATATCACTTGAAGCAAGCACCTCAACAATGTTATCTAAAATTTGACAGGTTTATGCATGATCATGGATACAATAGGTGTCACTCAGATCATTGTGTTAATTTTAAGAGGTTGGCTGATGACAACTGCATTATTTTATGTTTATATGTTGTTGATATGCTTGTAGCTGGGTCTAACATGGATCACATTATAGAGTTGAAACACCAGTTAGCACATTGATTTGTTATAAAGGATTTGGAGGCAGCAAAACAAATCCTTGGTATGACAATTTGCAAAGATAGGAAGAATAGGAAATCAACATTATCTAAGGTTGATTATATTGCAAAGGTGTTGCAATGCCTCTCTATGGAGAATGCTAAAGGTGTCAACACACCTTTACCTGGTCATTTGAAGTTGACAAAGGAGATGTGTCCAAAGACATAAGAAGAGGAGGATAATATGTCCAAGGTACTTTATGCTTTAGCTATAGGAAGCTTGATGTATGCTATATTATGTACAAGGCTAGATATTGTACATGCAGTGGGAGTCGTTAGTAGGTATATGAGTCATCTAAGGCTTGAGCATTGGAATGAAGTTAAATGGATTCTCAGATATTTTAGATGAATATCTAGTAAGTGTTTACATTTTGGGGGCTCTACTATTGATTTATAAGGCTATGTTGACATAGATTTGGCAAGGGATATTGATATGATATGGGGGATAAATATCAAGTAAAATTGAAATGTCCCTAATGCTCCAAGAATCAACATCATTACAAAGTGTTCACAATTCTAACTCCAATGCAATTTAAATGAGAAAAATTGGAGTCCAGATGACAAAGTTATGGCTGGTCAAAGATTGGTCAAATCAAGTACACAGATCATAAAAAGGTGAAAAAATAATCATCTCAAAAGTGGTCAACAATGGATTTCAAATTGAAGATCTCATTTCATCGGAAAAGGAGTTCATATGTTGAAGTTATGCACATTTGAATTGGGAAGAAAAATACAAAATATTGATGACATCATCATGACATCACCAAAGTGACATGGCAGCTTCAAACAATCAACATTTGACATGTGGCATCTACAAGAAAGGTTTTTTTTCCAAAAGTACATGGTCAGATTTGAACCCACAACCACTTTCCAAGTGGATTCCTCAACAGCTGCCACACCACAAAACAAAATTTACTAAATTTTGGAGGAAGTTTGTTTTTAAATTATAACAGATTGCCAAATGGAGTGAATGAAGATCAACGGGCAGTGAACCCTTGACTACCAGCCTCCCAAAATGGTGGATCACCATTGTGCTATTTATACCAATATGATCTTTTGGGGTGCATATTTTATTTGAAAGTTGTTTTAATCGCCAACCTTAGTTAAATACAGTTTATTTTGTTAAGATAGCCCCTAAAAATGAAATAAGGGCATATTTGAGAAATGGAAAAGGGGATATTTTTGGGATTATTTTCCCAAGGGAGATTATTTTCTATTTTGGTGGTTTAAGTCTAATTATGGCCAATTTTATGTATAAAAGAGGCATTAGTCCATTGAAAAACCATCCAAGTGATAAGAAGGAGATTATGATTTTGGAGACTTGGTAATTATTCCTTCACATTGGAGAATAATGTTGTAATTATGCTTGAAGGGAATTATTTCAAAACACTTTTAATTGATTTTGGAGCTAATCAGATTAGTCCCTCTATTGGAGCAAGACCCAGAGACGTAGTTTGACCTGCAGATGAACTCTGTTATCAATTGTGTTTTGTCTTCTATCTCTCTTCTCTCTTTCTTTCAGTCATTACCTTATTATGCTTTGTTCATTTAAGCATTTAATTTATTTTGATTTGCTAAATGATGTTTTGAAATAACTTTATGTAATTATGTTAACCATTCCTCTGTAATTGTCCTAGATCCTAATCAGATCAAGTTTTGTATTACAACTCTTGCGTGACTAGTATTGCATATTTGAATGCTAACAAGATCCAAGATTGAGAAAGGTGAACAAAAGCTCAAGGAATACAATCTTTAGATTGAAAAATGAAGGACTAGACCATCATTACAAATGGAAGGCAAAGGTGGTGGACACATTTTTCAAGATAAGATTATCCAAAAGACTCTTTAGAATTTGCAAACAATGATAGAAGTTTTGGTACAAGAAAGAGAAGAAAAGATGCAAAGATGTGCAACTTGGAAGGACAAAGGGAAAAAGAAAGGAGGCGATCATGATCCTCCAAACACACCTCCCTCTTCTACCCATTTTGAGTCTTCTAACATTTTGAAGTGTCGACATAAGCCTTGAATCAAGTTGGATGTAAAGTTTGACTTGCCAAATTATTGTGGGCAGCTAAATGCAGAGAAATTAGATGACTGGATTCAACAAGTAGAAGTCTCCTATAGAGTTCAAAACCTTGTAGATGATGCTGATAGAATTTGGTTAGCTACTCTTTAGTTAGGAGGTATAGCTCTAACCTAGTGGGAGTGTATGACTTGGGATGAAACTTTATAGCATGGTAAGTTCAATTTGTCTTGGTTAGAATTTACTAATACTTTAAAGAAACAATTCTACCCCCTAGGTCATATGCAAATAGGTAATGATGAATTGGCAACCATTTAGGCAAGGAAAAGGTCAAACTGTCCAAGAGAACACCCATGAATTTCATAAAAAGGTTATTTCATTAAATGTTCCATTGTACACCCAGGATACTTTACTCAAGTACATAGGTGGTCTTCATTCTTACGTTAGACATTTTATTTTGGTTTTGAATCCATGTAATTTGGATGAAGTATGTGTACAAGCTACATATTTAGAGTCAAGGGGTAAGGGTACTTTCATTGATAAGGTTGATAATAAGCCATCTAAGTTTAAAGGTAAATCCAAAGACAAAGGAAAGGGGAAAAGTATATCTACAGTGAAGAAAGAGGGTGAAAAACCCACATGCTCACATTGCAAGAAAGAAGGGCATGATGATAAAAAGTGCTAGAACCTGCACCCAAAAAAGAGGCCAAAGAAATATGGTGGAAACAAAGGCAAACAAAAGTTAGTTGATGCAATTCAATAGGATCTTGGATCTGACTCTAGAGATTGTTGCTATCGAAATCCAAGGTAAAGGAAAAGGTATATCTCTTTCTCCAGCTACAAGTGCTTCAAATATAAGTGCCAGTGCAAGTAAAGAATCTTCTCCTAAGAATGATAAGAAAAGGAATGAATTATTTCATATTCGGGTTGTTATCAAGCACACTAAGGTTGATACTTTGTTTGATATAGGTTCGCAAGTTAATTTGGTATCTAAAGAAGTTGTTTAAAAACTTAACTTGACTATAATACCTCATCCAAAGCCATATCTTATTGGATGGGTTTGCAATGATGCACAATTACAAGTAACTAAGCAATGTAAATTGAGATTTGCTATCATTGAAAACTTTATAGATGAGGTAGAAGTTGATGTAGTCCCTTTAGATATTTGGGAGTCCATACCTGTATGATTGACAAGCTATCTTTTATAGGCAGGAGAACAAATATCATCTTTCAAAAGGTTGAATACATTGTACAAGCACATAAGATAAAGACCAATCTTGGATTAGTTAATGCTGGTCAGATGAAAAGGTTAGTCAATTCTAGTAAGAACTTTGTATTAATGCTTGTAAAGCCAAATAAGATGAAACACTTGAGGCATTCAAGGGATGTGATCCTAAACATAAGTCTAAAATGGTCAAGATTGTTTAATTAATCAATGTTTCAAGCATCTCTGTTTATCTACAAGCAATTACTCTATCAAATATGTTTGTCTACAATTTATGTAAACCTTTCTTGTTATATTTCTTCATGCTCCTATAACTATTTTAAAACCCTACTACTTCAAAAATATATTCTTAAACAATACTAAATCCCTCTCTTGTTGTTATACATTCTTCATTTGTCCCCTAAATGTTCATATCCTTCTTGGTAGCCTAAACCCTTATTGTTTTACATTGTCATTCTCTTTTTGCATAGTGATAGTTCATACCCTTGGTTAATATTTCTACTCCTTACATTTTTACACTCTTTTGGATATGATCTTTCTACAATTTCCCTCAACTTTGTCTCCCTTTAAGCTTTACATGCCCTTACCATTTTTCTTTTACATGTATACTTTGTCAACTGAAATCCTTAATGTTTCCCATCCTTTCAAATTCATGAGGAAAGGTTATTTATATTGTTTCCATAATATTTATTTCAACTTCACTTTCTATTGACCCTTACTATATGGTTTTACATCCTCTTGACTTGCCTTCACCCGCTTAATGTTTTACATTATTATTGTTTGACATGTCTAACTATAAAAAAATATTACATTGAGGGAAACATACTACTTTTCTTCAAGCATTAATGTCATCTTACTCAATACATTATGATTTAGTGTAGAGTTGTATAATGGTTTCTCAATAATCATCACTAATACCATTTATCATCAAGCATCACTCTAGGAAATAATATGGTTATTTTTTTTCATTTCATAGTTTCCCATGTTCCAACATACTTCAATTATAAGGCCACATATTTAATTCATAATCTGAAAGCACAGTGTTGACATAAATGATATTATTCATAGAGAATAAACATGGACAAGTAAGAAAGATTCAATCCAAACAATGAACATGGATATAGTTGAGAGTGGATTTTATTCACATTGATCAATGCGCATCACACACTTACATCTTAAGGTGTTCTTGCAACCAACTCTCCAATTGATGTAGACATAAAATCACAAGACATCTCAGTGAATTTTCTATATCCACATATTTTAGTGTCTCAAAGATATTGCTGGCATAGGAATTGAAAATTAGAATAGAAAATTGGAGTGGGAATGGGAATGGAGAATAGGAATAGAAAAAAACAATTCCAGTCCTATTTGGTTCAACTGGAATTTGATTGAAAATATGTTGATCCTTTGTTTTGTTGAACATGATTGGCATAGGAATAAGGTAAAATTTACATTTTTTTATTTTTTTAATTTAATTTTATTATATTTAATTTGTTATTTATTTGATTTTTTTCAATAATTGTAAATAAAAATGTATTTTTTAATTCATTGAAGTTATTGAGAAATTTAATTATTTCAAATTATTTCAAATAAATAGATAACATTGTGAAAATGTTAAACACAATAAATAACCGTGAAACTAGTAAAATATATTTATCATTTATATACAAAATGTTAAAACAAATAGTCCCCATGATGAAAGTACAAAAAAATGGACATTAATTTACTAAAATGTGTCCACCATCAGGTATGCAAAGTCATAATAAAATTTAAATCTTCAATATAGGTATACAAAGTCATAATAAAATTTACATCTTCACTGTCTATAAAGTAATGGAAGCAATGCTACGATTATAACAATTAGAACGCAAATAACACATTGTTCAAACAGAAGGCTTTTGACACTTTGAAGGAAAAGTTGAGCACTGCACCAATTCTAACTCTACTTGATCTACATCAACCATTCAAAATCGAGATAGATGCGAGTGAGTTTTCCATGGGAGTTGTATTAATACAATGAGATAAACTAGTTTGCTACCACTCCAAAACTTTTTCAGGAGTAGTAAGTAACTATCCTACTTATTATAAGGAACTTTATGCTTTAGTTCAGAGTGTTAAGAAATGGAAACACTACTTAATGGGGAAATAAACTATAATCCACACTAATCACTAGCCACTTCAATATTTGCACTCATAATCTAAGTTGCAACAAAGTAGGCACTTTAGGTGGATAGTTTTTCTACAATAATCTCATTTGGTAATTAAGTATAAGAAGGGTGTTGATAAAAAAGTAGTAGATATTCTATCTAGGCCTCCTATTAAAAATGCTTTGATAATCCTTCATAATAGTTCTATGGTTCATGGAATTTTTTAGGAACAATATGCTAATGATGAGAACTTTAAGGATATCCATGTAGCTTTAATCTAGGGTAAACATGTAGAAGAGAAATATTACTATGTGCAGGATAATTTGTTGTACCACTTGGGAAAACTATGCACTTCTAAAGATGAACATGCACATGTAACTTGGGAAGCACATAACTCTTTGATTGTAGGAAATTTCAGGGTAAGTAAGACATTGGCTCAATTGAAAAAACATTTTTACTAGCATTGTATGCAAGAAACTATCACTAGGTATATCAAAGGATGTGTAATGTGTGTAACTAGCAAACTAGGTAATAGGAAATTAGGTTTGTACACACCTGTACCTGTACCATCCCATCCATGGGAAAGTGTATCTATGGACTTTGTGGGGGGTTTACTTATGTCTAGGAAGGGTCATGATTATTTGTATGTAGTAGTTGATCGATTTAGTAAAATGTGTATTTTAATGCCGTGTAAAAAGTAGGTCATTTCTAAACTAACAACTCATTTGTACTTTTAATTTGTATGGGTTCATTTTGGGTTACCTACTTCTATCATATCAGATCGAGGTTCTTTATTCTTGGGGGAATTTTGGTCATCTTTGTGGGGACTCATGAACACCAAGCTGAAGAAGAGTACAACCTTCTATCCACAAATAGATAGACAGACAGAGGTAGTCAATAGGACAATTTTTCATCTTCTTAGAGGTTACTATAGTAAGTATCATAATTTGTGGGATGAAATTCTTCATTATGTGCAACATGCTTAAAAATATGTAACACACTTTTCTACAAAGAGATATCCTTACGAGACTTGCTTCGATTACTTGCCTAAGACACCAATGGATTTTGCTTTTGGGAAGGACAATGTTGTAGATGGATGCCATGATGTAGAAAAAGGCTTTAAAGTTCATCTAAAAGGTCCAAGCAATCCACCTGGTAGTAGAAGCATAGTTGGAGTAGAGCCAAGCAATATACAAGGCTCACCATGATAAGCATCATGTATCAATCACCATTTCCAAGTTGGTGATAGAGTTTGGTTACATATCAAGAAGGAAAGAATGCAAGGTGAAGGAAGGAAGCTCAAGCCTATCCAATATGGTCTTTGTAAGATCTTAGAAAAGATTGGTACCGATGCCTTTCACCTTAATCTTCCTTTATACATGCAAATTTTTTCAAATATCAATGTTGAGAATCTAAAATTGTATGAACCTCCAATGATCTTGGATGAAGACACAAACATTTAGGTTCCATCTATTGCCAAATTTTCACCAAAGTATATGTTAGAATTGCCAGAATATATCATCCTTGATAGGAATGTTAGGACATCATGAAGAGGACCAATTGAATATGTTCAAGTGGGATTGAAGGGGATGTATCCAAGAAAGGCAAGATGGATGGAGATTGGTAAAGTGAGGAACTATACCCTCACCTACTTTCTAAGTAATCAAACTTTTGAAGGTCCAAAAACTCTTTAGTGGGGAGGCTTGATATGTGGGATTAAAATCAATTAAAATTGAAATGTCTGTAATCCTCAAAGAATCAACATCATTATAAAATGTTTACAATTCTAACTCCAACACAACTTGAATGGAAAAATTTGGAGTCCAGATGACAAAGTTATGGCTGGTTAAAGATTGGTCAAATTAGGTACAAAGGCTATTAAAAGGTGAAAAAATATTCATCTCAAAAGCAGTCAACAATGGATTTCAAATTGAAGAGCTCATATAGAGCTTTCCAATGATGTTCATTTCATCAAAAAAGAGTTTATATGTTGAAGGTATGCACATTTGAATTGGGAAGAAAAATACAAATATTGATGACATCATCATGACATCAGCAAAGTGACATGGCAGCTTCAAACAATCAACATTTGACACATGGCATTTGGAGGGAAGGTTTGTTTTTCAAAAGCACATGGTTAGATTTAAACCCACAACCACTTTTCCTCAACAACTACCACACCACAAAATAAAATTTACTAGATTTTGGAGGGAGTTTGTTTTTAAATTATAAACTGAAGTGAATGGAGGCCCGTGGGGGTTGAACCCTTTACTACCTACCTCCCAAAATGGCGGATCACCACTATGCTATCTTTTCGATGCATATTTTATTTAAAAGTTGTTTTAAATGCCAACCTTAGTTAAATAAGGTTTATTTTGTTAAGATAACCCCTAAAAATGAAATAAGGCCATATTTGAAAAATGGCAAAGGGGATACTTTTGAGATTATTTTCCCAAGGGAGATTATCTTATGTTTTGGTGGTTTAAGCCTAATTATGGCCAATTTTATGTATAAAAGAGGCATTAGTCCTTTATAAAACCATCCAAGTGATGAGAAGGAGATTACGATTTTGGAGACTTGGTGGTTATTCCTGCAAATTGGAGAATAATGCTACAATTGTGCTTGAAGGGAATGTTAGTTTGTGGTGACTAATCAGGAAAGTACTGTACATACTTCATAAATTTTTTGGAAATTTTTTTGGGCCATGACCAACATTGTGGCCAACATATGGCTGACATGTTGCAACCCTAAATCAGTAAAAATACTTGTATTAAAGGGCTTAGGGTTAGGGATTGTTTCATTATGGTGATGCAAAAATTGGTTCTTGCAGTGGTATTAAGCTGTCAGGGATTATAGATTTTAATTAGGTTGTAATCACTGGATCACAATAATATTGGATTTTTTGGTTGGTGGATATATCCCAAGGATTAGGTGAACCACATTAAATCTTGGTGTCTTGTGTTCTTTTCTATGTGATCTATTATTTTCTATTATTGGTTATATTTGCATGTAATTGTTATTTCTATCGATGGTTTAATTCTAACAAGTGGTATCAGAGCGAGGTTGTTCTTTCAGTTATCCTCTATAGGAAAGTCTCATGGTTGAGTGGGAGTGATGGCAGATGAGGGTAAGTTGAGGGTTGACAGGTTTAATGGGTAGAACTTTCAATTATGGAAGATGCAAATGGAAGACTATCTTTATCAGAAGGATTTATGGAAGCCATTGGAAGGAAAAACCAATAATTAGGGATATATGTCAAATGACAATTGGTATCTTTTGGACATAAAGGCACTTGAAAGAATTTGATTATGCCTAGCACCATCAGTGGCATTTAATATTACAAAAGCGAAGAAAACAAAAGAGTTGATGCAAACCCTAGTGACACTATATGAAAAGCCCTCCACTTCAAATAAGGTATTTCTCATGAAGCATTTATTTAATATGAAAATGGCAGAAGGTGGATCTATTGTAGATAATTTTAATGAGTTTAATACTATTACTAGTTAGTTATCTTCTGTGGGTATCAATTTTGATGAAGAAATTAGGGCTCTCTTGATTTTGTGTTCTTTGCTTGAAAGCTGAAATGGCTTAGTAATGGTTGTGAGTAATTTTGTTCCTAGATCTAGTACCCTAAAATATGATGATGTGATTGGTGTTGTTTTGAGTGAGGAAACTCATAGGAAATTCTTAGGTGGATGTACATCAGGAAGTACTTTGAATGCACAAAGCAAAGGTAGAATGATTGAAAGAGGAAGCAATTCTAAAAATCGTGGGAAATCAAGAGGAAAGTCAAAGGGGATGAGGTTTCAATCAAGAGGACCAAATGATTGTTGGTATTATGGGAAACTAGGACAATAAAAGAAAGATTGTTGGACTCAAAAGAAAAATGAAGGAGATAAACTAGATGGAGACAAGGAGGAAAATGTGGTAAGTAAAAAATCCAAAGAGGATGCTTTGCTTATGTCTTTAGAAAGTGTTGATGATTCATGAGTTTTATATTCTGGTGCTTCATTTCATGCTACACCTCATAGAGGTTATTTCATTGATTATGTCAAAGAAGATTTTGGACTAGTTTATTTGGGGGATAATGAACCTTGTCAAATTGTTGGAAAGGGAAAAGTTAAGATTAAGTTTTAGAATGTGAATCATTGGCTACTACATGAGGTAAGACATATTCCAAGGCCAAGTAGGAATTTAATTTCAGCAAGGCAACTCAGCAATGAGAGTTGTGTAGTTACTTTTAATGATAAAAAATAGAAGGTTTCAAAAGGTTCCCTTGTAGTAGAAAAAGGTGTGAAAGTAGGCACCTTACTTCTTTGTATAGGTCATATTGTTCCTTCTACTTTAATTGTTTCAGAGAAAAATGAATGTTCAGGAACAATTGCTGCAGTTGAGCAGGGAGAACAAATAGTTGCTATAAATTATGATACAATGTTGTGGCACAATAGAATTGGGTACATGAGTGAGAAAGGTATGAAATTACTTCATTCAAATAAATTTTTACCAGGTCTAAAATGTGTTAATATGGATTTCTATGAAAGTTGTGTGTATGAAAAACAAAAGAAAGTGAGTTTATTGAAGACTAGGAAGGAAAATAAAAAGAAAAAATTAGAGCTTGTGCATACTGATGTATGGGGATTAGCTTAGGTATCTTCCCTTGGTGGCTCTCATTATTATGTTACATTCATTGATGATGTAACTATAAGAGTATAGGTTTATTTCCTTAGACATAAATTTGATGTATTTCAAACTTTTAAGAAATGGAAATTCTTAGTTGAAAATGAGATTGGTAAAAAATTAAAATGTCTCAGATCTAATAATGGTGGTGAGTATTTTATTCATGAATTTGAAGATTATTACTCTACTAATGGTATTCATAGACATAAAACTATTCCAAGGACTCCATAGAAAAATGGAGTGGTTGAACGCATAAATAGGACTGTAATGGAGCATGTAAGGAGCATGAGGTTGCATGTTGGGTTGCCCTTACACATGTGGGAGGAGATTATGAATACTACTATATATTTGATTAATAAAGGTCCCTCTACTCCTTTGGGTTGTGGTATTCTAGAGGAAGCATGGACTGGTAAGAAGGTGAGTTATTCTTTTCTCAAAACCTTAAGTTGTGAAGTGTTTGCTCATATAGATTCTAAAACTAGAACCAAGTTGGAAGCTAAGTCAAAGAAATGTGTATTTTTTGGATATGAAATTAATGAATTTGGTTATAGGCTTTGGGATTTTGAAAATCATAAAATTGTAAGAAGTAGGGATGTCATATTCAATGAGAAAGTGTTGTACGAAGATCTATTGCAGCAACATGAGAATAGAGAAGATGATTATGTAGTGCTAGATGACACTCCAAAAGATGATGTTCCAGAAATCCCTCATGATGTACAACAACTACAACAAAAAATACCATACACACCAGTGAATGTTAGACAATCAACAAGGCAAATTAGACCTCCAAAAAGATTTTCTCCCTCTTTGTATTCAATTTTACTTTCTAATGCTAGTGAACCTGAATGTTATGATGAAGTTGTGTAGGTGGATATTAAGATTCAGTGGGAGTTTACAATGAAAGATGAAATGGACTAACTATTTGAAATGCTTTAGAATAACTGAGGGGGTGGGGGGGGGGGGGCGGGTTGAATCAGTTATTCAAGGTCCAGTTGTCCAATTCAAACTTTTCATCAAGTAAAATGTTGTAATGCCCCGCCCAGAGATCCTTGGAAACAAGGATTCAAATCAAGCCAAGATATTTTTTTTTTTACAAGTATGAATGCACAAGACAACACCATACAGGGATCACAAAGATCGCAACGGAAGACTTCAACACAATCCTGGCAACCAACGAATCTCCGAACGCCACTACCAAACTAACACACAAACAAAGCCAACAAAGACAACACACATGATGAGGGCACAAGAAAAAACCACTCATCAACAAAACACCAAGCTGGGGTAAAATGCAAAATCCTGAAATTTGGCTAAGCCTGAAACCCTGAAGCCCTGAAAATTGGCTAAGTCTGGATTTCTGAAGCCCTGAAATTTCCTAGAATCCATAACTTATCTCCGAGAGGTCTGAAACCTATCTCAAATGATTTTTCGCATATATTAAAATATATCTTAAGTATAAGGAATATGCACAAGGCAACACCATACAGGGATCACGAAGATCACAACGAAAGACTTCAACACAATCCCGACAACCAACGAATCTCCAAACGCCACTACCAAACTAACACACAAACAAAGCCAACAAAGACAACGCACATGATGAGGGCACAAGAAACAACCACTCATCAACAAAACACCAAGCTGGGGTAAAATGCAGAATCCCGAAATTTGGCTAAGCTTGAAATCCTGAAGCCCTGAAAATTGGCTAAGTCTGGATTTTTGAAGCCCTGAAATTTCCTAGAATCCATAACTTATCTCCGAGAGGTCTGAAACCTATCTCAAACGATTTGTCACATATACATCAACTTATACGTAAACGATATATTTTAAACCCCAAGAGACTAAAACAGAAACAAGAGACTAAAATAGAAACACGAAAACTCGATTTCAAGAGAAACCGACACAATTCAAAATGCAACAGCATAGGGTCGAAGAATGCCCAAAAGGGTATCCAAAACCACTCTCAAAAAGATTGGATCACGAAGAAAAGTGCCCGCTGATGGCACGCGTAGGTTTTTCACAAAAACCGTGCGACACTTTTTACTAAGGGAGGGCGACACTTCTCCCTTACTGCGTGCGACATTTCTCAAGAAGGCGTGCGATACTGGAAAAGTATCACATGACATTTCTCATAAAGTCGTGCGACACTCTTCTAGTTTTGTATGACACTTCTTCAGTAATGCGTGCGACACTTTATAGTCTCGTGCGACATTCTTTGTATGGGCATGCGATACTTTATCAGTGTCGCACAATGCTGAACAAATGTCGCCCATAGAAAGTAAAAATAGTTCCAGAACTCAAAAATGGGGAAAAACCAACAAAAGAACCTCCACACCGAGGAGTACCAGATCCACCAAGGGTCGAGGAATGAACACTTGAGTGCAAGAACAACACAGAATGAAGAACACCAAACCATCTAAACTACAGCAGCAAAGAACACACTGGAAATAAGCATTGCAGAGAACAAAAGCAACATCACAATGAACATAAATACATCTCAGGAACAATACAACCAAACTAAGTACGCGGTTCCTCCCAATCGTCAATAGCATCATAAGACCATCATCGATCCTAGCCATCCCCCGCGCGTAACATCCTAAGCCACTAACCAGATTGTCAGTACTGTCGTAATAGGGATGTCACTACTAAAACATGCAACAATATAAGCATAAGGAAATCTAACATGCTAGTAGTAAAGCATAAGATAATCCTACAGTAGATAACATCTCCTATTACATGCTAAATAGCAATGAGCAACAAATATACTACTGAATCAAATAACATCATCTAATTATATGCTAATCATCATGATAAGGGAATGTGTCAAATAAACTAACATCATCTAAACATGATATCCAAGCATTCCAATGAAAGCATAAATCACAAGAAAGCATACTCCGAAACCCAAAGTACCAAGTGAAAACATCCAGCAACGGTCGCACTAGGATAAGAGATCGTCTCTGTACACCAGTCCCTAGCAGTGGTGAAGGTAGCTACGCCTCCCAACCACGTGGCACCGATAGGTCCACACCCGCCATGCTGATGGAGATAATGATCCAACCACAAACACACATAAAACACAACATCCATGGCTAACACTCATGCCAGACAGTATGATGGCTGCAACCAAGAACCTAAGACAATGCAGGGAGTACAGGTCCTGATCAGACACTCAAAAGGCTACTAAGTAGGGGCTGACATCATGGAGAGTCGCTTGGCATCGAAAAGCCCAAGCTTGGATATGTGTAGCTCAACTCCCTCAATGGAAGGCCAATACACTGTGTAGCTCAACTCCCTCAACGGAAGGCCAATACACAAAAGTACCATTTTATTATCTTAAGTTTTATTACCAGTCACACATTTTATTTAGTTATCACTTATATAAAACTTCCTCTGCCAACCGGGAAGTAGTCACCAGGTTACAGGATAGAAGCCCCCTCCATATGCTACCCTACCCTACCCATGCTCATCCTATGACAAGTGCTCGTGGGCATGCATACTCCCATCCCAACCCCAATGATCATAACTTTCAGAAAATCCACGGAAGATCGGGCCTCGCAAGTCACCCAACAAATGTATGCGTACGTACTCGTGTGTGGCGCACCACCATCACGAAGATCATAACACAAGGACAGGAATGAGAACACAATGCAAAGAAAACACCCAACTGAAAGCAACACGGGAAGGACAGATTTTACACGAATCTCAAAGCCAAAAAAATCATACATAATGAAATCATCAACCAGCCTCAATCCGAGAGTATGGATTCTACACGAATTCCAATGATGTAACAAGACCAAACATCATGAACTCACTCGATTGGCCTCAATCCGAGAGTATGGATTCTACCCGAATCCTAGCATTCACGAAACAAAAGCAAAGGTCTAAAGGAAACCATAACACCAGGTATAAAATCACTCAACCGAACACAACGTCGGGAGTACGGATGTGACATGCATCCCAATGCAACATAAAAGTGCAAAAGTGGTCTGACTGATATCCAAACAGATCATCAAGGTCCACGACCCACATTGTGCCAAGAAAACCCGAGAAAATAGGGCGGCATGCAAAATGAGGTAAAAACCCCAAAAATTAGAAAACTTCAAAATTAAAACCCATTTGGCCTTTGGGTTCAAAAACCCCAAAAATCCAAAAATAAATGAAATCGGACATCGTATGCAAAAATGGCTAGCATAACGGCGTAAAATCCCAAACCCTCATCTCAAAAAATAGAGAAATGTTCATACCCGCCCAACCGGGTAGAACTAGCATACAGAAATGGAGGAGAACACTAGTTCTCAGCCTCCAAACAAACGGCTACCAAAAACAGAAGCTGAAACAATAAAACAGGAAAGCCCTACCTCACAGCCAAAAGGGAAAAATGGGAATCTGAACCATAAAATAAATATCTCGCAAAAGTAGCTAAAAATCGCGGCAATCCAAGGTTTTCCCGAGCTGGATCCAACGAGCTCAACCTCGCGACGATACCACGCCCGTAGCTCCCACAACGAACAAAATAGTAAATCCTCATGAAGAGGATTTTGGGTTTTACTCTCCAACTTTCCAATTTGAAAGTGAGAAGTGAGGAATTAAATTCCTTTTTGGATACTTATTCACTTTTTGGTTGAATAATCAATTAGGGCAAATAACCAGCCAACCTAGTTAAATCCTGAATCGACCCAAACGAAAATAGGCTATTCCTATAAATAGGAATTCATCTATGGCAAAGCTGCTAGAAATTAAAATAAATCAATTAAAAAGCCCGAAAACCCAAAAACAAATAAATCTCCTTAACAACTTTCGCGACAATGCGAACCTCTAAATGCATAGACACGCTTACTGGTCTAATCACATAATGCAAATGAGTTCAGATTTAATAATCACCGAAAGGTTTAATTCAAACATTTAATTAAGGATACGTCGACCATACAAGGACGACATTGGTAAAATATGAACGGCTGAATCACTAACTCCATGTGCCACTGCCAGGGATATAAATCCTGCACACTAAACAACACGATCAAGTGCAATTGCATATAATAACATAGCTGAAGCAATAAATGCATTAAATCACCTAATTTAACCATTTAATTAATTATATTAAAATAATCTATTTACATCACTCACGTTCACAAAAGGCATAGCAACGCAAGAATGAAGTAAATAACCATAACATTAAATCCATCACATAACAAAATCAGAGGTATGTCCAAATACCAAATAACCAGATAACACCACAGAACACACTATCATCTCAAAATAGCATCATCATGCAATATGATTAACTGAACAGCATAGTAGTCTAAAATCCATGATACTGGAATCAAAGTGTAGCATCTGACCCTCGGGTCCTCTCAAATGCAAACATAACATGAGTAAAAAATATCTCTCTAATCAGAAATATAACAAGGTAAATGCCTCAGCACATAACCCAATAAATCAACATGAACAATCCATTCTAATTACTTAAGCATTTAATAATGATTGATTACTTTGCATTAAAAAGGCATTTAAAACACATAAGCAAACACAGTCATAAACATGACTAACCATCGCTACAGGAACCTAGTCCAGTGTAGCATGGTAATAGTACACAATGCAATCTCTGTACACATCTCAGGGTAATCACGGAACAACCTCATGATACCACATCGATCCTGGTAACCACTGGCACAAACCTCAGTGAACCAAAAATCACATCATAATCTCAAAGATCAGTCAAAAGCATAAATAAGGCAACTGATAAAGAAACATAAATCCAAATACCTCAACGGTGTAGACCACTCAGGGTCACAATCATGATCCATCACAACAAAAGATCAGCAAGGGTGCATCCATCAGGACGACTTACAAAATTCAAATGGGAGAGGCACTACAAATGTGCCCATCTAACTGTTCATTCATCCAAGCTTTAACTTTCCTTATCAACAAGTTATTGTAAATCAACATGCAAGCATAACTCGTGAAAAGATCAACACATAACACAATGATTTATGTGGAAACCCAATTTGAGAAAAACCACTAGTAACATGCTACTCAATTCTCACTCTTTTGAACTGATGCCCTGTGAAAGGCCTGCCCTGTTAAAGGCTAGAACACTATTAAATGTGACCTAGTTAAAAGATTTAACCACTTTGTTAAAAGTGGGCCTGGTTAGAGGACTTTAGAACATTTACTTGGAATGTCACCTTGTTAAAGGATTTACAAATGGCTATTAAACCAACCTAAGTCCATAGGATTTCCTTTTACCCTAATTGATACAATTGCTAGAGAGTAACAATATGGGGTTTTGACCTGATTACAGAATACAACTTAACTTGCAGATTTCAAATCACTTTTTAGCTCTTCTTCATTTGCCTGGCCTTCAGTCTCTACAACTCTTGTAAGCTTGCCCTCATTTCAAGCTTTGTCTCCTTGAGTCTCCATGCTCAATGTACCAGTGCAATCATCTCTCTTTGAACACTTATCAAAGTAGAGTCTCTGTAACTTATTCTTGCTTCCTTCTCCTAGATGTTTTCTCCTTGACACCCTTCAATCACTTTGTAATTTGGCACACCAACAACTCTTGCTTCTTGGTCTGTAACTTCTTAAATAGAAGTCTAGAGTTTCTTTTCCTACTCCATTCTTCCCTCCTTTAATTTTAATTCATATGGATTAGCTAGGATTCATTAAATCTAACACACATTATGTTCCTTCTAGAAACATCATGAAGAATCCTCTTGAATTCACTCAAAAATGGTTTACATAGAATTCTGTGCCACTAGCTCATCATCCTTATCCTCCAAATGGTTCACAAAATTCTAGGTAAGAACTATGTCGGCTCAAATTTGGCGAATCTTTGACTTTTTCAATAATGTAGCAACTTGACACTATTGAAATTCTGGTGCTCGACACATACTATGTTACTCGGCATCAACTACATTTTACTGATGCTTGGCACCTAAAGTTCACTCGGCACCTACTAAGATTTTTTGATGCTCAACACTTGTTACTTTGCTTAGGACTTGAACTTCACTCAGCACTTGAAGTTCACTCTGCACACACTAAATTTTCTTTTTGCTTGGCTCCAATTGAGAATTTTCTTTGCTTAAACTAGCTTTCTTGGTAGCCACTAATGAACTTAGTTTAAGCTTTGTAGTTAACCTTATTCCAACTTATACTTCTACTATTTCTAAGTGTGGCCAACCTCTGTGTCTTTGAATATGTTATTAATACATCATTTAAGCATTGTCTTAATTGATCCTTGCACTTCATTACAAAATCATAACTTCAACCTTTCCCTTAGGTGCTCTTGAAACATCTTGTTGATTAAATCCTCTTCATCAATCAACTCAGTGATAGTACTTTGATCTTATAAGCAATTGTCATTCCTACAAATAACAGGTTTGATATCAATGACAAAACAATGATTAAAAACATTTTTTTAACAACAATCTCCCTCTTTCAATCAATCTTCTTCTCACAATGATCTTTTCAATTAGAATTCCAACAATCTCCCTCTTTGGCATTCATGGCAAGCCAAACTGATCAACCATCAAACAAAACTATTCAACCAAATTATCAAAATACTAACTAGATTAGAACAGTAAGTCAAATGCCAAACAACAATTGTGTTACCATCAATTTTTACATCTCCTTCTCTTGATCTACTATCCTGATTGCTTTGCTTCTACTTCTCCCTCTTAGCTACTATATCCTTTCTTTCATTTTTGCCCTTCTTAGATTCTCTCCCTCTATATGTATTGCTCATCTTCTACTATTTCTTTGTTCTGATCAGCTTCTTCATCTTCTCCCTCAACTATTGATTAATTTATTACTACTTCTTCCTCTTTGAAAACAATGCCAAAGATGTAATATCTCAGCATCTTAACATGCAAGTGTCATCTGTAGGTTCTTTCAATTTCTCCCTCTATCAATTTGCTTGTCACTAATTTGAAACTTCAACACTTTGATTACTTTAGGCATGAATCCTAAAGTAAGTATCCTCTGCATCAAAGTATAATATTTCAACAATCAACTCATTTTGATGTAGGGAAATCTTGCTTTTACTTCAAGTACCCTTGGCTAGGGGTATCACCCCTAACTTACCTCTAAGATAATCAAAAGCATCTTTAGGTAGAGCTTTTGTGAAGATGTCAACAATCTGTTCATTTGAGTTAACATACTCCATCTTCACTTGCTTATCTTTCACCAATTCTCTTACATAGTGATACCTAATTGCAATATACTTGGTTTTGGCATCCATTACAAGATTCTTTGATATGTTGATGGCACTTTTATTATCACAATAAAGTATCACAGGCTCATTTAACTCTTCCTTCATACCTTGCAACAGATGTTTGATCCATACAATATTAGTGCAATTGATAGCAGTTGCAACATATTCAGATTCTGCTGTGGACTGTGAGGTACAACTTTGCTTTTTGCTGGTTCATGTAATCAATCTTCTTCACAAGAATAGTGCTCCTCCAATGGTGCTTTTTTTTGTCATCAATATTACTTCCCTAATCTGCATAAGTGTAGGCTCTTAGCTCAAACTTTTCACTCCTTTTGTAGTACAAGCCAAAGTCATCAGTTCCTTTTAGGTACCTCAATATTTTATTTACTGCCATTAGATGATTTTCTGTTGGATTTGTAGAAAATCTTGCCACTATTCCAATAGCTAATGCAATGTCTGGTCTACTATGTACAACGTACTGCAACTTTCCAATCATTTATCTATACAATATTTGATTCACTTTAGCCAACTCATCATTCTTTGATAACTTATGTCCTATTACCATTGGTGTGCTGACTGATTTTGAGTCTTCTAATCGAAATGTCTTGAGTATTTCTTTGATGTACTTTGATTGGGTCACAAATATGCCATGCTTCAATCGATGTACTTGCAATCCAACAAAGAATTTGATTTCTCCAAATGTTGAAATTTCAAACTCATGTTTCATTTGATCAACAAAATCTTTGCATAGAATATCTTTTCCTCCAAATATTATATCATCCACAAAGATTTCAAATATCAAAATGTCTTTACCTTTTTTTGCCTTGATATATAGGTTGCTGTTATCATCTATTCTCTCAAATCCTATCCTAACAAGATATTTTTCAGTCTCTGAAACCATGCTCTAGGTGCTTGCTTCAAACCATAAAGTGCCCTATGCAATTTGCAAACCATATCCTTGTTGTTGTCATCAAAAAATCCTTCTAGTTGTTCTATATAGACTCCCTCTTTTAGTATATCATTTAGAAAAGAAGACTTCACATCCATTTGGTAGACTTTGAATCTTTTGTAGGTAGCATATGCAAGCAATGTTCTTACTCCTTCCATTCTTGCAACAGGGGAAAATGTTTCCCCATAATCCAGTCCTTCTTCTTATGAATAGCCTTTGCAAACTAGTCTAGATTTGTTTCTAGTTATCTCACCATTCTCATCAAGTTTGTTTCTAAACACCCATTTGGTACCAATTACATTCTTATCAACTAGTCCAGGAACTAGGGTCCAAGTTTTGTTCTTCTCAATCTGATTTATCTCCTTTTCCATAGCTTTATTCCAATCATCATCTTGTAGTGCATCTTTCATTGTTTTGGGCTCGACCTTTCTCAGCAGGCATGATTCATTCCTTAATCTATTCCTTGCCATTGGTTTGGAATCCTTGTCACCAATGATTTGATCTTTAGGGTGATGTCTTCTTACATACTTGGCTAATCTTGGTTCTATCATTTTTTCCATGTTTGATCCTTCATCTTTAGAGTCATTTTGCTCTTCTCCATCTGGTACTTCATCATTTCTTTCATGTATACTATTTTCAAAGTCAATGTGTATTTTCTTCGTTGTGCAACTCGACTTCTAAATGTAGCTCGACATTCATTGGTTGTGACTCGACTGATACTAAAATTTGCTGCTGATTCCCAACTTGATTGGAAACATTATCTTCAATAGTCATTCCTTCATAGAAGTATGCAAAAGATCTATAATCTTCTAGTTGTTTGGATTCATCAACTTGGGCTTCTACATGCTCATCAAAATTTATATTTTCACTCTCCACAATCTTGTTAGTGTTAGTATTCAAACACTTGTATGCCTTGCTTCTAGTAGAGTATCCAAGGAATATGCCTTCATAACTTTTTACATCAAACTTGCTTTCTAGTATCTTTAAGAATGTAGCATTTACAACCAAATATTTGAAATGTTTTACATTAGATGAGTGACCATACCTTAGTTCAAGAGGTGTTGCATTTGTACCTTTCTTGAATTGAACTCTATTCAAGGTGTAAAAAGTAGTGCTTACAACTTCTCTCCACTACTTTAGAGCAACATTTTTCTCCATCATCAAGGTTCTTGCACAGTCTATTACTAACCTATTTCTTTTTTTAGCAATACCATTTTGTGGGGGAGTTCTTGGTGCAGATGTTTTCCTTTTGATACCTTTGTCATTGTAGAATATCTCAAATTCTTTTGATGTGTACTCTCCTCCTTTGTCTGACCTTAGGTATTTTAGACTTTTTCCTATTTCCTTCTCAACTCTCACCAAATACAACTTGAGCATTTGAAATGCATCAAATTTTTGCTTCAAAAATATGATAGTCATCATCCTAGAATAGTCATCTACAAATAGAATTATGTATTTGTCTCCTTGGTAGCTTTGCACTTCTATTGGACCACATAAGTCTTTATGGACTAGCTCTAGTACTTCTTTGGAAGTGTATGTTTTGCTTTTGAAACTAGACTTAGTCATCTTTCCTAGTTGACATTGTTTGCACATTGTGTTTTCAGGCTTCTTTAGTTTAGTCAAACCTCTGGCCTTCTTCTTTTTGTTGTTGCTAATCAAATTGTCAAAGTTAACATGACGCAATCTTTTATGCCATAACCACACATCATCAAGTCTAACAACAAGACAAGTTGCATCTTCCATATCTAGGTAAAACAAATTACTTCTAGTTTTTTCACCTTTTCCTATCAGAGTTCCATCAGTGTCATAGATTTTGGTAGTTTTGTTGCCAAATTCTACTTTGCAACCTACATTGCCTAACTGTGATACACTCAACAAGTTGTAGTTCAATCCTTCAACATAGTATGCATTATCACATGAAATTTTCTTTGTAAGTTTAATTGAACCTTTTTCTTTGATTTGACATGGAGCATCATTACCAAATCTAACACTATTTCCATCATTCTGAGTAAAGGTAATAAACTTACTTTTATCTCCTATCATGTGATGTGCGCATCCACTATCTATGATTCAATTGTCATTCTTGTTCACACAAGTCACCAGTGCTATTGCTTCATCTTCATCTTCATTTAATTCATCCTTCATGGCCACATAGACTACTTCATCATCATTCTCATCAGAATCTTCTTCAATAATGTAGCATCTTTTGAATTTTTCCTTCTAATCTCTACTATCATCTTTTTTTTTTTTTCCCTTGTACTTGTTTCATTCTTTGTAGTTCTTCTTCTATGTACATCTTGCAGCAATATGACCTACTTCATTGCAATTGAAACAAATGATAGGGAGCTTACCTTTGAATTTACCTTTGCCTCTATGGAATCTTCTAGTCAATAGTGCTTCCAGTGTTCCACATCTTCCTCATTTGTGCTGCTATCACTAGATGCATGTTTTCCTTCTCTACTCTTCTTCTTTGATTTCATCTCCTTAGTATCTTTCAATATCAACTTGGCCTTGAAAGAAGATTCAAGGTTCTTAGGTTTGTAGTTATCAAAGTTGGACAATTCAAATGTAGTGAGTCTTCCCACTATTCCTTCAAAGGTTAGTGTGTTTCCTTATACACACCTTATCTCTTGGATGGCTAAAAATATAATAGCATAGACAGGGAGTAGGATTCTCAAGTATTTTCTATTAATAGTCTCTTCTTCCAATTGACCACCTAGACTTCTTATTGCACTTACCACTTTTTTCATTCTGGATCCATATTAAGTAGCATTTCACCTTCCTCCATTTTCATGTCATCAAAATTTCTTTTGAGGCTCTCTCTCTTTGCTTTCTAAAAATTTTGATCTCCTCCATAGATATTTGATAGGGCTTTCCACATCTTGAATGTAGTATCACATCCTTTGATGTCATCAAATTTAGCATAAATGAGTGTAGAGGCAATCTCTAGCATTGCCTGATTTTGCTCCTTCCTTTTGTTCAAATGATCCATAGTAAGAGGTCCAGCTGGGTCTACATGCTCTATTCCAATTGAGGTTTTTTCATAATTACCTATTGATCCAAGGTGCAATTTCATCAGGCTTTTCCATGCAACAAAGTTGTCTTTGTTGAGCTTGGGAACTTCTCTCTTGGACATCTTGATCTTCCTACTTCTAGTACCTTGGAACTAAATCAACACATGGCTCTGATACCAATTGTTAGAAATGCTTTAAAATAACTGAGGATGGGGGGTGAATTAGTTATTCAAGGTCTAGCTGTCCAATTCAAACTTTTCATCAAGTAAAATGTGCCCATCTAACTAATCATTCATCCAAGCTTCAACTTTACTTATGATCAAGTTATTATAAATCAACATGCAAGCATAAATCATGAAAATATCAACATATAACATAGTGATTTATGTGGAAACCAAATATGGGAAAAACCACCAGTAACATGTTACTCAATTCTCACTCTTCTAAAGTGATACCCTGTGAAAGGCCTGCCCTGTTAAAAGCTACAACACACTGTTAAATGTGACTTGGTTAAAGGATTTAACCACCATGTTAAAAGTGGGCTTGGTTAGAGGACTTTAGAACATTCACTTGGAATGTCACCCTATTAAAGGTGTTGGTGTAAATAAGTATTTACTTATTACACTTACTTAAGTCTACTTAGGTTAATGCATTATTTAATTATTTTGCATTATTTTATTATTTTTATTTGTGAGACACTTAGGAGTTTGTACACCTTTTGAGTTGTCATGTAGACAACAGAGGAGTACGCAACTCTATTTTAGCACATGGTGTTTACAACACTGTTTTGCATGTCACACCCTTGTAGGCTTATCCTCTCATCACCGCACTTACTTTTGTGCTTAATGGAGGATAACCCATATCTGGTGGACATGTGCTTGGTTGTATGACACATCATGATGCTAATTACAAGGCACTCTAGATGTATCTCAAAGGCCTTTATATTCAGGCACTCCTAGTGTACTCTCAACCAGTTATTGAATACATTGTTATTCTGATCATACTCTCTCTCTTTGGTCTACTGTGTGCTTGTGTTTGAGTTCTTAGTTTCTGGGTGAGTTTTGCCCTTAGGCAAATTCTTACAAAATAATTTATAAATGGCTATTAAACCAACCTAAGTCAATAGGATTTTCTTTTACCCTAACTGATACAATCGCTAGAGAGTAACAATATGGGGTTTTGACCTAATTACAGAATACAACTTAACTTTCAGATTTCAAATCACTTTTTAGCTCTTCTTTATTTGCCTAGCCTTTAGTCTCTACAAATACTGAAGATTTACTTTTAGAGAAACTTAATGTTAAAACAACCTTCCTTCATGGTGATTCGGATTAAGAGATATATTTCTCAACCATGAAGATTTGAGGTCAAAGGTAAGGAGAACTTAGTGTGCAAATTGAAGAAAAGTTTATATGGCTTGAAGCAAGCACCTTGGCAATGGTATCTGAAATTTGATAGTTTTATGCATGAGCATCGATACAATGGGTATCATTCAAATCATTATGTTTATTTTAAGAGGTTGGATGATGATAGCTACATTATTTTATATTTATATATTGATGATATGCTTGTAGTTAGGTCTAACATGGATCATATTAAGGGGCTGAAATGCTAGTTAGCACATGCATTTGCTATGAAGAATTTGGAGGCAGTAAAACAAATCCTTGGTATGAAGATTTGTAGACATAGGAAGAATAGGAAATTGATGCTATCTTAGGTTGATTGTATTGAGAAGGTGTTGCACCATTTCTCTATGGAGAATGATAAAGCTGTCAGTACACCCTTACCTAGTCATTTGAACTTGACTAAGGAGACATGTCCCAAGACACAAGAAGAGGAGAAGAAGACATCAAAGGTACCCTATGCTTCAGCTGTAGGAAGCTTGATGTATGCTTATATAGTATGTACAAGGCCAGATATTGCATATGCGGTGGGAGTCATTAGTAGGTATATGAGTCATCCAAAAATTAAGCATTGGAATGTAGTCAAATGGATTCTTAGATATTTAAAAGGAATATCCAACAAGTGTTTACACTTTGGGGGCTCTACTAATAATTTATAGGGCTATGTTGACTCAGATTTGCTAGGGGATATTGATACTAGATAGAGTACTACAGGTTATGTCTTTACTATTGGTGGGGTAGCTGTGAGCTGGGTTTCTAGGTTATAGAAGGTTAATGCTACTATAGAGGCAAAGTATGTTGTTGCTATAGAGGCAACGAAGGAGATGATATGGTTTAAGTTCTTCTTGGAAGAATTAGGAAATCCTCAAAAGGATAATTATTTGTTTATAGATAGTTAGAGTGTCATTCATCTTGCAAAGAACTTAGCTCTGCATTTTAAGACAAAACACATACAGTTGTGGTACCATTTCATTTGGTCAATTTTGGATGATGGATAGTTAAAGTTGGATAAGATACATATAGATGAAAATCTAGTGGATATGTTTACAAAGGTAGTGACAAGGGAGAAGTTGAATTCTTCTTCAACTTTGGTTGGTCTTCTAGACTAAATAGTAATAAAAGAACAGTAGAGTCCAAGGTGGTTTGATCCAGTGAGAGCCTCATGGAGTAGTGGCATAGCTATAGGATCAATCTCCAAGTGGGAGATTATTTTCTAGTTTGTGGTGATTGATTAGGAAAGTATTAAACATATCGACATATGGCTGACATATTATAACCCTAAATCAGTAAAAATACTTGTATAAAGGGATTAGGGTTAGGGATTGTTTCATTATGGTGATGCAAAAATTGGTTCTTGCAATGGTATTGAGCTATAAGGGATTATGGATTGTAATAAAGTTGTAATCACTAGATCATAATAATATTGGAGTTGCTAGTTGGTGGATGTAGCCTGGGGATTGGGTGAACCACGTTAAATCTTGGTGTCTTGTGTTCTTTTCTGTATGATCTATTATTTTATTTTATTGGTTATATTTGTATGTAATTGTTATTTCTATCTATGGTTTAATCCTAATAGGGAGTTATTTCAAAACACTTGTAATTGATTTTTAAGCTAATCAAATTAGTTTCTCTATTGGAGTAGGACCCGTAAACATAATCTGACCCACAAATGAACTATGTTACCAATTGTGTTTTGTCTTCTATCTCTCTTATCTCTTTCTTTTAGTCATTAAATTATTATGCTTTGTTCATTTAAGCATTTAATTTATTTTAATTCACTAAATAATGCTTTGAATTAACTTTGTGTAATTATGTTAAGCATTCCTTTGTAATCATTCTAGATCCTAATCAGATCAAGTGAATTCAAAGCATCTAGTTAAAATATTATTATCTAAAAGGTCATCAATAATGGGTTTCAAATTAAAGATATTGTCGAGAGCTTTCCAACGACGTTCATTGCATCAAAAATGGAGATGAGATGTGAAAGTTATGGCAATTTTAAGTTGAGGTGAAAAGCATTATTTTGATGATGTTATCATGACATCATTATGTTGACATGGTAGAAAATGACATGGATTATCCAAAAATTAGCATTTGACATGTGGCATGATAAAGATTTGGCACATTGGTTTGTTTTGTCCAATCAAACTTGGACACATGGCATTTGAAGAATGAATAAGAGAGTGCCACATGGCACCACCATGTAGCACCTCGGGTATAGGATAGTTAAACTGTTATAACAAAATTGACAAATGTGAGATTCAAACTCATGATGCCTTGACCTCAAGTAACTTCCTTCATTACTAAACTGACCATTCACCTCAGATATTTGAGAGGAACATCTAGTGGGTGTTTTTATTTTGGGGGCTCTACTATTGATTTATAGGGCTATATTGACTCAAATTTGGCTAGGGATATTGATACCAGGTGGAGTACTATAGGTTATGTATTTAGTGTTGGTGGAGCAACAATGAGTTGGGTTTCTAGGTTGTAGAAAGTTAATGCTTTATCCACTATAGAGGTAGAGTATGTTTCTGCTATAGAGACAACCAAGGCCATGATTGTCATGTTCCCTTTTCAAATATTTAAAAATAATAATCTTTGCTAACGCAGGTAGGCCCAAAAAGGTGAAGTTTCGGCAAAAGGGGCTAATATTTGGAAACCAATGGACTAATAAATAAAAATTATTATTAAAATATGTTTTATTAACCCCTCTTGGACGTGAGTTAGGGTTATGCCCTCCTTTAAGGGATTTGGAGGCATTTTGGGCTCATTCTTGAACTTGATTTTTGTTTATTGCTTTGTTGTTCTTCAGAGGTTGCCAAACCTATGGAGAAGGAGATCTAAGGATGAGAGTTTGAAAGTTTTTAGGAATGCTAAGGATGGGAGTTTGAAGCCATTCCATGTGCAAGCTCATGCAGAGTGTGCCCTTGTGCTGAACAGTGCAAATTTGTGGGTTTTTGGGTGTGTTTTTTGTAAGAGTTTGGTATTTTTGGTTGAGTATTTCATATCAGTTTGGGTTTCTACTGTATTTCAGACTTTAAGATGTTAAAATAAAGTTGAATATATGTATTGGGATGTGGTTAAACTTTTGAGATAGATTATTAGTGTTTTTGTGGTGTTTCCGGGCATTTTTGTGTTATTTTTGGGAGCCCGATGAGCATAGTTTTTGTCCTACGTTTGTGAGCTATTGTGTAAATGCTATACAGATCTAGAAATGTCATTTTGTAGGCTGTTATTCTATTGAAATATCTGTAAAAATATCCATTTTCAGATTTATTAATAATATGTGAAGTTGTGAAGTTTTTGGCACTATTTCAGACATACCCGATTTGGGGTTTATTGAGAAATTGGTGGATCTTTGTATTATTGATTGTTCAATTTTGAAAATCTGATTAGAGGCTTGAAATATCATATAAAATTAGAAAAAGGGACATTTTAATGATATGGCTTTAGTTCTTCCTAGAAGAATTGGGACACCCTCAGAAGGATAATTATTTATTTATAGATAGTTAGAGTGCCATTAATCTTGTAAAGAATTCAACTCTACATTAAAAAAAAAAACACATACAATTGTGGTACCATTTCATTTAGTCATTTTTGGATGATGGACAGTAAAAGCTAGAGAAGATGCATACAAATGATAATCCAACATATATGTTTACTAAGGTAGTAACAAGGGAGAAGCTAAAATCCTCTTCAGCTTTGGTTGATCTTCTAGTATGAATGGAATAAAGGATCAACAAAGTCCATGGTGATTTAATATATTCTAGTGGGAGCTACAGGTTTAGCAATGCTATGGTTAGTCTCCAAGTGGGAGATTATTTGGATAAGAATCCTAATCAGACTTAGAGGTTTATTTGGCACAATTTTCTCCCCATATTATTTCTATGGGGGTTTGGGGGAAATGTTCCCAAGATGGGGTCAAGGGGCAACACCCCAGTTGTGCTCCCCATTGCAGTATAGGGTGGGGTCAAGGAGTAATGCCCTCATGTGGGTTTTCAAGGGTAGTGCCCTTAAAGCTAAAAATGAACTTATATTGTAAAAGGTGTTGGTTGCTATTTTCTTATTGGATGACTTATTCTAGGCCTAATTTTGTAAGTGGTAAAAAGCTTTTATAAAAAGGCTTAGGGTTAGTGATTTCATAATGTAATGGTGATATTATAGCTTCTAGCAGTAGTATTGATGTGTAAGTGATTGTAGATTATAATCACTAGATAATAATAATACTGGACTTGCTATTGGTGGATGTAGCCTAGGGATTGGGTGAACCATGTTAAATCCTGGTGTCTTGTGTTCTCTTTTGTGTGATCTATTATTTTCTAATATTGGTTATATTTGCATGTAACTATTATTTCTGTTTGAGGTTAATCCTAACATTTTTTCCTAGTTTGGTACCTTTTTTATGTCAAAGTTTGATGATCCTTTCTACATTTTGTGGGGCATAACTTTCTCATTTTAGCTCCATAGTTTGATCTAAAAGAAGCGCTGAAAACCTCTTCTCAAGAACTTTCCAAATTCTCTGTTATTTTTATCAATATTTTTCAAAAGGTACACATGATTTTAAACTGAAGCTTTTATTCTCTAAGAGTCTTGTATACACTTTCCTGCTAGCTATTGGGGTTTAGTTTTTTGCATTGTAGGGGGTGTTTTATATGTTTGTTTTTGTCATTTCCTTTTTTTGATTTTTTTGGTATTTTAGATGTGTTTCTCAAATCTTTTAGACATAAAACTGTTTGAGATGGATGTTATTGATGGGTTATGCTAATTCCATACCATCACAATCTGAAAGTTTGTATCTACTAGTCCCAAAGGATTTTGTGATAAGGTAAGGACCAATCCAATTGGCCTCCCATTTTCCTTTTTTTCCCTCGTTGCTTGGTTCTTAGGGTTTTCTCTAAGCATTAGGTCACCAATCTAAAAAACATGGGGTTTGATATTTTTGTTGTAATGCATTGCTAATCTATTTTGATACATTTTGAGATGTTCATGTGTTGTATAGTGATGTTCTTCTAACAATTCTAGCTATTCTAGATGGGCCACTCTATAATCCTCATCTAATAGGACATCTTGAAGAGTAACTCTCAAGGATGGGATCTCAACCTCTAAAGGGAGAATAGCTTCATAGCCATAAACCAAGGAGAAGGGTGTCATACCAATAGGCATCCTAACACTTGTCCCATAGGCCCAAAGGGCAAAGTTCAACTGTAAATGCCAATCCCTACCAATATCATTGACGATTCTTTTGAGGATGTTGATAATGGTTTTGTTGGTGGCCTCTGCTTGGCCATTGCCTTGGGGATAATAACTTGATAAGGAGTGGTGTATAATGTGAAAATTTTAAAATAATTAATCAATTATTTGATTTTTAAAGTATAGGGTGTTATCTATGAGAATGTCATGAGGTATGCCAAAATGACAAATGATATAGTTAAGAATAAAAGAGGAGATCTATTTTCCCATAGAGTCAGCAAGTGGTGCTGCTTTGACCCACTTGGTGAAGTATTTGGTGGCCTGGTGATAATCCATTTATGTGCATTGGAGGAGGATGGATGGATGGCTCCAATCAAATCAAAGCCCCACTAATAAAAAGGTCATGGTGTGGCCAAAGGGTTGAGCTCTTGGGTTGGTGTGTGAACAAGGTTACTGTGGATTTGACATTTTTTTTAGGTGTTGACATAGTCAATAGAATCCTTTTCCATGGTTGGCCAAAAATAGCCCATTCTAAGAATCTTCTTTGCTAATGTGAACCACCTGGAGAGTGACCCACAAATCCTTGCATGGACTTCCTGTAGAACAACTCTAGACTCATCCTTTTTGAGACATCTAAATAAAGTACCATCAAGAAATTTCCTATACAACATATTGGCCACCAAGGTGTAACAGGAGGTTTTTTGAATGAAATTTCATTTTTGGCTATGTGAGAGGTTAGATGGAATGGTGTTATCATGGAGGTAAGTGATAATAGGACTATACCAAAGGGAATTGGGAGTGTCTAGGTGAAAAATGATAAGGGAACTGGGTTAAATAAACATGGGTTGAACCACCTCTTCCACTAGGAACTCATACCACTCATGCTACTTTGAGAGTTGAAGTAAGGAGGCCAAGGTGGCCATAGCATCTATTGCTCTATTCCTTTCCCTGAGAATTTGTTCAAAAGTAATGTGAACAAAACATGCCTTGAGTGTATTGACCATATGTTTATAAGGAAATAATTTTTCATCTTTGGTTTGATAAGTGTTAGTAACTTGATTGATGATTAACTCGGAGCCTCCATAAACCTCTAAGGTTGTTAGTTCCCATTCGAAAGCTAGCTTGAGACCTAAGACCAAAGCTTCATATTTGGCCATGTTGTTGGTGCAAGGGAAGATCAGTTTGTAAGATTTAGGGATGGTAACACCAAGTGGTGTGATGAATAAAATACTGGCGCTTGATCCATGGTGTGTGTAGGAACCATCAAAATAAAATTTCCATGTTACTAGCTATATCTAAAGAATGTGAATATCAAGGAAGTCAACTAAAATAGGATTGGAACTCTCTATAGGTGCATCTTCCAATTGATTGGCAATGGTCTATCCTTTTATTGCCTTCCTATCAACATACTCAATGTCAAATTTGCTTAGGATCATCACCCATTTAGCCAGTCTACCCATTAATGCTATCTTGCTAAGAAGGTATTTAAGAGGATCAATTTTGGAGATGAGCTTGACTTTGTGTGTTAGGAGATAATGATGTAGTTTTTAGGAAGCAAAAACTATAGCTAGGCAAGCTTTTTCAATGAAAGAATAATTAAGCTCATAGTTGACCAAGGTACGAATGATGTAGTAAATGACTCATTCTTTTCCTTGGTCATTTTCTTGCACTAGAAGAGCTCTAATTGATTTATCTATTAGAGAAATGTAGAATAGTAATGGTTTGTGTAATACCAGAGGTACCAACATAGGAAGATTCATCAAATAGGTTTTAAGTGTTTCAAAAGTTTTCTAACACTGATCATCCCACTTCAAATTTATGTCTTTATGTAGCAAGTGTGTGAAAGGTATACATTTTTCCACCAACTGAGAAATGAACTGGCGAACTGATTGAATCCTACCTTGAAGAGAGCATAATTAACTCAAGTTCTTTGGAGGTTACATATTGATTATGGCTTGTACCTTTTTGGAGTCAACTTCTATCCCTTTGGCTGAGATAATGTATCCTAGGAGCTTGCCTTATTTGACACCAAAAGTGTATTTCTTAGGATTGAACCTAACCTTGAATGCTTCTAGGTGGGTGAATATCTTGGCTAGTATGGGAAGATGTTTTTCTCAACTATGGAATTTGGCAATAATGTTATCCGCATAATCTTCCATGAAAATATGCATCATATCATGAAAGATAGTGGTCATGGCCCATTGATAGGTAGCCCCAACATTCTTTAAACCAAAGGGCATTACATTCCAACAAAATGTGCCCCATGAACAAGTAAAAGCTATTTTTTCTTGATCTTCCAGTGCTATTTTGATATTATTATAACCTAAAAACCTATCCATGAGTGAAAACATGGAATGAACTACTATGAGATTGACAATGGTGTCAATACTAGGGAGGGGAAAGTCATCTTTAGGACATGCTTTGTTTAAATCCTTGAAGTTTTACAAATACCTATGCTACCATTCTTCTTTGATATGGGGACAATGTTGGATATCCATGATGCATACGCTAGGCACCAGATGAAATTGGTGTTAATTAATTTTTCCAATTTTTCTTTGACTGACAGGGCTATATGAGGATACATGTTTTTGAGTTTTTGTTTTACTAGCTTGACCTTCAAAGAAATGTTAAGATGGTGGAGGATTAAGGTTGGGTCTAAGCCAGGCATGTCCATGTAAGACCATGCAAAGTTTATGTATCTTTCTTTGAAGAATTCAATGAATGCCTTCCTTTCTTCTATGCTCAAGGACTGTGCCAAATAAATGACCTCTAGTTCTTTTTGTGTGTTGATGTTGACTACTTATATCAGCTCAATCAAAATAGAAGATCGCTCCTCAGAATGTTTAGGTAAGGTATCAATTACCCCATCCACGGGTGTCATGGTTGGGTTTTCACCTTGGGACTTCTGTTTGTTTCCATTTTTTTTGCAAGATCAGCCACAACTTGGTGGTGGTCAGTAAGGTTGTGGGATGCTTGCCCTACTCTAGTGTGACTTAGTTGATTGATACCTGACCTGACCATATGCTCTTCTTCCATTCTTCATTGATGAGATGGTTCAACTGTGTTAAAGTAGATGAAAAATTCATGGTCAATGTCAAAATGAGGGAGGTGGTGAGGCTCAATTATATCCTAGTTAATGAGTTTGGGATGGACTAGGGAAAGCGATTCGTAGCATGGGAAGGGTTCAGCAAGGTTTAAAGACATAATTTCATTGGATGGTTCATACGCTATATATGTTAGATCTATGATATGGACTTCTTCTAGAGTGTTGGGGAAAGTAAAGCTTGCGAGAGGCTTGCACTAATCATCTTCGACTTCTAGTAGAAAGAAGTTAGGGAATAAGGTTTGAAATTAAGACCCTTCAATGTGTTCATCATCTTCTAAGCCACCCTGATGTACTCTATTTCTTGGTGAAGTGGATCTTGAACTATGAGTTGTTATTTGTGTAGCCATTCTATCAAGGGTGGGTATGTAGACAACATCACATTCTTTATCGTGAAGAGATTCCTCAGATAGTGACTCAAATTCCCATTTAGTAGAATCGTCATCATCTTTGTTATTGGAGGTATTTATGGGTGGTTCTTCTACAAATTGTGAACTTGAGAGGGACAAATTCACATTTATGATATTAGTTGTTGCTAAGGTATAACTGTCCTTTCATTTGGGTACCCACACTGTCATGTCCCCTTTTCAAATAATTAAAAAATAATAATCTTTGCTAAGGTAGGCAGGCCCAAGAAAGTGAAGTTTCGGAAAAAGGGGGTTAATCTTTGGAAACCGTTGGACTAATAAATGAAAATTATTATTAAAATATGTTTCATTAACCTCTCTTGGATGTGAGTTATGATTATGCCCTCTTTTAAGGGGTTTGGAGGCATTTTGGTCGGATTCCAGAACTGGATTTTTGCTCATTCTTTGTTATTCTTCAGAGTCTGCCAAACCTGTGGAGAAGGAGAACCAAGAACGAGAGTTTGTAGGTTTCTAGGGAAACCCAAGAATGGGAGTTTTAAGGTTTCTAGGAAGGCTAAGGATGGGAGTTTGAAGCCATTCCATGTGCATGCTCATACAGAGTTTGCCTTTGTGCTAAACAGTGCAGATTTGTGGGTTTTCAGGTGTGTTTTTTTGTATGAGTTTAGTGTTTACAGTTGAGTATTTCATATCAGTTTGGGTTGCTGCTGTATTTCAGACTTTAAGGTGTTAAAATAGAGCTGACTCTATTTATTGGGATGTGATTAAATATCTGAGATAGATTATTAGTGTTTTTGTGGTGTTTCCGAGCATTTTTGTGTTAATTTCGAGAGCTCGATGAGCATAGTTTTTGTCCTACATTTGAGAACTGTTGTGTAAAGGCTATATAGATCTGGAAATTTCATTTTTTAGGCTGTTATGCTGCTGAAATTTCTGTAAAAATTTCCACTTTCAGATTTATTAATAATAGGTGAAGCTGTGAAGCTTTTGGCACAATTTCTGGCATACCCGATTTGGGGTTTCTCGAGAAATTTGGTGGATCTTTGTGATATTAGTTGTTTGATATTGAAAATCTGATTAGAGGCATGAAATATAATACAAAAATCAGAAAAGGGGCATTTCAATGGTATCAGAGCCATGATCTTGCCAGCCTGAGGGTTTGTAGAAGCTTGCATGTCAGTTTTGACAACTACCCAGATCTTGCATGTCATAATTTATGATTGCATGTTGCTTCTAATCAGTTGCATGTCAAAATTTATGGTTTCATGCTACTTCTAATCATTTTAATGTTAGTTCTTAGTGAATTTGGTGGTTGTAGAAGTTTGCATGACAGTTTTGACAACTACCCAGATCTTGCATGTCAGTTTTGACAAATACCCAGATCTTGCATGTCAATTTTGACAACTACCCAGATCTTGCATGTCATAATTTATGATTGCATGTTGCTTCTAATCAGCTGCATGTCAAAATTTATGGTTGCATGCTACTTCTAATCATTTGCATGTTAGTTCTTGGTGAACTTGGTGGTTGCATGTTGCTTCTAATCAGTTGCATGTCAAAATCTATGGTTGCATGCTACTTCTAATCATTTGCATGTTAGTTCTTGGTGTTTGAAGAAGTTATATCCTATTGGGGTTACACTCTACTTTATCCAGAATGGATAGGTATAGTACAGAGTCTCAAAGGACACAATCTTGGACAATTGATATCCAGAGTCAAAATAGTAGAAAGGATGGTTATTTAGACATTCGAGATAAACTTATGAAAATAAGCCATGACATGTCTGAACAGTTGATTGAGCACCACCATATAATGAATGACATGTTGTCTGACCCAGCTAAGGTGGATAAGTTGACTAGATTTCTATTTGACAGATTTTCTCATAGGACAGATGACACAATTCCCAAGAACTTGCATGAGGAGTTTGAGAAACTAGTTGATAGCCAGGTAGAGGTCTTAGATTCTACTCTGCCATAGGAGGTGGTGGGAAAGGATATTACATAGATTGATAGTAACGATCAACTTGATACTCAAATTGAGACAATTGTTTACAGGTCGTCAAAGGGTGATGCCACATGTATTCAGGATGGTATAGTTACAATAGGCAGTGACTACAGTATAGTGGGTTCAGATGATGATTATGAGGATGTTGTTGTTCAGGATGGTGAGATACCTGGTAGAGATGAGCAGACATTTAGCATTCATGATTTTTCTGAGAAAGAGTACCAGGCACAGTTAGATGTTTCATCACATGAGGTCAAGGCTGGTAGTACTTCACATGATTTGTCTAGCCAGCTGAAGGTGAACAAAGATAGTATTGTGACTTCATTATCTCATCATGACAGATATGTGGAGTTAGTTGGTATTGGTCATATTACTCAGGTGAGGAGTTTTCTTGAGTTACCAGTTGATTCTAGTTTACGGATATGGACTCGAGATTGTTATATTGGCATTTGGGATTCAGTTGACTGGAGATCTTTAACACTTTTTTTTAGCAGTGTTTGTTTGGGTGCTATCATGGATTTGATTAGTAGATTACACGATGTTGTCTTTTCTTGTGCCAATATCTTGTCTGATGTTGGTATTAGTTTTTATACACCGATGTTGGGCTTTGTTCATATATCTAGTCGACCATACTTGCTGGAATATGTTGATGATATTTCATATTTGGAAGTGTGTATAGATGAGTCCCAAGATCATATTGGCATTGATGACATCTAGGAGGATGCAGTGGGCAGTTTTGAAGACTTAGTTTCCTTGGGTATAGAGGAGTTGGACAGCAATGCTAATGTTTTTGATACTCCATATGTTGATATGAGCTTTAAATTTGATTCACAGGATATGGATGGTAATACTCTAGAGACTGGTAACTTTGAGGATACTCCTTTAGACAGTGCATTAGAGGAGGTTTGTAGGAGATAGTCACGCCAGTGCCATCATGTGTCTAATCAGTTGAGAGTTAGTGACTGAGACATTGCTATCACTTGCCAGCATTTCGATGCTGCTCGTCAATTGTTAGCAATTTATGGATGGGGTTCTCCTACTAGTGATGAGCAGGGAGGCAATTATCTTTCCTTGACAGAGTTCCACTCTTTATGGGAGGCTATTCGGATTTTGAGACAGAATTATATGCAGTTGGTAGCTGACAGAGATTATCTGATGGAGTGGGGAAGTACAACATATGATGCATTGTTGGCCAAGGAAGATGAGGTGAGTGAGCTTACTGAGCAGCTTGAGGTGACTTCTGAGATTCTTGAGAGTACACAGTTGGCTTTCAAGGAGTCACAGTTTCATTTGGCTAAGGTGACCATGGAGTTAGAGTGGCTACAGTCTTTACCTAATTCTATACAGTCACAAGCTATGGTGTTTGGTGATCCGAGGATGTCCATGGCCAAGATTGTCAAAGACAGTGGAGATGGGGATGCATACATCCTTGATACTAACATTGGCATATTAGGTTCATTCCCACTAGAGTCAGGTTCAATTGAGTTGGGTTTTTTAGTATATTTTTATATGCCTGACATGGTGGTGGCTTCTAGTACTGATGGGACAGAGAGTAGAGATGTATCAAAGATCATGTGTGATGTTGGTGAGTCGACAGTTGGCATGGTTCCTGCTAGTAATACTACTCCCTTGGTGATATCTTCGGAGGTAGTAGTCAGTTCCAACATGGTTAATGATTAATTGTAGTTAGTTTCATCTGGATTATAGTCTAAGCCACTGACTGAGATTGGAACATTCTATCGGCATTACACTGTGAGGTACGCTCATCAATTTACCTTTGATGACCATGTTGATGAGATTATGATACAGATATGTACTTTGGTTCCTAGTGCTTATCATCAGTTATGGAATAGTTTGATGCCTCAGAATGAGAGTTGTGATGGGCACGACATGGTGATAGGTCCTACAATTGATAGCTTGATAATACATGACTTAGAGCAGGAGTTTTGGAGTGATGCTTCAGTAGGTGTTGTTATTGATTCTACTCCTTTGGCTATGAGATCTCCTGACTTAGCTAGTGATCAGTCACAGTGGGTTGTATCACTTGTTCATGGTGAGCTATTGACTGAGGTTGGTTTTTTTAATCAACATTATATTGCAGGGTATGTACATCAGTTAGAAATTGATCCTTGTGTTGAGGAGTTGATGACAGGAAAAATTGGTTTGGGTTCCATTTCTTGTTGTTTATCTTGTGATGGCTTTTCACCATCAGGGGTGCATGGGAGTTATGGTTATGAGATAGTGGCCGATGATCTATAGAGTTGTGTTGACTGTAGGAGTTGTATAGTGTGTGGATTATCCATACTTGGTATAGTTTCATTTGAGAGCATTCACCATTGTTGCAGAGTTGGATTGTACATTCCATATAGGCCAGTGGGATGCGTTGATGGTATTTATTATGTTGGCAGTTTGATTTGTCCACTTTACTTGGGTTCTAATGTTCTAAGAGTTTGTGTCTTGTGGGTTTTTGATTGTGGTAGTGGTGATTTTGGAGTTTGGTTGAGCTGTAATTATCAGTTTGATTATGGATTCCTCTTGGTCATATTGCAGGAGCCTATGTTATTTGGCAGTAGTATAGTTCATGACTACATTTGGGATCCAGGTGGATTGATTGGTTTATTGTTCAGCCATTGCTTGAGGACAAGAAATTTTTGGGAGGGGAGGACTTGTCATGTCCCCTTTTCAAATAATTAAAAAATAATAATCTTTGCTAAGGCAGGTAGTCCCAAGAAAGTGAAGTTTCGAAAAAAGGGGGTTAATCTTTGGAAACCGTTGGACTAATAAATGAAAATTATTATTAAAATATGTTTTATTAACCTATCTTGGACGTGAGTTATGATTATGCCCTCTTTTAAGGGGTTTGGAGGCATTTTGGTCGGATTCCAAAATTGGATTTTTGCTCATTCTTTGTTATTCTTCAGAGTCTGCCAAACCTGTGGAGAAGGAGACCCAAGAACGGGAGTTTGTAGGTTTCCAGGGAGACCCAAGAATGGGAGTTTTCAGGTTTCTAGGAAGGCTAAGGATGGGAGTTTGAAGCCATTCCATGTGCATGCTCATACAGAGTTTGCC
This sequence comes from Cupressus sempervirens, assembly GCA_028749045.1. Classification (NCBI taxonomy): domain Eukaryota; kingdom Viridiplantae; phylum Streptophyta; class Pinopsida; order Cupressales; family Cupressaceae; genus Cupressus; species Cupressus sempervirens. Next base: position 19,580,612 of record CM053786.1, read on the forward strand.
TTTGTGCTAAACAGTGCAGATTTGTGGGTTTTCGGGTGTGTTTTTTTGTATGAGTTTGGTGTTTACAGTTGAGTATTTCATATCAGTTTGGGTTTTTGCCATATTTCAGAATTTAAGGTGTTAAAATAGAGCTGAATCTATGTATTGGGACATGATTAAACATCTGAGATAGATTATTAGTGTTTTTGTGGTGTTTTCGGGCATTTTTGTGTTAATTTCGAGAGCCCGATGAGCATAGTTTTTGTCCTACATTTGAGAACTGTTGTGTAAAGGCTATATAGATCTAGAAATTTCATTTTTTAGGCTGTTATGCTGCTGAAATTTCTGTAAAAATTTCCACTTTTAGATTTATTATTAATGGGTGAAGCTGTGAAGCTTTTGGCACAATTTCTGGCATACCCGATTTGGGGTTTCTCAAGAAATTTGGTGGATCTTTGTGATATTAGTTGTTTGATATTGAAAATCTGATTATAGGCATGAAATATCATACAAAAATCAGAAAAGGGAAATTTCACACACCAAGGTAGAAGAGGAAGGATCATTATGCTTTGGGTGAGCTTCGGAAGAGGTTTGCACTTTGTCTTGTCCACCATACCCTACCCGTATTTTAGACTTGTTGGACCTAAACTGTGCCATTGGAGGTTCAATGATGCCTGTCCCTTTCCCTAAGGGACCATCTCCCATGTATCCCATCTATTTTATTTGGTCAAAGCCTTTCCTAAGTAGGTGGAAGGAGATGTCAATGTTTTGTTGACTAATATTGGAGGTGTGCCACTTGCTTTGATAAAATGTGCATGATATGGCTTGGTGGATGATGGCTTTCCACGAGACCTCAAAGAAAGTGGGGGATCAAATAGGGAGACTAAGTAATCACCTACCCCTTTATGGTGCAACTTATACTTTCTATCAAATTCTTTCATCAATTTATCCATTTCTTCATAGTGTAATGTTGAGGATCTTTTGATGATGACGATTGTGAAGGAGTGGAAGGACCTGAACAAACCACTTTCTCTTTACCCTTAGTTGATGTTGATGAGTGATTTCTCATTTAGTTAGTAGAGTGTCAAGTGTTTATAGCTGTGGATTGGTTGATGTCATCTATCGATGTGTTGGCTTCTTCCCTGTTATGAGGGACAAGTGAGTTACAATACTGGGCAAAGTGTTGATCTCTAGGTATGGTTACCTCTTGATTCATGTAAGAAAATTTAAGGCACTAGTGGTAGGTGGAGGGAATAGTTTGGATGTCATGAATCCATGGTCTTCCCAATAGGATGTTATAAGTTAATTTTAGGTCTAAGACTTGACAGACAATCTCTTTCACAACTGGTACTACTTTGATTGGTAATATAACCATGCCTTTGGAGGATCTTTCTTCATTGTCATAAGCTTTGATGGTGATTTTTTTCTTGGGTCAACAACATCCTCTATGTACCTAAGGGCTTTTAGTAAACTGAGTGTGTAAATATTGAGACCAACCCCACCATCGACCAACGCTCTCTTATCTCAATTGCTATCGATGAATACTTTAACATGAAAAGGAGAATTTTGTGGTTGGATGATATACATGTCATCTTGAGCTGAAAAAGACACACAGTGAGGGGCAACTAGATTGCTAACCATGTTTTGAAATCTACTCACATCTAGGTCATTTGGCACTAAGGCTTTGGTGAGTATTTCTTTATGCTCCAAGGAGATTTGCAATAGTTTGAAAACAAAGATGTGGGTTAGAGTCTTGAGTAATTCTTTAACCAGGTTGTACATGGGCATGGAGGAACTTGGAGCTACTCAGTTAGGATTTGTCACAGGTCCTGGTGGGATAATTTTAGAGGCTTGACCTTGGGTAACGATGTTTGAGGATTGTTTTTTGTTTTTATGTTATATTATGATGACATTTATAGTGTCATCAAATCTAAAAATCATGCCAATGGTATTATTGTAGTGACACACATAATTAACCTTGGTTTGAGGAGGTGTATCTTGATTGGCCTTGGAAGACTCCCCCTTTTCATGACTCATGAAGGGGTTCTTGAAGGCCGTATGGTCTTCATTATTGTTGAGATTGTTTACTTCAATGGTTCCATCATTTGTTAATTTTTGGATGATCCCCTTAAGGGTGAAACAATTCTTTGTTAAGTGCCCCCAATTTTGGTGATAGACACAAATGTGTTTCTCATTCCACCATTTCAGCTTGACTAGGGCTTCGTATGATTTGGCCTCAGGTAACACAATGAGTTCATCGGCCAAGTGTGTTTGTAAAGCACTCTCATAGGACACCCCTATGGGTCTATACTCCTTAGGTATATTAGAAGACTGATATCTTCATGGGGGAGGAGCTTTATTTTAAGAAACTTGTTGATTAGATGTAGAGGGAGTCTTTGTGTTACATCGATAAAATGGGCAGGCCTTATTTTGTTGAGATGCGACAATGACACCTGGTTGATTTAAAGGGGGTTGAGCTTGAGTCTTGAAATGGTTGGCTTTAACTACCCCATCATTTGTGGTGTTTTTGTTATTGTTTATCTACCATGATTTTTGTTTATCAGTGGACCAACCAAAGGAATTGTGCATCTATGTGGAATTCCCTGAGAAACCTTTACCATCTTTAGATAATTTAATTATGTCATTATTTACCAGGGTTTCTTCCACCTTAGTGGCATTATCTAAGGTGGTTTAAAAATATTTAAGCCCTGGAGTTAGAGCTAATAATTCATTAGTTTTGAGAGATTGTTGATGAAGATATCTATCTTCTCTTTATCTGGTATGTCTCTATGATATTTGGAAAACATGTGCCTCCACCATTGTAGGAAGGCCTTGAATGATTTACCTAGGAGTTGTTTTGTGTTGCATATATTAATCATTGTAACTTCTCTTTCAATGTTATAAGAATATTGGGTGATAAAAATGGAGGCCAATTGATTAAAGGTTTTAATATTGGAGGGTAATTTGGAGAATGACTCCATGGCTTGCCCCCTAAGGCTCCTAGGAAATAGATGCATTAGGTACATTGTGTCATGGAAAAAATCCATACTTAGTGTATAGAATTGCCTAAGGCGGTCTTGTGGATCCAATGTACCAAAACATTTATCATATTTTGGTATCTAAACATTTAGAGGGAAAGGTGTGAAGGTAATACTTTTATCGAATGGTAGGGGACACACCGTTTCGAGGCTAAACTTTGTGGGTTGTATTTTCCCTCTTTTCATTTTTTCCATTTCTAGTTGTAAGTCTTGAAAATTTTGTGTGACAATGTCTAAAGGCGAATCTTCTTCATCTCATTTCAGATTGGTCACATCAAAGTTAAATGGCAATTTTGCACCTTGTTGTGCTAATGTGAGTATGTAGTGTTCTTTGCAATTTTCTAGTATCTTGTCCATGATATTGACAAGTTCAAGATTACACTAAAAATCTTTGATTTTAGATTCAATACTTCTGTCATCCCATGCATGAGATAAACCCATTGTGGCTAAGGATTCCAAATTTTGATTGAATAAGGGTGAGTTAGGAGTAACTATGTTCTGCACGCAATCCAGTACTATAGTAGATTTGAGGAGGTTTAGAGGTTCTACACATTTGATAGTTCTAATTGCTATCCTAGCAATCACTCATATGGGTGACTATTTTAGTTTTGTTGGTACACCTGTTGTGCATAGTGGCATGAAAGGTGAGTTGTATTCTTTTAGTTTTTAGGCATTTTTCAAAAAGTGAGGTTTTTTGTTGACCGTGATTTTTTTGTAGCAACAAGCTAGATTGGACAAGGTGTTTGCCAATGTTGATAGGATAAGGTTCACTTTCACGAAGTTAGGTAAAGGGATGGGTGTGTATGTCTGAATGTCTTTGACTTTATGTGTGAAGTGAGGTAATGTTAACTATTGCCCATTGATGATGATGTAGCTTTGCTTGTTTCAAAAGATGTCATTGATCAGACACCGAAATTCTTAGACTTTGTAAAATACCAACAAGGATAAGGGTATCCAAATTTATTATTTATTCGCAAGTATCATGTTTGAAGATAGCCTCTATTTTTTTTTTTTTCTTAGATGTGTCACATGAATGGTTAGATTCATTGTTTCATTGTTCATATGAGCTATTTAAATAGTCAGATGCACTATTTTAACTATCATATGTGCTATTTTCTAAATCAGATGCATTGTTTTAAGGCTCAAATGTGCTATTTTATAGGTGTATGCATCATAATAGAGATTAGAAGTATTACAGGAATATTCAGAAGCACTATTTTATGCAGTATATGTGCTACTTTAAGGGTTGTTCAACAATGTCTTCATCTTAGATTTGGTTTCTCAATACTGGTTTGAGGTTTGTCTTTTTGGAAGGTTTGTGATCCACATTGGTGTTCATTATTAAGTTTTAAAGCACTTCTAAGCACAATAGTAGTGAGATCAAAACAAAATGAAAAATCACACGCACCTAGAAAATGGAAGAAAAATGGCTTCCTATCAAGGTTATCTAAAGTTAGTGACTAGTGGGTCTTAGTGTTCCAATTATGTTTGGATTTACCTCTCCTGTGACAGAGAGCTTCCCACCAACACTAGGGAGATTTGGTGCAATCCCTTACGGGACTAGTAGAGGAAGTCTATGTTTTGGACATAGGTGGCTTGCATTTGATTAGAAATACAAGATTGGGGGGCAATCCCTCTCACTGGTCCTACTAAGGCAACTCGGTAGGTAGCCCTTCTATGGCTAAATAATCCTACCTAATAAAAAGCAAGAAATAGAAGTCACAAATAGGTCTAGGAATCTGATCAATTAAGAAGAGTGAGAGCATATCCCTATTATTTTGGGTCCCCAAACATTACAAACACAAAGGTTTAATTACCAACCCTTATACTACTGAAGATAGGAGGCTCCTAATTAGATTATGTGTGGGTTCTTTCCTCATTCAATTATGATTGATCTTTATAGAAGGTTTGGCATTTTGATCAACTTGAAAGAGTTGAAAGCATAGTCCTACTTCTTTATTAGATTAGTGAGATTGAACACTTCTATTAAGCTATGTTTGAAAGCTTAGAAATGCCACACTTTTAATCAATGAGAGCCGAGATCCACCTACTTGATTAAGAGCTAGCAAAAGCTAGGCACATTTATGAGGGTCTTCATTCCTATTATGCACTGTCTACAATCTAAAGGCTTTTTCATTAATGTGAAAGGAACCTGTAAGCAAAAGATGTTCGGGTCTAGAAGTTAGATTCAGAAAACTGCAAGTTTTACTAGATGCACTATAGAAATGCTCATATGCATTATAGGAAACCTTATATGCACTATTTTATCATGAAAATGAGCTATAAGAAAATCAAATGCACTATAAAATGCTTCATATGCACTACATAAATGATTAAATGCATTACATAACTCTTCAAAAGTGCTATAAGAAGACGCATATGCATTACAAAACTATGAAAATGCGATACAAAATAATGTATATGCGCTACAGGAAGATTAAATACATTAAAACAGAGTTCATAAGTGTCAAAATATCTCTCATAAGCATTGAAATAGAGTGTAGAAGCATCAAAAGATTTAGATCTAGCCCTTCTATGCTAAGGGAAGACTTTGGAATGCTATTCCTTTTGATATGAGGTCTCCCGAACGCTGTAGAACCTATATTTGATTAGATCTATATTAGAAATGAAATATTAGATTGAAAAGCTTGAAAATAGAGAGGCTTTTAGTTTATCCCCATGATGGGCACCATCTTGCACACGGTGTGAATACATATTCATGAAAATTTAGTGTAGAATGCAAATAGACTGACAAAAAACTATGCTAGACCCAAGATATCATCATCAGAATGTAATCTCTACAAGAATCTCATGTTTCCCTAACTACAACTACTAAAATAGCTCTCAGACTAGCATCTTAGTGACAGTTCTAGAATGGGATTATGCTAAAAATGCAGATCTACAATGAAAACATGCAAGATTTATGACTAAAATGCAGATTATATGTGAAATACAACTCCTAGAAATGCTCTTGAAATGATCGTGCTATGAACTAATATTCAATAAATGATGCTAAAATTCTATGAACTTGCTACAATGAAAATACTAAAATGATGAGTCTAAATATGCCTATAATGTAGATGCATAAAAAATTGGGTCCCTTGCCTCTTAGATTTCCCTCCTATTTATAGGATTTCAAAAGGGGTTGGGGTAAGAATTAGGATTTTTGCCTTTGACTAGGGGTAAAAGTGAAACTAAAAATATCTCATAAGAGACTAGGAGGAAGAGTCCAACAAAATTAATTTTAAGGATAATTAAGGATATTTCTAATTCTTTTAAAATGAAAAAGGGAGATTTTTAATCTTGTGAGGATAAATGATTTTATTGATTTAATAAATGTCTTATTTATTCTCAACACTTTATCTTTTTCTTCCTCCCTTTTCAAATTTTATTTTATGAATTTGAATTGTTTCCTTCCTCTTTTAAAGTTGATTTAGGTCTTGTCAATTTGATAGGTGATTAATGACCTAATGTGATTTTCAATTTGAAAGTCTATTGTGTTTCTTCTAATTTTCTCTTTAATTTGCATTGATTGATCAAAATTGCATGATTTAGGTCTTTGCCAATTTTTGGGTGTCTACAGTACTAGCATTAACCAAGCTCACTCGATTACCAAAGGAAATTTGTGAAGATGTAGTGTTAACCTAGTTCACTTGGTTAACATAGAAAAATCATTTCTAAGTTAGTGTTTACCGAGAAAGGTCAGCTAATGACAAATTTTATTATTTTGGCATATTGAGTTCAATGGTTTTGTTTGTTGGTTCTAGCCGACTGAGGAGATGAATATTAATTATTCTAAGTTGTATTTAAGCTGACTTGACAATGGATAAGATGTAAGTATAAGGTCAACTTACAAAGTCAATGTGTACAAGTGGATGGAAATATAGAAGATGCTTAGAGGAAGCGAATCATAAGGATAAGAATAATATCCTTGAGGAGATGTAAAGATACATTCAATTAGGAAGGATCAAGTATTCGAGCCAAAATTGAGATTTGTAATCAACAATTCAGTTGCATAAGAAATTAGGTCATCTCATTATTACTCTCTAACCATTGTAGCAATAATATAAATATCTTAACAGGGTTGGCTTAACAAATATTTGTAAATCCTCTAACAAGGTGGCATTTCTAGATTAAACTATCTAAAAACCTCTAACAAGGCCACTCCTAATAGGGTGATTAAATCCTCTAATAGGGTCACACCTAACAGTGTGTTTTGTAACCTTTAACATGGTTGGCTCCTAATAGGGCTCACTTTAGAAGAGTGAAAATCATTAACTAGTTGCAATTGGTGGTTTTTCTCAAATTGGGTTTCTACATTAAATATTGGTGTCACTTGTGCTCATGCTATTTATTTCATGTGTATGCAAATAAGTTAATTAAGGATAATCATAGATAATCTCTTAAAGATAGCATGTTAAGCATTTGTTGAGTTATAGTTGTTTCAGTGGTTACCGAGTTACAATATATTATCAGTATTAATCGAGTGCCTGTGTGTTTGCCAAGAAATAGTGTTTTTCAATAGTGTTTATTGTTAGAAATAGATAATACTAAGGGGGGGTGGGGGGTGAATCAGTATTCTACAAACTTTTGGCCACAACTGAATATTGTTAATTACTTTATAACTTGCATACAAAATTAAACCAATAATGCTAAACAATAAATATAACCATACACATGGAGAAATCATAACACCATTATTTTTTAAATAGGGAAACCTTGGCCAAGGGAAAACCCTAGTGGGGATGATACCCACTAGATGATTCACTAGACAATAGGATCTTGTTAAGGTTATTGACCTTGTTAGGAGTCTATGAAGTACATATAGTGTCTTGAGTCCTTGTTATAGGACTAGGCCTTGTTAGAAGTCTCGACCCTATGAGGAGTTTGTAGATTAATTATAATGTATTCAAGAAGAGCCCATTGCCCTAACATGCAATTATACAATTTAGTTCCTTCACAAGATAGATATACATACAATACTTGCTTGCTATTGTAACTCACACTTTCTCTGATCTTACATCAGATTTCACATCACTTAAGGCTCATAGAAAATCCTCACAATAGTTCACATGTCACATATAATCATGCAACTTCCACAATATCTGTGCATTACACACATTCACTGCGCAACACACTTTCCTATTATCTGTGCAACATAAGATCTTTACTTATATCTTGTGCATTCACAAATTGTTGCTTAGTTGGCTTCCATGTCTTCACATGCTTGACATAATATAAAATAATATCCACATAGTCATCTTAACATGAATTAGTAATTATTTTGAAATCAAAACAATTCTTAAAGTCATATAGCTCTATTTTCTGCTATGCTCTATTCTGCACTATTAAATACCAACACAATTAAACTTACTATAACTTGCACTGTATTGATCACACACACATGTGCACTAGTTCACATCATCACAAAAATGTTACAAAACTTTCCTCAACTATGCATTAAGTTAATTTTTTGCACATCATCTGTACTGTTAAGATCTATTCACTGTACTCCTGCAAATTGTCTAATACTTAGATAATTTTCTATCATTGAATGCATAAATGAAATGCTGAGTATATGTTGCCATAAATGACAACCATAAAGACATCTAACTAAACATATTTCCAATAATCTCCCCCTTTGGCATTGATGGAACCATTTGGGAAAATTGGGTAAGCCCCAAAATGATGTCATACAAAACAAAACAAAATAAAATAACTATACACAAATTTTCCTTCAAAACATAACAATTTTATTCATGTTTTGATGGATCATTACATTTCTTATCACTCCTTTACATTTGATACATAAATAAGCTCCCCCTTACATATATATTTACATCTATACAATTTTCCTCTAATAGTACACCTCCTTTGACATCAATGGCAAAGGTGTCAAAAACTATATCACATAAACTTGATGCCTATTATTGCTCAACTCGTCATTCTGGATATGCAATCTGAAAAATGAATCTTCAATCTATTAAAGTCCTTCTTCCAGTTGCCTTTGACTCTATCTAATATACTTATGAGTACACAAAGTGCATAGGATACCACTTCAATTATGCTCAAGTTAGTATAGGCAAAATTGTCATTGGAATTCTTTGCTGAAAGACATTCCTTCAATTGCCTCTACAAAATTACAACCTTGGATGCCAAATATTCTTTAAGAATAGAGAATATTCTTATTACCTTAGCCTTGTCAAATTAAATGCTTCTAACAAAATTGTGGATCTTCTCAATCTCATTCTTAGAATGTTCAATTCTGATCTTTGGTTGCTACAATCATGTAGTGAGTGACTAAAGCTCACTATATGGTCTTCAATCTTTTCATCCAAATCAGATAAGTAAGTATAGGACATTAAACACTATCCTTAAAACTTCTTACCTTCAGCAATACACTATCTTAATTCCTTGATGTTTTGATCAAGTGCCTTCAAATCATTGCACACATTAGTGCATATTGTGTTGAATACTATTATATCATGATTACTCTATACTTGCATTGTTGCTACTTTAGCTAAGGTTGTGAATTTCCCATCAAAGTTCTTCACCAACTCTTTTGCCTTGTCTTGCAAATTTAGATTAGCTAAAGTTGTGGAAACTATCTTTTGCATGTGCTCCAATACTTCAGCAAGGGTCTTCTCCAAACACTTTATAGATTTGTTTTTCTCAAACAATTTTCTCAAAGTGCCCAATAGCTCTTTCTGGTCTTCATCATTAGATGGAATAGGTATTGATGTTCTAGTTGCTAATACTATTGAAGATAGAATAGTCTTTTTTATTTGTTCTTTGCACTCTTCGTTTCCTCAACCTCTTTCTCCTTCTTCTCTTCTGCCTCTATCTTTTTCTTTTCCTCTTCTTCTTTTTGCTTACTTCTCTTACTTTTTTTTGATCTTCTTCTCCTTTTCTTCTTTCCTCTTCTTCTCTTCATCTTCCTTCTTTTTCTTCTCTTCCCATTCATCATTAGAGCTGGTATAGGTAGTGATATTGCCAACAATATTTTCCCCATACACTGCAAATGGATTCTCCTTTGTGTTCAAAATTATGTGCATACTATCCACTTGCGTGGATTTAGTATCCATAATAATGTGAGTTGGAGATAGTGCTTGTTTTGTCACTTTTGCCTCTTCCTCTTCACTAGAGGGTGTATCTGCCTGTACATATACTGGTCTATTAGCCTTTGTTTGTGCACTCTCCTTAGGTACTGAGGACATATATTTTTCTATGGCCTCCTTTTTTTCTTGCCTTACCTCCTCATAATTGCCTCCCATTAGAAGATCTTCTCTTCTTTTGTTCCTTAGTAAGGGCTCATTCACATCTTCTTCTTCTACCCTTCTCTTTCTATTGATCAACCTATTGTATAGGTCTTCATGAATCTTATTCTAAATGCTATCAAATCTCCTATTCCTTAGAATCATATTTCCTATTAAGGCATTCTCTAATTGCATCCTATCCATATTGCTATACATGCTATAAAATTTATTCAACTGAACATAACTGTCATCATTTATAATTTGCATGTTTAGATTCTCTATCTTTGGTTTCCATGCCTTCTTGCATGTGGCTATCTTGTGCATCTTTCTCAATAGGTTTATCTTCATCATCATCATCTAAGCTTTCAAAAATATTCACTTGCATGGTTTTCCTCCTTTTTCTAGGCCCACTGTTGATTTTCTTTACTCATTTCTTTGCTTGAGATGTAGGTTCTTGCTTAGCCTTCACTAGTCTCCCAGACTTCCTTTACATAGTAGGTGCTTCCACCTCTAATTGCCTCCTTGATTGCTCATAGCTTGCTCTTACATGTTGCACTTGTGCAAATGCTGCATATGATGCAATGGGAGCTTGTGCACATGGTTGTGTCACTGTTACTCCTTTTGAAGGTCCTACTACTATAATAGGTGTCGCTACCAACATTTTTGTCTACCCACTAGCCTTCATCTCCAACACATTTCCCTTTATCTCATTGAATTCCTACCTAGTCATGCCATATTACTTGAGTATGGAATCTATCTCTTTCTCTACTTTCTTCTTACTCTTCTTTTTGTGGAGCTCAGACTCTACAAAACTTAATAGTTCATGAAATGTCCCCCATCTAGGATATTTTGTGTCCTACTTGACTCGAGTATGATGTGTGCATACCCTTCAATAAGTTCAACACTCATCTCATAGCCCATAGGCTCAATAAACTTCACTCTCGGTAATATTGCTTCCATGCAAGTGTTGTCAATTTCCACCATGAAGCACAAATTATCCTTATACTTGTCTACCATAGATGGAGGTATCCTATACCCCAGTTTCATCCTAGACTGAAACTTCTTCATCATTATGTCAATTTCAATGTCTCTAATATTTTTAGGTTTAGATCTATAGCTTTGAGTTACAATCTTCATTGTGCACTCGCTTCCATCCCAATTAATTACCCTAGGAAACTTCTTGGTAACATAAAATAATAAATGAGTCAATAGGAACTCAAATCTAAATACTGAGCTCTTTGTTTTCTTTATCTTTGCAATATTATCCAAAAGCTGCACTTTGAAAATGTCGCACAAATTTACTTTTCTCCTTTCAATGACCATCACATATACTATATGAAGGAATCCATCTACTATAAAGTTTACCCTTGATCCATGGTTCAACTTGTACCCTAAGATTTTGGTCAACAACTTGACTCTATCCCAAATAGGATCAACCCTCATATTCCTTTTTTCAAACTTTCTTTTTCAAGTTAGTCTCCACTAATTTCCTAATGCTTTTCTTATTAATAGGATTACAACCTTCATTGCTAAATCATGTGACCTTGTGTATTAGGTCATTGTCAATGAAAATCTATGCATCACCTAACTAGAACATATCATCATGTATTCTGCTCAATATAATTTAGGTCCGCTCATGATTGTCAAATTTTGTGTAGAACATATACTTCACCAAATTCAAATCTTCAAGGTGTGCATACTTAGACTTTAGGGATAAGTCATTAGTACACATGACTCCTAAGTCATTATGAATATCCTGATCATCTATACTCTCAATTTTTCAATGTATATAATTCCTTATATCCTCGACATGTAACACATTTTCCAGAATTCACAAAACTGTACATATATGATCATCTAATAAAGAAACAAATGGATGTTTCTTGAACTCATACCTTGGTTTGTCATTAACATCATACACTCTTTGACTAGCCATTCCTCAATAACTATAAATACTTCAAGAAACTAGATTCAATACTCCATAAAATACCTCAAATTCATAATTTTAGGGCTTCTTCAACTTTTGTCTTAACAAACTTGCTTCACACTTCAATTGCTATCAAATTTCTCTTCAATTTTCTCAAGACTCTTCGCATGAAAAAATGGTACATCAAATCTTGTTCATGATCCTTAAATCATTTCAAATCGCACTACATAATAAATGTGTATCCACCACAAACTCAAAATATTGTCTCTGTTAACTAGTGACCTTAATCTTACAATTCCTACTTATTGATCACATCAAGACTTGTGCACTAAACCATTTCTTTCTCTATGTCTTCTACCTTCTATAAACTATGCAATCTTCAACTCACTCTCTAACATTAGTTCTAACCATTTATGCTTTACTACTTCTGCAATGGCTTAATTTAGATAGGTTGAGCCACAAATAATTTGTAACTTCAACTTTCCATCAAGTGCATCAAATAATTGCTCTTCCAATACTTTATGTGAACTCTCTATATTACAAGCCTTCACAAATGCTTCTTTGAATTCCTCAGCATGTTCCTTGACTGTTTCTTTTTGACTATTTTTGCCTCCATTTTCATTCTTCTATCATTCGTATTGTTGTTCCTTTTGTGATTAGGGTTCCTATTAAATTTCCCTCTATCCATTCTATAGAATCTTGTTGTGTGTCCAAAGTTATTGCATAACTAACATAAAGGTACATTTCTCTTCTGATTATTCCCATTATAATTTTTAGGTGCTTTGCAATTCCTTGCAATATGTCCAGGATTGTTACTAACAAACAAACAACTTCCTCTCACCATTAGGTTTCTCTCAATCATCATCAAGAGATGCCCCCCCAACCCTCTATATAATCTAGATAGATGGTCTCCCCATCTAGATCTCTTTCCCATCTCATCTATCTGTGCAAGAAAGTAGAGGCCTACATATATAATCCTCTCCCCTCTCCCATCAATTGAGCCTACTCCATCGATCATTAACTAGAGGTTGTAGTGGAGATGGGTTAGATAGATCTGGTTTGACTGATTGATCCAATCCACTACTACCTCAAGGGGATAGGCATAAAGGGACCCAAGCAAGTAAGGTGAGTAGGTTTCTTCGAGGGGCATAGATATAGAAAGAAATGCCCCATAGAGCTTATCTTGTAATTCATGGCTAAGGCTCCTAGCTTCACTCACCACTACTATGGCCCTATCTATATATGGGGTGATCTACTTCTTCCATTATCTATAGGGTTAGTATTCCTAAACATTCTACGATTCTTATTATCATCAACAAACTTAGGTTTCTTACATTCTACTACCTTATGTCTATAATCATGACAATTATAACAATAGAAATTAGCAATAGGTTTTAAAAGACTTACTCATATAATCTCTCTTCATATTTCCAACTTTATTGCATATGAAACATCTACCTTTGAATTCACATCTTACCTCTTTGGATGAATCATCTTGCTTAGGATCTTCACCTTTCTTTGTTGTTCTAAGTTCATCAAATTTCTTTGTCAATTTAGTTTTCTCATCTTCATCAAACCACCTAAATTTTTCTTCAGGGATATTTTCTATAGAATCTAGTTCTACACTAATCTCATATTTCTTTGCTAAGTTCTCTCCAAGAAGATATCCAAGGCCCATCTTGTCATAAGGTCTTTGATGAAATATCTATTCATCAAATTTTCTTAGAACTTGTGTAAAGTTTCTCTAACTGTTGTTTAGCTTGTGTCAAATCTCCTTTCATGATGATGTATTTTTCCAACTCTACATGTTTTATCTTAATAGAAACTAATTTAGATGTCACTTGACTCAACTGGGATCTAAGGTCTGCATTCTTAGATTTTAGATCAGGTTCACTCTTATTACCACTAGTCTTGAGACTTAACTTTAGTTCAATAATTTTCAAGTCATGTTTCAAGATCTCATTCTCTTTCTTGAGATTTTCTATATCATCATTAACACTGATATGCACAAAAGGGTCCTTGCTAGATTTAAGATCATTAATTTCATTTTGCAAATGTAAACTTTTGCATCTTTGTATCTATCTTTCAAGTTATCTCTCTATTCAGTAAGAAGGTCAATCTGTTCAAAAGCTTCTTCAAGATTCTTCTTCAACTATTCCATATTCACTAGGATCTTACTTAAGCTATTAAGCCTCTTCAAAGTAACTGGGCTTTGATACCATTTGTTAGAAATAGATAATACTAAGGGGGAGGGGGGTGAATCAATATTCTACAAACTTTTACCCACAACTCAATATTGTTAATTACTTTATAACTTGCATATGAAACTAAATCAATAATGTTGAATAGTAAATATAACCATACACATGGAGAACTCATAACACCATTGTTTTTTAACTAGGGAATGTCTGGCCAAGGGAAAACCCTGGTGGGGATGATACCCACTAGATGATTTACTAAACAATAGGATCTTGTTAAGGATATTGACTCTATTAGGAGTATATGAAGTATATATAGTGTCTCAAGTCCTTATTAGAAGCCTCAACCCTATTAGGAGTTGGTAGATCAATTAAAATTTACGCAAGAAGAGCCCCTTACCCTAACATGTAATTATACAATTTAGTTCCTTCATAAGATAGATATACATACAATACTTTCTTGCTATTATAACTTGCACTTGCTTTGATCTTACATTAGATTCACATCACATAAGGCTCACAGATGGTTCTCACAATAGTTCACATGTCACATCTAATCACACAACTTCCATAATATCTATGCATTACACATTCATTGTGCAATACACTTTCCTGTTATTTGCATAATATAAGATCTTTACTTATATCTTGCGCATTCACAAATTGTTACTCAGTTGGCTTCTATGTCTTCACATGCTTAACATAATATAAAATAATATCCATATAGTCAAATTAACATGACTTAGTGATTATTTTGAAATCAAAACAATTCTTAAAGTTATACAACTCTATTTTCTGCTATGCTCTATTTTGTACTGTTAAATACCATCATAGTTAAACTTAATGTAACTTGCATTGTATTGATTGTACACACATGCACACTGGTACACATCATCATGAAAATGTTAAAAACCTTTTCTCAGCTATGCATTAAGCTAATTCTCTATGCATCATCTATATTTTTAAGATCTATTCACTGTACTCCTACAAACTATCTAATACTTAGACAATTTTCTATCATTGAATACATAAATGAAATGCTAAGTATATGTTGCCATAAATGAAAACCATGAAGACATCTAACTGACAATATTGCCAACATTTATGTTTTATGCTAAAATATAAGGGATCTAAGATTTATTTTAGTGGTAACTGATTCACCCTTCCCCTCTTAGTTATTCTTATATTTCCAATAATTGGTATTAGAGCTCTTGGTTCTTGTAGAAAAGGTTTCAAGGACCTAAGCTAAAGTTCAAGATGTATTACAAAAGATAGATTCTTGAGCTGAATAGAGGTAACTTCAAGACATGGCAAGAACTTATGAAGTTGTACCTAGCAACCATCAATGATTCAGGTGTGAAATATTTGGAAAATGCTTACAAGGCTCCTACTAGAACATTGGTTGTGGAGGAGATTTATGAAAAGAAAAATCATAAAATTATGATGATTAACATTACATCAACTCTTAACTATGTTGAATTTGATGAGGTCAAAGTATGTGCTGTTGCTCATGAAATGTGGACCAAGCTGAAGGATATTTATAGAGGTGATGATAATGTGAAAAGAGCCAAAATAGAAAGCTTGAGAGGTTAGTTTGATCAAATGAAGATAAGAGAGGATGAAAACATTGCAAAATATGTTGAGAGAATCAAAGCTAGTGTCAGTGCAATCAAAGCCTCTAGAAGGACAATTGAAGATGTGACAATGGTAAACAAGGTACTTAGAACTATTCTTCCTATCTATGCAATCAGATTATCTTCTATTCAAGAGATGAGATGTGATCCAAATAACAAGATAAATTTGAATTCTCTAATTGGAACATTGACTACATTTGAGCTAGATAACTATGATAATTATACTCCTAGTTCTAGCAATTTTGAGTCTCCTTTTGAAGCCAAGTTGTCACTCAAGAAGAAAGGTAAAAAGTCTTAAGGCAAATAATTTGAAAGTGAAGAGGAAGACAATTTTGTCAGTGATCTTGGAGTTATTGAAGCATTTCTTATAAGAAGGTAACCCAAAGGCAAAGGAAGGTATATAGGTAAAATTCCTTTAATCTATTTTTCTTGTGAAGAGGTTGGTCACATTGTTGCAAGGTGTCCAAATAGAGAAGACAAAGTTGAAAAGAAGCATAGTAAGTACAAAGGAAAGAAGGATTTCAAGAACTTCAAGGACTATAGAGACAATGGTAAGAAGTCTTGTTTTATGGCTAAAGATTCTGATAGTAGTGATGATGGTGAAATGGTTTATATTGTTGTAAAAGATGAATTTGATGATGAAGAAGATAAAATGACACTTATCTCTCATGTTAGCAAAAATGATACATGGATTATTGATAGTGGTTTCTCATATCATATGACTGGTGATAAGACAAAGTTTGAATGTTTAGAACATTATGATGGTGAGAGTGTAAGATTTGGAAATAATGAACCATGTTGCATAAAGGGAAAAGGTTGTATCTCACTAACCAATGAACTTAGATGTGATAATGCTTGTTGGGTTAAAGGACTAAAGCATAATCTACTCAGTGTGGCACAGTTGAATAACATTGAATTCAAGGTAGGATTCATGAATGGGGAGGCCAATCTGCTAGATGGAAAATAAAATCTAGTCGAGTTTGGTAACCAAACAAAAGGTAACTTAGTCTACCTAGATCTTAGTGAAAGTTCATGTTTCGTTGCTTAAGTAGAAGAAAGCTAGTTATGCATAAAAGGTTGTGTCATGTGAACTTTGATAATCTAATCAAGATATGAAAAAATAAAAGAGTGAGAGGTATTCCTTTCTTGAGGAAACTTGATATGGACCCATGCAAAAATTGTCAAATTGGTAAGATGGGCAAGACAAATTTCAAAAGCAAGAATTCATTTTGAAGAAGTCTTGGAGTTGGTTCATATTGACTTATGTGGAACTACTAGAATTGAGAGCTACAGTGGAGATAAGTACTTTATTCTTTTTGTTGATTATTATTCTATAATGATGACTGTAATGTATCTAAAAGATAAGTTTGAAGCTTTTCAAAAGTTTAAGTGGTATCTGGCAAGAGTAGAAAAGGAAACAAGAAAGAAGTTGAAATGTTTGAGATTTGATAGAAGTCATGAATTCATTACCAATGGATTCAATTAATTTTTCACTAAAAGAGAAATCAAAAGACAAGTATCGGCCCTTGGTACACCATAGCAGAATGTTATAGTAGAAAGAAGGAATAAGCCAATCATGGACTATGCAAGAACCTTGGAGATAGAAAAGAATGTTGTAATCAAATAATGGAAGGAAGCAATCAGTACTACAGTGCATACCTTGAACAAAGTACAACTGAAGAAAAACTCAAATCAAACTCCTTATGAACTATGGTATGGCTACAAACTTAATATAAATTGATTGAAAGTATTTGGTAGAAAATGTTATATTTTGAAAGAGACTAGGAAAAGTAAATTTGATGTCAAAGGTGATGAAGGCATATTCCTAAGATACTCCAGCAAAAGTAAAATATATAAATGTTTGAATTCTTCTACTCTTAAGATCATAAAAAGTGCACATGTAAGGATTGATCAGTTTGGAAAAAAGAGTGAAGAAGAGAGCAGAAAAGAACCTGAAGATTATAGAAAGTTTGTTTACTTTGAACCTAATACATTGTCAAATCCAATTGGAAGTCAACAAACTTCACCTCTTAAGCCCCCAAAATCTCTAGAAGCCCCCAAGTTGCATCCAGTGCAATCCAAGTCATAGTCTAAAGGACCTGAGTCATAGTCAAAAGCTACTGAGTTCCAGCCAGAGAAAACTAAGTCTAAAGGACTCAGATCATAGATAGTGGGACTCGAGCTTGATACTGAAGATCATGGCAAGGCTATTGGAACAAATTCTAAATCTAAAGTACTTGTGTTAGCAAGATATGTTAAAAGGCACATGCACCTAATTAGATCATTGGAGACAAGTTAGATGGTACAATGACAAAGAACAAATTAAAAGGTACATGTTTACTTACTGAATTTGAACCTAGATCAGCTAAAGATGGTTTGAATAATAAAAGTTGGATTGAAGCAATGAATGAAGAGATAGAATCGATATAAAGGAATAAGATTTGGACTCTTGTTCCTAGATCCAAGGATAAAAATGTAATTGGCACAAAGTGGGTTTTCAAAAATAAGCTGAATAAAGATGGAGAAATTTCCAGAAATAAAGCAAGGTTAGTATACAAGGATTATTCTCAAGAAGAAGGTATTGATTATGGTGAAAATTTTTCTCCTATTGAAAGAATAGAAGGTATTAAGACATTACTTTCTCATGTTGCACATAAATAATTTAAAGTTTATTAAATGGATGTGAAATTTGCATTCTTGAATGGAAGTCTTGAAGAGGAATTTTACATAGAACAACTTGAAGGTTTTGTAGATCCTAGCAAAAAAGATATATTTTTAAAATTGGATAAAGAATTGTATGGTCTCAAGCAAGCTCCCAGAGCTTCGTATGAAATACTTCATAACTATTTGATGAAGATTGGTTTTCAAAGGACAAATGATAACAACAATCTATATATCAAAGAAGGACCAAACAAGAAGATTGTGTTGGCAGCAATCTTTGTGGATGACACATTGTTCATTGGAAATGATGACTTGTGTAAAGATTTTTTTAGAGGAAATGAGTAAGGAATTTGAGATGTCCATGTTTGGAGAAATAAAATTCTTTGTTATATTGTAGATTCAATAGAAGAAAGATGGTATCCACATTACTCAGTCCAAATATATGAAGAAGAGACTAAAGAAATTTGGAATGGAAGATTCAAGACCAGTTGGAACACCTATGTCTACTAGACATAAACTTTCCAAGAATAATGATTCTAAGGAAGTAGATCAGACCATATATAGATCAATGATTGGAAAACTACAATGTTAGTAATAAACCATGGACATAAATGACAATTACATGCAAATATAGCCAATATCAAAAAATAATAGACCACACAAAAAATAACACGAGACACCAAGATTTAATGTGGTTCACCCCATCCCTAGGCTACATCCACCAAACAACAAGTATGATATTATTATGATCCAATGATTACATTTTGATTACAATCCATAATCCCTTATACTCAATACCACCGCAAGAACCAATTTTTCATCATGACTATGAAACAATCCCTAACGCTAAGCTCTTTTATACAAGTATTTTTAATGCTTTAGGGTTATAGTTAATAATTACATGTTGGCCCAAAATCTTAATAAAATAGGGACCAATTTATTTTTTCAGGGCAATGCGTCGAGCTCCAAAGAGTTTATGAAGTATGTACAATACTTTCTTGATCAGTCACCAAAAACTAACAATCTCCCACTTGGGGACTAATCAGGCTCCACACTAAAAAACAATCTCCCACTTGGAGACTAATCCTGTAGCTATGCTGCTACTCCATGAGGCTCCCATTGGATCAAACCTCCTTGGACTTTGCTATTCTTTTATTCATGTTCAGTCTAGAAGAGCAATTGAAGTTGAATAGGAATTTAACTTCTCCCTTGTCACTACCTTGGTAAACATATTTGCTAGATTTTCATCTGTATAAATCTTGTCTAGCTTTAACTGTCTAGCCTCCAAAACTGATCGAATAAAATGGTACTGCAATTGTATGTGTTTGGTCTTAGAATGCAAAGCTGATATCTTCACAAGATGAATGACACTCTAACTATTTGTAAAAAAATAATTATCCTTCTGAGGATGTCCCAATTCTTCCAAGAAGAATTGAAGCCATATCATCTCCTTGGCTGCCTTTGTAGTAGCAACATACTTTGCCTCTGTAGTGGATAGAGCATTAATCTTTTGTAACCTAGAAACCTAGCTCATGGCTGCCTCACCAATAGTAAAGACATAACTTGTAGTACTCTACCTTGTATCAATATCCCCTACCAAATCTGAGTCAACATAGCCCTATAAATTAGTAGTAGAGCCCCCAAAATGCAAAAACTTATTGGATGCTCCTCTCAAATATCTGAAAATCCATTTGACTACATTCCAATGCTTAATTCTTGGACGACTCATATACTTGCTAACAAATCCCATTTAATGTGCAATATTTGGCCTTGTACATACCATAGCATACATCAAGCTTCCTATAGCTGAAGCATAGGGTACCTTGGACATCTTATCCTCCTCTTCTTGTGTCTTGGGACACATCTCTTTAGTCAACTTCAAATGATCAGATAAAGGTGTGCCGATAGCTTTAGCATTCTCCATAGAGAAATATTGCAACACCTTCTCAACATAATCAACTTGAGATAGCATCAATGTTTTGTTCTTCCTATATCTACAAATCTTCATACCAAGGATTTGTTTTGCTGCCCTTAAATCCTTCATAGAAAATGCATGTGCTAACTAGTGTTTTAGCCCCTTAATATGATCCATGTTAGACCCAACTGCAAGCATATCATCAACATATAAACATAAAATAATGTAGCTATCATCATCGAACCTCTTAAAATAAACACAATGATTTGAATGACACCTATTGTATCCATGCTCATGCATAAAACTATCAAATTTTAGATACCATTACTGAGGTGCTTGCTTCAAGCCATATAAACCTTTTTTCAATTTGCACACTAAGTTCTCCTTACCTTTGACCTAAAATCCCTGTGGTTGAGCCATATATATCTCTTCATCCAAATCACCATGAAGGAAGGTTGTTTTAACATCAAGCTTCTCTAAATGCAAATCTTTAGTAGCCACAATACTTAAAACAATACAGATAGAAGTCATTTTAACAACAGAAGAAAATATCTCATCAAAATTGATTTCTTTTTTTTGGGCAAATCCTTTGACAACTAACTTGGCTCTAAATCTTTTCTTACCTCCATCCTCTTCTTTCAACTTGTAAACCCACTTAGCCTTTTAACCTCCAGGCAACTTGCATAAATCCCATGTCTGATTCTTCAACAAAGAGTCCATTTCATCTTTCATTGCAGACTCCCACTGAACCTTAGTATCCACTTACACAACTTCATCATAACATTTAGGTTCACTAGCATCAGTAAGAAAATTGAATACAAAGAAGGATAAAATCTTTCTGGAGGCCTAATTTACCTTGTTGACCATCTAACATTCACTAGTGTGTGTGGTATTTGTTGTTGTAGTTGTTGCACACCATAAGGAATGGTTGGAACATTATCTTTTGGAGTATCATCTAGCACTACATAATCATCTTCTTTCTTCTCATGTTGCTGCAACAGATCTTTGTACAACACTTTCTCATTGAATATGACATCCCTGCTTCTTACAATTTTATGATTTTCAAAATTTCAAAGCTTATAACCAAATTCATTAATTCCATATCCAACAAATACACATTTCTTTGACTTAGCTTCTAGCTTGGTTTTATTTTCAGAATCTATGTGAGCAAAAGCTTCACAATTGAGGGTTTTAAGAAAAGAATAACTCACCTTCTAACCAATCTATGCTTTCTCTAGAATACCACAACCTAAAGGAGTAGAGGGACCTCTATTAATCAAATATAAAATAGTATTGATAGCCTCTATCCATATGTGTAAGGGCAACCTAGCATGCAACCTCATGCTCCTTGCACACTCCATTATAGTCCTGTTCATGCATTCAACCACTCCATTTTCCTGTGGAGTCCTTGGAACAATTTTCTGTCTATGAATACCATTAGTAGAGCAATAATATTCAAATTCATGACTACAATACTCACCACCATTATTAGATCCGAGACATTTTAATTTCTTACTAGTCTCATTTTCAACCAAACATTTCCATTTCTTAAAAGTTTGAAATACATCAGATTTCTGTCTAAGAAAATAAACCCATTCTTTTGTAGTTGCTTCATCAATAAATGTAACATAATAATGAAATCCACCAAGGGAATATACCTGGGCTGGTCCCCATACATCTATATGCACAAATTCTAATTTCTCCTTTTTGTTTTCCTTCCCAATCTTCACAAAATTCACTCTCTTTTATTTTCCATACACACAACTTTCAAATAAATCCATATTAACACATTTTAGACCTAGTAAAACTTTATTTTAATGAAGTACTTTCATACCTTTCTCACTCATGTGCTCAAGTCTGTTGTGCCACATTGCTGTAGCAAAATTTACAAACTATTTGTTCTCCCCGCTGAACTGCAACAACTATTGTTGAACATTCATTTTTCTTTGAAATAATTAAAGTAGAGGGAAAAATATGACTTGTACAAAGATATAAGGTGCCTAATTTCACACCTTTTGCTACTACAAGGGAACCTTTTGAAACTTTCCAATTTTTATCATTAAAATTAACTACACAACCCTCATCACCGAGTTGCCCTATTGAAATTAAATTCCTACTTAGTCTTGAAACATGTATTACCTCATGTAGTAGCCAATGATTCCAATTCTACAACTTAATCTTA
The DNA here is from genome assembly GCA_028749045.1 of Cupressus sempervirens. Classification (NCBI taxonomy): domain Eukaryota; kingdom Viridiplantae; phylum Streptophyta; class Pinopsida; order Cupressales; family Cupressaceae; genus Cupressus; species Cupressus sempervirens. The sequence goes on from CM053786.1 coordinate 19,603,402, forward strand.
ACTTTTCTCTTTCCAAAAATTTGATAGGGTTCATTATCCCCCAAATAAACAAGTCCAAAATCTCCTTGGACATAATCAATGAAATAACCTTTATGAGGTGTAGCATGAAATGAAGCACCAAAATCTAAAACCCATGAATCATCAACACTTTTTTAAGACATAAGCAAAGCATCCTCTTCAGATTTGTTACTTACCACATTTGCCTCCTTATCTCCATCTAGTTTATCTCCTTAATTTTTTTTTCAATTCCAAAATTTTTTCTTTTTGTGCTCTGGTTTCCCATAGTACCAGCAATCGTTTGGTCCTCTCGATTGAGACCTCCTCTCCTTTTTCTTTACTCTTGATTTCCCATGATTTTTGGAATTACTTCCTCTTTTAGTCATTCTGCCCCTACTATGTACATTCAAAACACTTCCTAATGTAGATCCACCTAAGGTTTTCCTATGAGTTTTCTCACTTAAAACAACACCAATCACATCATCATATTTTAGGGTACTAGATTCAAGAACATAATTACTCACAACCATTATCAAGCCATTCCAACTTTTAGGCAAAGAACACAAACTCAAGAGAGCCCTAATTTCTTCATCAAAATTGATACCCATAGAATATAACTAACTCATAATATTATTAAATTCATTTAAGTGATCTACAACAGATCCATCTTCTTCTATTTTTATATTAAATAAATGCTTCATGAGAAATACCTTGTTTGAAGCGGAGGAATTTTCATACAGTGTTGCTAGGGTTTTCATCAACTCTTGTATTATATTCATTTTTGTAATATTAAATGCCATCGATGGTGCCAGGCATAATCAAATTCTTCGAAGTGCCTTTCTATCTAAAAGATCACATTCATCATTTGACATAAATCCTTGATTCTTGGCTTTGCCTTCCAATGACTTCCATAATTCCTTCTGATATAGATAGTCTTCCATAACTAGAAGTTCTAATCATTAAACCTGTCAACCCTCAGCTTACCCTCATTTTTCATCACTCCCACTCAATCGTGAGACTTTCCTATAGAGGATAACTGAAAACAACTAGGCTCTAATACTACTTTTTAGGAATAAACCACAAATAAAAATAATAATTACATGCAAGTATAACCAATATCCAAAAATAATAGACCACACAAAAAAGAACACAAGACACCAAGATTTAACGCGGTTCACCCAATCCCCGGGCTATGTCCACTGAATAAAAAATTTAGTATTATTATGATCCAATGATTACACCCTAATTACAATCCATAATCCCTTATAGCTCAATACCATCGAAAGAACCAATTTTGCATCATGACCATGAAACAATCCCTAACCCTAAGCTCTTTTATACAAGTATTTTTACTGCTTTAGGGTTATAATTAATAATTACACGTCGATCCACAATTTTGATAAAATATGGCCCAATTTTCTTTTTTGGGGCAATGCCTTGAGCTCCAAAGAATTTATGAAGTATGTACAGTACTTTCTTGATTATTCACTACAAACTAAAATGCAATAAGCAGTGCATACAAGGCCTGATATTGCATTAGTAGTTGGTATGGTGGAAAGATTCTCAACAAATCCTAATAAAAATTGTATGATGGAAATCAAGAGAATCATGAGGTATCTGAAAGGTACTGAAGATTATGGTTTATGGTATAAGAAAGGAGACACTTTAGATTTGAAAGCCTTTACAGATGTTGATTGGATAGGAAGTGTTGATGACAAGAAGAGCACTAGTGGTAGAGCATTCTTTCTTGGTAAAGAGAACAAATTGCAAACACATTCACAAAGCCATTACCTAAGGATGCATTTTTGTATATAAGAGGTAAGTTAGAGGTTATTCCCCTATATAAAGCTCACTAAATTAAGTTTAGTTATGCATCAACCAATGCATGTTGAAGATTAGTCAAGTTGATGTAGTATTGAGGAAGATAGATTGCATATGAATCATTACATGAGATACATTGATATTCATCGAATATTGTCTTTGGAATAAGATGTCATAGAGGGAGAGTTTGATGTCATATTCATAGAAATTTTATAAAGATGGAGAGTTATTTGATGAGTGATAATTTGTAGAGATTTCAAAAAGGGATAACTTGGTCTGATATGAAAGAGAAAGAGATTGCTATCAGAAGAAGATGTTGAAGATAGAGCTTGCTGACAAAGGAAGAAATTGAAGGTAGAAGGAGTTCACACCAATAGAGGGGGTTCTCATGGATGAGAATCAAAATAAAACTAAGGATTATTTTCTTAATTTATTTTTCTATGAAATTTCATTGTATTATGACATGTTGTGTTTCCATAAATGCCAAAGAGAGAGATTGTTGAAAACAATTGGTTAATTGTGTATCATCTTTGATGTTACAAAAAATGTCATATCTCTACCAGATAGTGTATGACCAGCTAACTTGGACAATGAAGATAGTTTCTTGTGTCTACCAAGCATTCTAGTGTTTGCCAAGTTTAGAAGGTAGTGACTATCGAATTCACTCACGTGTCGAAGAGAAGTTCACAAAAGTTAAGTGTTAACCGAGCTCACTCAGGTAACAAAGGAAGAGTTTTCTATCTTAGAGGGAGAATTATTATGTTGACATATTGTGTTGCCATATAAGAGAAATACATGTTTTCAAATTTCATTTCTGCTATGACACGTTGTGTTGCCATCAATGCCAAAGAGGGAGATTGTTGGATACAATTCTTAATTGTGTATTGTCTTTCATGTTACAAAAATGTCATATCAGTCATTAGACAAAGTCTACTAAGCTCAGATGGTTAGCAAAGCAATTTATAGTGACTACTGAGCATTCCTGAACATTACACAAAAAGTTAGCTCTTACCGAGCTCACTCAGGCATCAAATGATTTTGTAGCAAAAAGTTAATGTTAACTAAGCTCCCAAGGTTAACAAAGGGAAAGTCAATAACTATCGAGTTCACTCAATCATCGAAGAGAAAGCTAGCTTTTATCGAGGTCACTCAGTAAGCGAAGGAAGGTCAGTGTTTACCGAGTTAACTCGGTCTCCGAAGGAAGTTGAAAGATTTGCAATTTTTTTCGAGCTTCACTTGGTTAACACTGGGGAAACCATTCTGGAGCAGTGGTCATCGAGCTGGGTTGGGCAGCAAAGAACTTTATGGTTCTAAAGAATTAAGTTTAATTGTTTTGTGTAAATGTTTGCAGCCGATTGATTTAATGTTTTTTTTTGTTGTTGTAACTTGTAATTGAGCCGACTTGACAATCTATAAGGTATATATGAAAGGTCAATTTGTGAATTCATGAGAATGTAAGTATGTGGATGCATAAGAGTATGAATGTATGGATGTAAATGGAATGAGCAAATATTGAATATATGAGTGAATGTTGAGGAAGGATTAGATATCCTTATGGAGCTGCAAAGTTGTATTCGATTAGTGAGGATCTAGTGAAGTAGAACAGAGATTTGTATTTAGCAAAGATAAGTTGCATATATTTCAGATATCTTCATTGTTGCTTTCTAATCATTGTAATAGTGATTCAAAAGCTCTTAATAGAGTTGGTTTAACAGCCATTTTGTAAATCCTCTAACAAGGTGACAATTCAGTTGAATTGTTCTTAAGACCTCCAACCGGTCCACTCTTTACAAGGTGATTAAATCCTCTAACAGGGTTAGACCTAATAGTGTGTTTTGTAATTTTTAACAGGGTTGGCTCCTAACAGGGCTCACTTTAGAAGAGTGAAAATTGGTAACTAGTTAGTTGGTGATTTTTCCCAAATTGGGTTTCCACGTTAAGTCTGGTGTCTCTTGTGTTCATGTTATTTCTTTATGCATGCATGTTAATCACTTTAAATGCTTAATAAGTTAACAGAACATCTATCAAGTTTCAACATTTATTTGTGTGTTTACTGAGTGTCAGTAGCAACTATATTTTAAGACATCTAAGGATCTATGGATTTATTTTTGTGGTAATTGATTCACCCCTCCCCTCTTAGTTAGTCCATCTCTATTTCCAACAATTGGTATTAGAGCTCTTAGTGCTTGCAGGATAAGATTTCAAGGATCTAAGCTAAAGATCAGGATGTCTTATAAGAGGAAAATTCCAAGACTTAACAGGGACAACTTCTTAGCATGGCAAGGGTTGATGAGACTTCATGTAGCTTCTATTGGAGATACATGACTAAAATACCTTGATGAAAAATATGCAGAACTAGCTGGTACACTATCTGTCAATGATATTGCTGAAAAGAAGACCCATAACATTATGATGATAGATATAGCATCTGCTCTGAGTTATGAAGAATTTGATGATATCAAGGACTGCAAATCTGCTTTTGAAATGTGGAAAAAGCTGAAAGAGATCTATGGAGGAGATGATAATGTTAGAAGATCCAAAGCAAAAAAGTCTGAGAGGACAATTTGATCAAATGAGGATGAGAGAGGATGAAAAAATTGCAAAATATGTTGAAAGAGTCAAAGCATGTGTTAGTGCAATCAAAGTATCTGGAGGAGATATCAAGGAAGAAACAGTTATAAGTAAAGTTCTCAAAACTCTACTTCCCATTTATGCAATCAGAGTTTATGCAATTCAAGAAAGAAGATGTGAAGCAAATCATAAGATAAATCTAGAGGCTATAGTTGGAAGATTGACTGCATTTGAACTAGACAACTTTGATAACTATGTTCCAGCTTCCAAGAACATTGAATCAGCATTTGAAGCCAAACTTTCACTCAAGGAGAAAGGCAAAAAGAAATCTCAGTAAAAAAGTGAAGATGAATCAAACCAAAGTTCAGACAGTGATCTTGAAGTAATTGAAGCCCTTCTAGCAAGGAAATATTCTAGAGGCAGAGGAAAATACAAAGGTAAAGTACACCTAATTTGTTTTTCATGTGAAGAAGTTGGTCATATTGCTGCTAGGTGTCCAAACAAGCAGAATAAAGATGAGAAGAAAGATCATAAATGGAATGGCAACAAAGATTTCAAATCATTTAAGGATAAAGGTAAGAAAACATGTTTTATGGCTAAAGATTCTAATGATTCTAATGATGAAGAAGAAGATGAAATTGTCTATATTGCTATGAAAGATGAATCTAATAATGATGAGGAAATGGCACTCATTTTTCATATGAGAAAAAATGATACATGGATCATAGGTAGGGGTTGTTCTCATCACATGACTGGCAACAAAACTAAGTTTGAATACTTTGAAGACTATGATGGTGGCAGTGTAAGATTTGGTAATAATGAACCTTGTTGTATAAAAGGAAGAGGAAGAATCTCTCTAACCAAGGAACTTATATGTGATAATGCCTATTGGATAGAAGGATTAAAGCATAATTTGTTAAGTGTGACACAACTACTCAATAATAGATTCAAAGTAGAATTCATGCATGGTAAAGCAAGACTCTGGATGGCAAAGGAAAGCTGATTGGATCAAGTACTCAAACTAAAGGTAACTTGTTCTATCTTGAACTAGGTGAATGTTCATGTTTCATTACTCAAGTTGAAGAAAGTTGGTTATGGCATAAAAGGTTGTGTCATGTAAACTTTGATAATCTAGTAAAGATAAGCAAATTCAAGAAAGTAAGAGGCATTCCTAACATAAAGAAACTTGAGGTCGGTCTATGCAAAAATTGTCAGATTGGTAAAATGAAAAAGACTAGTTTTAAAAGTAAAAACTATCAATCTGAAGATATATTAGAAATTGTGCATACTAATTTATGTGGACCCATTGGAATTGAAAGCTATACTGGAGAAAAGTTCTTCATTCTCTTTGTTGATGATTACTCAAGAATGATGACAGTCATGTATGTAAGAAACAAATCAGAAGCATTTGAAAAGTTCAAATGGTATTTGGCTAGAGTAGAAAAGGAAATATGGAAAAGATTAAAATGCTTAAGGTCAGATAGAGGTGGAGAATTCATTTCACATGAGTTTAATAACTTTTGCATTGAAAGAGGAATCAAAAGACAAGTATCAGCCCCTGGAACACCCCAACAAAATAGAATTGCTGAAAGAAGGAATAGATCCATCATGGATTGTGCAAGAACTTTAATGATTAAAAAGAGTATTGCTATCAAATACTGGAAGAAAGCTATCAACACTGCAGTTTATACCCTGCACCAAGTACAGCTAAAGAAAGACTCATTCAAAACCCCCTATGAGTTATGGTATGGCTATAAACCTAATGTAAGTTACCTTAAAGTATTTGGAAGTAAATGTTACATTTTGAAAGAATCTAGAAAAGGAAAATTTGATGTGAAAGGTGATGAAGGTATATTCTTTGGATACTCATTCAAAAGTAAGGCATATAGATGTTTGAACTTGTCTATTCACAAAGTCATAGAAAGTGCACATGTGAAAGTTGATGAGTTTGTAGAAAGGATTGAAGAAGAAAGCAAAAGGGAACTAGAAGATTATAGAAGGTTTGTCTTCATTGAACCTGATACAGTATCAGTTATATCAGAGAATCAAGAATCTTCTACTCTCGAGTCATCTGTAACCGAGTTACAGGAAGTTCAAATCAATCCATAGCAAATCGAGTTAAATTCAGTGTCTACCGAGCAAGTGTCTACCAAGTTTGAAGGACCCGAGCCAACATCTACCTAGCAAATATCTATCGAGCCAGAATAGACAAAACTTGAAGTTGAAATGCAAGAGGATAATAATGAAATCCATTCAAAAGGCAAGGAACTTGTATTAGCTAAATATGTCAGGAGACATCATTTAGTAAATCAAATCATTGGAGACAAATCTGAAGGAACCATGACAAGAAGCAAGTTGAAAGGTACTTGTTTACTTGCTGATTTTGAACCTAGAAATATCAAAGATGCTTTAGAAAATGATAGTTGGATTGAGGCTATGAATGAAGAAATAGAGCAAATAGAGAAAAACAAGAGATGGACTCTTGTACCTAGGCCTAAAGATAAAAATGTGATTGGAACCAAGTGGCTATTTAGAAACAAGTTGGATGAAGATGGTAAGGTATCAAGAAACAAAGCTAGACTAGTATGCAAAGGATATGCTCAAGAAGAAGGAATGGACTATGGAGAAACTTTTCCTCCTATTGCAAGATTGGAAGGAGTCAGAACCTTACTAGCATATGCTGCTCACAAAAGATTCAAATTTTATCAGATGGAAGTCAAGTCAGCATTCCTCAATGGTATACTGGATGAAGAGGTTTACATTGAACAACCTGAAGGTTTTATTGATCCAGATAAGAAGAACATGGTCTGCAAATTACACAAGGCATTGTACGGTCTGAAACAAGCCCCTAGAGCATGGTATTAAAGATTGCATAACTATCTTATTCAGATTAATTTTCATAGAACTAATGATAACAGTAGCTTGTATATTAAGGAAGCACCTGATAATAAGATTGTCTTGGCAGAAATATTTGTAGATGATACTATTTTCATAGGGAATGATAATTTGTGCAAAGAATTCTCAAAACAAATGAACAAGGAATTTGAAATGTCTATGTTTGGTGAGATCAAATTCTTTGTTGGTCTTCAAATTCAACAAAATAAAAATGGTATCTACATCACTCAATCAAAATACATCAAAGAGATATTGAAAAAGTTTGGAATGGAAGATTGTAAACCAGTTGGGACTCCTATGTGTACCAGATTAAAACTTACCAAGGAAGATGAATCAAAAGAAGTAGATTAAACATTGTATAGATCTATGATTGGAAAGTTGCAGTATGTAGTTCATACTAGGCCAGATATTACCCTTACAGTTGGTATTGTAGCAAGATTTTCAACAAAACCAAGAGAAAATCACATTATGGAAATCAAAAGAATAATGAGATATTTGAAAGGAACTAAAGAGTATGGTTTATGGTATAAGTTTGGAGGTAATTTGGATTTGAAAGTGTTTACTGATGTTGATTGGGCAGGAAATCTTGATGATAGAAAAAGTACAAGTGGAGGTGTATTCTTTCTTGGAAAGAGGTTGGTTTCTTGGACAAGCAAAAAGTAGAATTGTACATCTCAATCTACAGCAGAGGCAGAGTATGTTGTTGCAGCAGTAAACTGTTCTAATATTGTTTGGTTTAAATAGTTGTTGGAAGGCATGAAGATGGAAATCAAAGAACCAGTTGTTATGTTCTGTGATAATACAAGTGCAATCAACATATCTAAGAATCCAGTGATGCATTCCAAAACCAAGCACATTGCAATAAAATATCATTTTTTTCAGAGAAATTGTGCAAGATAAGGAGATTAGATTGGAATATGTTCATACAAAGGAACAAATTGCTGACATATTCACAAAACCATTACCTAAGGATGCATTCCTGTATCTAAGAGGTAAGTTAGGGGTCACTCCCCTATCTAAAGTTCACTAAAATAAAGTTTTAGTGATGCATCAACTCATACCAGGTTGAAGATCTATCAGCTGATGTAGCATAACCAAGAAATATTGCATATGAATAAGTACTAAAGGTACACTGAAATTGATTTGAGTTGAGTTGTCTTTGGCATGTGTTGTCAAAGAGGGAGAGTTTTACTGTCATATCTCTCTAAAATTTGTTCAAAATAAAGAGTTTGCTATGTAATTCCTTCATAGAGGGAGAGTTTTCTATCTTAGAGGGAGAATTGTTATGTTGACATATTGTGTTGCCATATAAGAGAAAGACTTGTTTTCAAATTTCATTTCTGCTATGACATGTTGTGTTGCCATCAATGACAAAGAGGGAGATTGTTGGATACAATTGTTAATTGTGTATTGTCTTTGATGTTACACAAATGTCATATCACTCATCAGATAGAGTCTATTGAGCTCAGATGGTGAGCAAAGCAATTTATAGTGACTATCGAGTGTTCCTGAACATTACACAAAAAGTTAGCTCTTACCGAGCTCACTTGGGCATCAAAGGATTGTGTAGCAAAAAGTTAATGTTAACCGAGCTCCCAAGGTTAACAAAGGGAAAATCAATAACTACCGAGTTCACTCGGTCATCAAAGAGAAAGTTAGCTTTTACCGAGCTCACTCGGTAAGCAAAGGAAGGTCAGTGTTTATCGAGTTAACTCGGTCTCCGAAGGAAGTTGCAAGATTTGCAGTGTTTATTGAGCTTCACTTGGTTAACACTGGGGAAACCATTTTAGAGCAGTGGTCACCGAATTGGGTTAGGCAGCGGAAAACTTTATGGTTCTAAAGAATTAAGTTTAATTGTTTTGTGCAAATGTTTGGAGCCAACTGATTTAATATTTTTTTTGTTGTTGTAACTTGTAATTGAGCCGACTTGACAATCTGTAAGGTATATATGAAAGGTCAAGTTGTGAATTCATGAGAATGTAAGTATGTGGATGCATAAGAGTTTGAATGTATGGATGTAAATGGAATGAGAGAATATTGAATATATGAGCGAATGTTGAGGAAGGATTAGATATCCTTATGGAGATGCAAAGTTGTATTTGATCAGTGAGGATCTAGTGAAGCAGAACAAAGATCTGTATTCAACAAAGATAAGTTGCATTTATTTTATATCACTTCATTGTTGCTTTCTAATCATTGTAACAGTGATTCAAAATCACTTAATAGAGTTGGTTTAACAGCCATTTTGTAAATCCTCTAACAAGGTGACAATTCAGTTGAATTGTTCTTAAGACCTCCAACCAGGCCACTCTTTACAGGGTGATTAAATCCTCTAACAAGGTCACACCTAACAGTGTGTTTTGTAATCTTTAACAGGGTTAGCTCCTAATAGGGCTCACTTCAGAAGAGTGAAAATTGGTAACCAGTTACTTGGTGGTTTTTCCCAAATTGGGTTTCCACGTTAAGTTTGGTGTCTCTTGTGTTCATGTTATTTCTTTATGCATGCATGTTAATCACTTTAAATGCTTAATAAGTTAATAGAACATCTATCAAGTTTCAGCATTTATTTGTGTCGTTACCGAGTGTCAGCAACAACTATATTTTAAGACATCTAAGGATTTGTGGATTTGTTTTTGTGATAACTAATTCACCCCTCCCCTCTTAGTTACTCCATCTCTATTTCCAACAGTAAGCTTATCCTTTCATCATCACACTAAATCCTATGGTCAAGGGAGGATAATCCACTCTTGGTGGACATGTGCTTAGTTGCGAGGCTTATCATATTGCTAACTCCTAGACATTCTAGAAGCATTCTAGAGGCCTTTATATAGGCACTTCTAGTGTACTTGAATATCAATTATCTATCATTGAATAATCTGATAGCCAAAGATAATCAGTTATTAATTCTCATATTGTTATGATCATATATTATTTGGTCTAGATATTGTGCTAGTCTTGTGCTTCTTGATCTTGGTGTTATTTTTCTCTAAGGTAAATTCTTCATGGTATCATAGCTATACCAAATTCTTACATGGTATCAAAACCATAAGAGAATCATTTTATAGCCATTGGAGACCATATTTCCTTCATCTCTTGGAGGGCCACTGATTCAAATTTGGAGTATCCCTAGCTATTGGGAGCATCCAAAGCCAAAGAAGACCTCATCATTGCATCCAAACCATCGATTTGGTGAAATTTGACTATAAATTTTCCTATGTTGGGAAATAGTCAAAATTGAGGTAATTTTTTTTTTCAAATCAGAACCCGAAGGCCTGATTTGCAAAATTGGTATGATCTCTTCAGATTTGTGTAATCGATTTTAAGATCTATAATTAGATATTAGCATCATATTTAGAAGGTCATAAAACCCCCAAATTGACTTTTGTTTCATCTAAATTATACATCTAAGGTGAAATCTAGAGTCAATTGATTTTTGGAGGTATGACGACAACGATTCAAAAAAATAATTACAGAGGTGATTTTCAAACAATGATATCTCCCTTATACAGATTCTTTTTTTGGAGCAATTTTTTTTCGTTTTGGGGTAGAATTTTGTGATCTATAGATTGGTGTAGGTTTTTTGAGATCTTTGTTCCTGAATATTTCTACAACTCACAAATCTTGATTTTTGCAACTTCAAAGGCTTAGTTTAGGCTCATCTAGACACATATTTAGGTACTATTTTTTTGAGAGTGCATTTTTTTTGTCTACTTTCCAGAACTGGTATTAGTTTGGAGTAATTTTGAGTAGACACAATACTTTCAAAATTTGGTCTCATTTTGGCCTATTGGCACTTGTAATTAATTAGATCTTTAAGAGGTCTTGTGTCTTGTCTTGTTGAGTCTAATATAGCTTCATATTTGTTGTTTTAAGCAACAAAATTAGAAGTCCACTTAGGCCCTAAATTGGCAAGTGGTCTATTGTAATCACACTAAGTATAAAGTACCAAATTATACATTGGGGGGGGGGGGGGGGGGGGCGAGTTCATTGATTATTTTTACATTTTGAGGGGTGCATATATTTATTGATCTCATGGAGTTTTGTTTCACATATTAGTTTGGTGTTAGACCAAGGTTGACTAAAAAGAAACTATCATAAATGGAGTGCTTTAATCATTGATCATCTAAGAAGAGAGCATAAGGAAGTATTTCATTATCTATGTTCCAAAAAACTACCCTCTTCCACTGATCTACCACCTATTAAAATAATTTTAGATGTCATTTTTTCAGTCTTAATGTTGATGGTTTAGCTATCATTAGAAAGGCAATTGAACCATATGACATTTGGATGCGACTTTGGAAAGCATATGGAGATCCAACAGTTCCTCCATTTCTAGAAGACATTCCATCTTTAGTCACTCCAATTATGGTACCTTCAACTCTAGATGAGATCCTACCTCTTGATGCTCATGTTGCTTCTACTGATCCAGTTCTAGCCACATATGCTCTTGATTTAGTGTAGCAAGATATACCATGTCTTCTTACTTCAACTTCATGGGATGAATTTCTTCCAGACATTGCAGGGCTCTTTGTGGAATCATAATTGAAGATGTGGGAGACATCATTGATGACATCAATCTTCTCTTTATTGAGGAGACTTCTTCACTTGTTGTGAGGGCACACTCTAACCCTCAACCACTTGAGCTTTTTTTTGAGATTGACTTGATTATGGACACTTCTTTACAACAGATGGAGAAGAACTCCTTTACTTTAGAGGAGACATATCAGTCTTTGGAGAGTATTCCAATTTCCTCAGACATCATATTTTTTGAGGATTCTTCCTACTAGTTGGGGAGTGGTTTCTACTACACCTATGGCACCACTTCTTCCTACAAGGAGGAACTTGATTTAATTTTCATGATGTAGCTTGTTCATTCATCAAGGAGCTTCTGTTATGGGTGTGCATTCATCATTAATGAGAGGCTACATTGCTTCTTTTCCCATATCTTCCTATTAGGATGCTTCATTATCTTTGGAGGTTGATTTAGTTTCATACATGGACACGTTACCTTGTTTGCCACCTTCTTTTGGGCATCCACCAAATTAGTTTGTGGCATCTACATTCCTCAAGGACTTGTCAACATATGAGAAGACTTTAGAGGTAGCATCCACACCATCCTATATGTGGATCCCTCTTCCATCTTCCTATCCACAGTGGGAAGCATACCTACACATATACTTGGTGTATCTTCTTCCTAAAGGGAGAAATGTTGTTTGTAGGCATTGGATTCTCTTTTGTCTTCAAGCACTCATCATCATGAGATCCTTCACTAAGGGGGGGATTTCATGGAATAATTCTCTATTGTATATGCATGATGTATTTCATAATGGGGGGGTCTTGATTACTCCATCCATACATGCATCTTTCTTTATTGTACTTATCTCTCTTTTTGGGGGAGGGTTTTTTCCATGAGGTTTTCCCTCTTTCTCCATTTTTAGAGAGATTTCATTGCATTACATAGCATTGTATGTAGAGAATTACATTTTTACTTGGGTACCTAACATGGCCTAGTATTCGGGACCCATCATGCATTTTCATCATAGCTTTTGTGAGCTTAAGTGCATTCCCCTAAGTTGCACTTAAGGGGGGTGTTAGTGTAAATAATTAATTCTTATTTACACTTAAATTTATTTAGGTTAATGCATTATTTTATTATTTATTAGTTAGACACCTAGGAGTATGCATGCTCAATGAGTTGTCTTGTTGACAACAGAAGAGTTAGCAACTCTATTTTAGCACATGGTGTTTACAATACTAGAGTTCGCATAATCAATTGAGTTATCATATAGAAAACATAGTTGTTCACACTCTAATTAAGCATATGGTATCTACCACATAATTTTATGTGACACACCTATGTAAGCTTAACCTTTCATCATTGCACTAACTCCTGTGCTCAATGGAGGATAATCCACTGTTGGTGGACATGTGCTTAGTTGTGAGGCTTATCATATTGTTGACTCCTAGACATTCTAGAAGCATTCTAGAAATCTTTATACAGGCACCTCTAGTGTACTTGAACATCAATTATCTATCATTGAATAATTTGATATCTAAAGATAATTAGTTATTCATTCTCATATTGTTATGATCATACATTATTTGGTCCATATTGTGCTAGTCTTGTGCTTCTTGATCTCGACATTATTTTTCCCTAAGGAAAAAAACTTCATGGTATCATAGCTATACCAAATTCTTATAGGCATGATGCTTGGATTTTAAATTTAAGTTATTCAAGGAAACATTTCCACTAGACTTCATTATTTCACTTGTGAAATTCATAGAGAATTACACACTATAGACACAAAATAAGGTTCAAGCATTCCTATTTATCCATATAACATTCATGAATTCACTTGGTAGTATACAGGAGGATATGAAGATATTGAAGGAGTATCATTTTTACATTACTAATGATTTCTCACATTCTATAGAGTTTCTGCATGATTGCTTTCAAATATTTTATGGTAATTTGGCTAGGGTAAAAGCACAAACCTGTGTCACCTTTTATAAAGGAAAAGTGATATCAGAATTTAAAGTCTTCAACTTTAACGACATTAAAGTGGCATTTGTGCTTAGAATTTGAAGATGATGTAAACTAATGAAATGTGTAAAATTAGATGAAGTTTATGTTTGTAATTTTTTAAAAAAAAATTGAGGGAAAATTTTATCTATTTTTTAATTTTTAAAGTCTATTTTTTAATTTTTAAAAAATGCTAAAAATATAGAGTTATTTTCTTGTCAAACAAATATATGCAAATTTTCATATTTTGGCCTGATTTTCAAATATGTTAGAGTCAACATGTATACATAGTGCACCAAAAAAGAAAAAATGAAATTTGGCTAATATTTTTCAACTTATAACTGGTCAAAGTCAAATTTATCCGAAATTGACAGTTTTTTTCTCCCGTCAAACTTTTTCCATCAAATCTACATATTTTTAAAAACAAATTATATATTCTTGAAGAAGACTCTCTCCTCTAGTGCAACATTAAAAACAATAATTTTTGAACATGATTTACTATTTTTTTCTTATTTTTTAATAGACATCTTTTTGAATCTTAAAATACCTACTTGTACTATTTTCAAATTATAACATATTATCCATAATCAAAATAATGAAAAAATTATATGATCATAATATTGATTTTGAGACCTACAAAACTATATTTTTAGTTTAAAAAAAAACTTCAATTTAGTAAGTCAAATTGGCCTTCAAAGTGAGAATTTTTCAGAAGTTCTTATTTTTGCTTGTGTGGCTGCCACATAGGTAGTTTCGGCCGAAACTTTTTCGGCCATAACTGTTCTAGCTGAAAGGGTTACGGAAAAAAACCCCCAGTCTTATAAAATTGTCGTCAATAATTTTTTGGCCATTTTTATGATATTTTGAGTCATTTGATACATGGGGTTTACGACTGGAACTATTTCAACCAAAAGTGTTTCGGCCGTAACCTTGCATGCCACATCGACAGGGACTTGTTCGACCATAACCATTATGGCTGAAGCAATTTTGGCTGTAACCCCTCCAAATATCACAAATGGTGACACAAATTTGTGCTTTCACCCACTAATAGGGATAAATCATATTGTCAGCACGTCATTTGTCATACAATTGTGCATTTAAATTCAAGAATACATGAATGTTTTATTGGTTAAGAAGCATTCATAAGATTAATGGTATTTAGTATATGTGGAGTTTCATAGAGGTTGGTCATGGAAAGGGAGAGCACGATGGTGCAGACACATGTATCAAAAGAGTCCTAGCTCATGAAGAATTAAAGTATAAAGACATAGAAATATTGTCTCTTAAAAAGTATCATCGAATGGTTTAACAATAAAATCGGTCAATGTAAGAAATGTGAGTCTATGTTTCATAGATTTTTTAGTTGATAGATAAAACTAACACTGCACCATATGAGGATTATTTTAGACTAATAGGATCAAGTGAGCTACACTCTTTTAGAAGCTCTTATACAAGTTTATGGAGTATCCACACACAATAAATGACATACTTTTGTCCATCATGTGCAAAGGAATATTGGAAAATGTGTGAGTCAATTGAATGGGTGGAAAATAAACATTTATGGATTTTGATCCTAATTACTTTAACACATATCATCCCCCACAAGCACTAGAAATGGTAGAGATTGAATCATCCATTGACTTTGACTACTTGTCTAATTTGGTTCAACTAATTAATATGTATCAATGTCAAAATAATATGTAATTTTTTACTTTGAACTAACTATTTGGTAAATTAATGGGCACATTCAAGGATTATTTTAGTGGTGAATCTTCACCATTTGGCAATCCTGTCTCCTTGATCGATTGTCATTTGGTGAATAGCACATGTAACATTGATCAACTACATTGCTAGATATTTATACAATTTGGGTCCAACGCCCATGCTAGTCACCTATTAGTTTTCACATGATTGGTGAAAAATATTAGGGCAATCACCACTATAATATACATTTAGGATACATTTATTTTAAAATTTTTGCCATTATTTACATGTTGTTTTCTAAGTGGACAATATTCTTTCTCTATTACTACAACCAATTAATTTTCCCTTGGGTTGGATGTCGCCTACCATTTTCTTGACATGTGTCAACCACCAACCCCATTTAGCCAACTATTTTCTCTTGTGGGCTTACATAGGAAGGTATGTTTCACCTACATTTGACATTCCCACTTGTTGATCCCACATAATTCACCAACCTAGATTGGTAGTATACATGCATTCATAACTATAAGAGACTATTATTACACAAAATTCACTCTTTTCTAGTCTCGAGATTGGCATTTGTTATTGCTGCTGAAGTTTCAAAGTGCTGAGTGCATTGCCCATTGACTCATGGACCGTGGTTTTCATAAAAAGGTAATTGGTTTTTAATTGATTTTTTATGTGGTATTGGTTATTTTTAACTTTCCTCTAGACATCTTACATGCTCAGATAGGTTTGCAAATTTTATTGGGTAGTACTATAGATTGTAGTACTATAGTACCCTTTTTATGAGAATGAATCATATTATTGTTATTATATGTAGTCTAAGTAGTCTACTGTCACAGTCTTTGACTTGTCACTCTTTGAGTCTTTTGTTCAGAAAGTTGATTTGTTTTTTGCAACCTTTGTCAGTTTGCAATGTCAAACAAGAGGGGTAACAAGGGTTCCAATAGTATACCTGAAAGCCAAGAGAGGCCATCATTACCAAAATGTAGAACCATATCTATATATTTTGGTGGCAAAAATGTTTACAACCTACAATATTCACAAATTAGATCTTCAATGCATATTAAAAAAGGAGATTCATCACAAGTTGGAGACCATATTGAAGAAGTTCAAGATGGTGAACCTGATATCTTAGTCGAGGACAAACTTGAACATGATTTGGAGAAACTTCCCCTGAGTAGGGAGTTGTAAATTGATATTATAGACTTGGAGTTGGGTGAGAAAACCAAAAGTGATTCCATAAATGACATTCATGCACAGAAGGGGAAAATAAAATTGGAATACAAAAAAGATCGATCTAGTTGGGATTTCCCCAAAAGGAATTTTCAATTAGAATGGGTGGAAAAATATTGGTTCATTAAACTAGTGACCAATCCAATTGATGGTGAGCCTCTTGTAGAATGCAAATGTAAGATTTGCACAAATACAACAAAGAAGGAGAAGAGGTTGTAGCTTAAACTTGATAACATAGAAAACAATTTTGATAAAGTTTACAAAAAGGAAACTATAGATGGAGTTGAAAAACCCATGCTAACTTAAAAAATGAAGGACAATTGTATGCATATAAGGAATGCTGAATTATATGAGTTACATGAGAAAATATGGGAGAAGCATTTTGGCAATTAAAGGATCCATTAAAGATTTAATTGGAAAAGCAATGGAAGTGAAAAATATGAGAAAATTTGTTCAATTGGGTGTGGTCTTTTATATTTTGAGTAGAGGGTGTCCTATGATAGACTACCCTTCAATTGCTAGTTTATTGCATATTTTTAAAGTTTGAAACTATCTGAATAGTCAGTAGTCTGTAAACATCAGGTGGGAATGGGCTAGTCATCTTGCACAGGTTAAAAAAGAAGATATGAAGGAAAACATAAAATAGTCAAATTTTATTGCATTGTATCTAGATGAAGTCATAGAAATTGATAATACTTCCTTGGTGTGCATGCATGTTTATACTATAAACGATCTTTGCCATCAACCCTTTCTATTATTTGTTGCTAAATTGAACTGTAGTGTGACACCCAAAAAATTATATGATTTATTAAAGAGTACTCTAATTGATTGTGGAGATATGGATAACATGGAGATTGCCAAAATTTTTGTGTATGTTTGAGTAGATGGAGTTTCAATTATGCAAGGTCATAAAGGTAGTCTTTGCAAAAAGATCTAGAATGTTTGGCACCCTACGCTATTCCCATTCACTGAATGGCCCATCAAATGAATCTAGCTTTTGGAATTGTTAGTGATTTTGATTGTGTAAGTAAAGTGGAATATTTAATCAAAGAGATTTACCAATACTTTTGTCAAAGTCCAAAATGAGTCTGAGAATTTCAACAATTTTCTCAAGGACTTAATAATGGGAGGGAATTTCTTAAAGATGACAATACCATATGGATCTCTTTGGATAGACTAGTGCATCAAGTATTCTCTAAATATTTGTCATTCCTTGGACTAATCCACTCTGTGTGAGATAAATTCCCTCGGCTATATTCAAGTCTAACTAATGTTAAAATACTCTCAACTCTATCTTAACATTAGTGGCTATTCTCCCCATGATATAGGACATGATAAATATTATGAAAAAGGGTTAACAAAGAGTTATGTACATTGAATAATATAATAAGCTGCGTAAAATAGTATGTAATATCCTAGATACTCTGTATCAATTACGACTATTAGATGAATCAAAATTTGCAAAGTGGATAGAAATCATAGATTTGAACAATCTTGGGAACTTTTTACATATTGGTGCAAATGATGAGGTCTGTGCTAAGGTACATGGAGTTGACATACCAATTCAATACTATGCTCGTGTTAACCCTGAGTCCAATCCCAATGAATCAAGAAGTGAAGTAGAATCAGAACCAAAGAAGGTATTTTCATGTGTTACAAGCAAAGACTGCAAGAAGATCAATGACTTTGTGCTTGACTCTGTCAAGCAAGTATTCTACAATATTTCATCACAAATTAGATTTAGATTTCCTCTAGAGGAACTACTTGAAGTAATGTCTATTATTTTTCCTCAATATTGGTCTCTAAATTGTCTGAATGACTTTTGAAGAAGGATGATGACTTTGATTGAGAATTTTTGCAAACCTAAAGTAATTAATGGAGTAACTATAAATGGAATTTTAGATGAATCTTGACTAAGAGATCAATCATATTCTTTTTCAAACATAATGAGAGAACAATATGATCATATGGAGAATCCAAATAAGGAGGGAGCAGTAACAAAGCTTTGGAAAAACCTTGGTCAGAGCAATCAGTTGAGAGAGTCAATATCAAAATATTTCAAGCTTACCAATTTATGTTTGACAATGATATTAGGTTTAGTGGAGGATAAAGGAGTTTTTAGTACTTTGGGCTTCTTGAAGTCAAAGGTTAGAAAAAAATTAGACAAAAATTTGGATAATTGTTTGAGGCCGTATAATTCTAGGTATGAGATAGATAGTTTCCCTTATGATAAGGCTCTCAAAATTTGGAGAAACAAATGTCAAAAAAAATGGATGACCAACATTTCAAACCCAAGTGGCAGTGGTAGTAGTGGTGGCAATGAAAGTGGCAGTGGTGATAGTAGTTATTCATGTCTTGATATTGGAAGAAATGAAGACGAAGTTGACTTTGGCATGCATATTGACAATGAATTTGAAGAAAAAATAACTCACAATGAAATATTATATGCAATAAATGAGGAGGATTCTGATGATAGTAATGCTGAGTTGGTCAAGTTAGAATGACAACTATAGTAGCTTCTCAACTTCAAGTTCTAATTTCTTTGTGAGTTTAGTAGGATAGTAGCTCTGGTCTTACCAATTTCAATTCAAATCAATTTATGTGCTCTAGTCTTACCAATGTCTAAGATTCTATCTACTAATTAATTATATTTTTAGAAGTCAATTTATATTCCTTCATTCACTATCCTATTATAGATGCTTAAATTTTTTATAGACATGTTGATATTTTCATTGAAACTAGTTTTTACTTTTAGAGTCTACACATGTTCAGATTTTCATCGACTCTAGTTTTTATACATGTTGAGATTTTCATTGATTGTATTTTAAAAATATTTTGAAATTTTTATTGATTCTAGCTTTTATACATGTTGAACATGAGATTTTCATTCATTTTAGTTTTTAGACATTTTTAGATTTTCATTTATTCTAGTTCTTTAAGAAATTGTAACATAATACATTTTACAAAATAAGATTTCTTTAAAAAAATATTGTATTATAATTTATAAATCAGTGTGTAACATAGTACATTTAACAATTACAAACAATTATACAAATATAGATCCTAGAGAAGTAGAATATTAAAACCCTTTGCAAATGACTAAATGCCAAATGACCCTGAATTCCCTTTTACAGATACAAGGGAACACCAATAGTTGTAGGCTAGTTTGTAATTCTATATATAATCACATTAGTACTACACTATGTGTGTATAATCAAATTGCCACATTTTGAATTGTACAAATTTTTCAAGTAGGAGTAGGGAAGAATTTTCCATCTACTCTATGTAGTACCAGTATGCCTAGCTATCCAACTATCCTGATATGCTAGCTCTTGATTCTTGTAACAATTAATAGTAAAAAAAATTTGAAATTAAAGAGAAACAAGTGAAAAAATGATTACAGCATTATCACTTATGAAGTTATTACTTCTTAGTGCTATGACTGACACTAATAGATTAAGTAGATGACCCAACTCCAATGATGTTCTTTAGGGTGCTCTATTCTGCATCATTTGGAAGCTCTATTTTTTTGAGGTTGTACATGAATAGTTACAACCTCCTCAACAAGGAATACTTTGAAGATATATTTTTATATGAATTGAGAAAATGATCTATAACTACATTCATTGTTGATAGTGGTTTGATGCAATTTTCAATTCTTTCTGGAGTGGTTTCCTCAAGCAAGTTGCCTAAATCAAAGTTCATGGTGTTGTGCAACTATTTCATGTAATCTTCTTTCCCAATAATTTTTTTGTCTGAGTCAGTTGGATTTGGTAATCCAACATTTAGCAAGTTTAGTATGTTTTGTTTCATCTTCACCAAGTCTCTGGAAGCAAATTTTAGAGCTTCATCTATGCCTATTGATTTTTCACAATTTCAATAGACAACTAAGGTCATTATAGAGGCATTGCATTGATTTTTTATTCCTTGGCTTTCCAAATCCATGTCATTAAATCTCTATACTTTATTCAAAATTTGTTTTGCAATATTTCCTTAGGAAGTGGTGAAGATACTTGTTTTATCCTCAACATCTTTTTTTACATTTTCAAAGACATCTCTGATATTGCTATTTAAATCAAGCCATTCAAACAAGTTATCCCTATTTTGCATTAGTTTCTCCCAATTTTCTTATTTGATAAGCTTAAATGTGTTTATTATAGTATCTTTGACATGATGGTCTTTGGAAGATGTAGTTATATTTTGTGCAATTGCATTCTCCATATTTTTTTAAACTTTATACATCTCTATTTCACTCTTTTTCTATATTTCCTCTACTTTCCCTTGCCAATTAGTTGCTCTCTTCCTCTCACCCTCCAATTCCTTCTTCAAATTTTGGATTGTCTTTGCAGTAGTTACCTCTTTTTTCTTCTCATCCTTGCATTCCCTTTTTAAATCATGGATTGTCTTCGCATTATCTAATTCCTTCTTCAAATCATAGAATGTGTTTGCAGTAGGATTAGACTCCTCTTTCTTTGCATTCTCCGATTCCTTCTTCAAATCAAGGATTTTCTTTGCAGATGACTCCTCTTTTTTTTCTTCACATTCTCTAATTCCTTCTTCATATAGTAGATTATGTTACTAGTTACAATTGCATTAGACTCTATTGTCTTCACATTCTCTAATTCCTTCTTCAAATCAAGAATTATCTTTGCAATTGACTCCTATTTTTTATTCATATTCTTCAATTGTTTCTTCAAATTGTGGATTGTGTTTGCACTAGACTCCTCTTTTTTCTTCTCATCCCCCAATTTCTTCTACAAATTATCAATTATCCTTGCATTGGACTCCTCATTTTTCTTTTCATTCTCCATGCCATCTTCAAATTACGGATTGCATTTTCAGTAGAGGATTAATTTTTACTTTCATTCTCTAATTCAATCTTTAAATTATTATTTTCCTTGATAGCAGAGTCCAGGTCTATTTTCAATTTATTGTTTACCTATGCACTACTCTCTACAAACTTGAACAACTATGTTGTAGAGGATTTTTCATGCTGAAATCTTGTTTGCACTCATCCAATTCTTTTGTTAGATTTTTTAATTGTTCATTCATCTTTTCTTGCTAGAAAATTGCCTTTATAGAAGAATAATTATTTATCCTTTTTAAAAATTCTTTGAACTTATTATCTACTACTTTCTCCTTGGCCTTTACATTATCAATTTCTGCCTGTAACTTTTCTATTTGCTTTGCAAGACTTTTGTTTTCCCTCTCCTCATTAGAAGTGTAGAGTAGACCATTTTGTTACTCTCTTTTGATATATTGATTTTGTCAATAATTTTCACTTTTGAGAAATCCATTTGAAGACTAGTAACTTGTACATTGTTATAATTTATTAGATTTTGTTGTGGATTATTATCTCTAGCTAGGGGCATAATAGCCATGAAGTTCTAATTTCAGTGTTTGGACCATATATTGGAAATATAATGTTACTAGATCGTTGATATTCAAAAAATGCATCACTTTTCAAAGTATTCATAAATTTCCTATTTCTTTTTCTTGTCTAATCAAACTTTATGCAAAATTCATCTAAACTATAATCTGGGTTTGCTAACACAATTGAGTGTTTGAAAGGTGAAGTATCAATTGTATTATTGTATGCTCCTCTAACTCTAGTTACACTTACTCCACCTACAATTGTATTTTGAGGATTTCCAACATACTGAAGATCACCTGGTACAAATCCTAGTATTTTACGACTATTTTTAGGATTTTTTTAAAAAGCTACTGGTGTGTACATTGGTGAAGTAACTGCTGACATTGTTTATGTTGTAGTTGTCATAATTTTTTTCTTTTTTTGCACAAGGTTCACCCATGCCAGTTGGACTTGAAGATTTAACAATTTTTTTCTTGTGATGACCTTAAGAAGTAGAAGTATAATATTTTTTTCCTTTTCTAGATGAATCATCTTCAATCTCATTGGATCCTCCAATGACTAGTTTACTTCTACTTTTGGGTGGGTTTGGTACTACAATTGGATTCCAAATCCCTTCACCACTTGCACCAATGGGCCCTATACTTGCATAACCCATTTTTTGTATCACAGTTACCCCTTTACTATATGTTTTTTTAATAGAATCAATCATTTGAATATTAACACTATGCTTGATTGACCCAAGATCTTGAGTAACTTGAATGTCTTCATCAGACTCGAGGTCCTTCTATCTTTGACTATTACTATCACTGCAAGTGCCAAATAGATATACTATAGATGGATTCTGTTTATTCCAATAATTGCTTAGGTCTTTGGTTCACCCAATGTTTTCCTTAATTTCCAAAAATCAGTCATTTGGTTTGATACCATAATTTAGATTTGCATGCCTCTTTAATTATTTTTGGCATAGAACTTTTAGAGTGTTGAGATGCTTTCTTTTAGAAATTTAAGTATTTCAGAGGCTTTGATTTGCATGACTCTGATATGTGCAATGACATAATTTGGGATGACAATTCTTGCATTGAAATATTATTCTTTGTTGTATGTTTCTCCATCTCTTTCTTAACCTCATCCCATGAATCCATGTTTTTTAACTTTTCTATGAATGACATCTTCTGATGTTGATATTTTCTTGCAAAGTTCCCATTGGCAAAAAGTCTTCTTTTTATTATATTTAGTGGATCATAATTCTAGTGACTGAAAAAATCAAAGCTAAAAATATTTATCAATTCATTTGTCAGTTTGAAAGCCTTTCTCTCAAATGTGAAGCCTCCAATTGCGAAAGGCAAGGAAGGAAATATCATTTTCTTTTATTGTCCAGTAAAAAGTTCATCTACTCTCTCCATTTACCGTACATATTCCAATGCAAAAACCTTTTTTGTAACATGCATTGCAAGTTTTCATTGTTCAACCACTATACTGTAAAACCTTAACATAGTGTAGTCTTCTATGAAGAACCACTTAGTTAATTGAATTTGACTTCCTAGTTGAATGAAATCTTTGCAAGACATAGGCAATCTAGGCATCAAAGTGCTTATGATTTTTTGGTAAATAGGCACCAAAAATAAGTCTACAAAATGGTTGTAGTTATTATTGCTTACCAATCATTCTCATCTTATGGGTCCACTCATACTGAACTTAGAGTCTCTGATTTCTTCTGGGTTTTCTCATCAAACTTATAGACCTCAATATCAAGCTTGTTGTTCTCTGTCTCAAATATTGGGTGATGCTTTGATAAAAGAAGTTAGCACAAGTAACTTGGGAACATAAATATCTTCATCTTGCTTGTAGTTGTACTTTGTTTGATCATTAGTAATTGTTCTTGCATAGATTCAACAATGTGCTGAACATAATTATATCTTACTTCTACCTTCTCAACCAAATGACCTCGACAATGGATATTATAAATCATTTCAAGAACACTAGCCCCCACTTCATTGTTATTATCTAATCCCAAACAAAATGATAAAAAAAAATAGTATTCTAAACCCATGACATAAAAATATCATACTGATAAGGAGGCTTATGGTCTATGTCTAGTGTAATAGTTTTACTAGTATGATCAACAGATGACTCTAAGTTTATTAAACCCTTAATATATGAATCTTGAAAAACTCTATCTAGTTTGTCATTAGCCTATGCTAGTTTATCCAAGTAATGCACTCCTTAAAGCTTTCTAATTTAAACCCTAGCCCTATATCTACTAAAGTGAAAAATTCACTCTCAGTGATGGATAAAATTTCCTCCTGAGTGCTTTTTTTTACAATTTCCTTTCTATTTTCATCATAATTTTGAGTGCATAGCATTACAATTTCAAGGCAAGGGAATACTTCGGGTACAATGAGGTTTGCTAATTCCACTAACCAAAGTAGCTAGTTAATTTGTATATACTTTAGTTATATTTGAAATAATTTCTCCCCTTTTATGGATCTTTCCACTTATTAAACAATAAATGTCTAATTCCCATGATTCTCAAATCTCCATGGATAACATGATAAAAAATATCATGTCATTCATCGGTGAAACCTGAGGTTTGTAGCACTTGCATGAGTTCTATAATGTCTTTCTTTTCCTTTATGCTTGCACTTGTACTGGAGGTTTTTGACTTTGTTTTTCCCATGCCTGCTACTAGTTATTGCACAAAATTATTCTTCAAGCTCTATTTAAAAAATTGTAAAGAGTAAACCTAAGACAATAAGAATCAAGATTTCTATTGTTGCAACTGCATTGCATTTTTTTTTGGAATAATTTAAATACCTAGAATTGAGATTTGAGATTCGATAAGATTGGTGCTAGTAGATACTTAGATAATTGGTGTTGTCCTGTGATACTAAAGTTTTAGACTTTCATACTTTCAGTCTTTAGAACTAGAAAATGGAATTCAGTCATAGTCTTTGAAAAGTTTAAATTTGAAAACTCTATAGTATTGGACTGAGACTCTCAAGAACTCGAAACTTCATAGTCTAAAAACATAAAAGTAAAGGGTTAATAGTTAAAAGTTAAAATGTAAGTAATTAATGGTTTAAAGTATTTTACTATGTACAATGTACATGTAAGTGTTGTCAATAATGTACATGAGTATAATAATAAAAAGTAACAATAAATTACATTAATATACATTTGAATTTTGAAATTTATACATTTTAAATAATTTAAATAATAAAAATTGAACTTAATAATCGATATGATTTTTGGGTCAATTTGTGGAATGTTATCATTGTTGTCAAGAGTCATCTAGAATCATGACACTTATCATAGAAACGTATCCTTGACACATGCCATGATTCCAGATGTTTCTTGACAACATTGATAGCATTTCCAAAATTTACCTAAAATTCATCTCGGGTTGTTGATCTATCTTTTACTTAACAGTCAAGATTAACTAATAATTTAATAAACAAGACTAAACATATTTATTAATAACTGAGTCCTAACACTTAATTGAGCATTGCAATGACTAGACATGTGTCATGATTCTGGATAAATCTAGGCACATGGGAAAAAAATCCCCAAATCTATCTAAAATTTATCTTGGGTCGTCGATCTTTCTTTTAATCAATTGTTGAGACTCAAACATAACTATAAGAAAGAATCTTGGACTACACATGTCTCAATTTTGGGTAGTAGAATGCTATCATTATTGTCAAGAGTCATTTGGAATTATGGCACTTGTCATGGACACATGTCCTTGACATGTGTCACAATTCCATATGTTTCTTAACAACAACGATAACATTCCCAAAATTTACCCAAAATTAATCTCAGTTTGTTGATCCATCTTTTACTTTTAAACACACTAATAATCATGATTAACTAATAAACAAGGCTAATCATAATTATTAATAATTGAGTCTTGACACTTAATCAAGCATTGCAATGACCAAACACGTATCACAATTCCAGATGAATCAAGGCACATGGGAAAACATTCCCCACATCAATCTGAAATTCATCTTGGGATGTAGACCTTTCTTTTAATCAACGGTCGTAACTCAGAAATAACTATAAGAAAGATTATAATCAATATTTTCTTAATTTTGTTTAGCTTGATAATGATAAGTGATAACTTAATTTAAATTTAAATACCTGTGGCATTTATTTATTTAATTCAAAATATGATAAAAATTAAAAATATTATGAGGATCATGATATTTAAATAAATTTAGATTTGAAAATAGGAAGTAATGAATAAATAAATTAATATTCAATATTTTATATGAATATTTATATATAAGTTATAATTTAAACTTTTTATTTTCAAATCAAATTTCAATATTATTTATACAATTTAAATTGCATGATCAGAATTTAGGAATCATGATTCATGATTCATGAATCATGATGTTACATGTATCATAAGTTTAACTTTAACAAACTATTTTTTTATTTATTTAATATTTTAAAATAAATTAATAAGTGTTAAAACTATTATAACTATTAACTTGCATGGCCCTGGCCCCTGTGTTCATTTATTATCAAATTTTATAGGCTTTGAAATTTAAAGGACATACATATACATATTACAAATTTTCATTGGATAATTTTTAATTGAATAATTTTTTACTAGAAATCATTAATCATAAATGAAACCATAAAGGAATTGTTGAAACACTTTTTTTGTTTCTAACTTTGTAACAATTAATTTTTTATAACAGAGTCATAGACTAACATTTGAACAATGCATTGAGAAGCCAAAAATATAGTTGTAGACTAAAATGAACAACGATTTAAGCACCCAAAAAATGTTATTTTCATTGATTATATTTGAGATTGTACAATGTACAGATTCATAGCATAGATATTCAAAATAAATGATTGAAATAACTTGATTTTACTATTTCGTAATTTACATTCAAGGGAAAGGCCCAATTTGAAGAAAAATAAATATCTTAAAAACATTTTTTTCCCCTAAGGGCAAGGGTCAAGGAAATAGGAAATAGGGCACTAGGGAACATGGAGCATCAATAGGCTGAGGCTTGAAACTTTCAATTAGAAAGGTCTTCAAGCCCCTCCATAAGGAATCTCTTGGAGATGATAATGCCACTAAACTCATGTAACCATGTGAAGTCAGTGTCATTGATGTTGTCCAAAAACAACCACTTCCACAAAAAATCCATCCCAAGTCATGCCCACTTCTGATGATGAGTCAATTAGTGTTCATTCATGTTGAGCAAGAAGGGATGCTTCTATACAATGCTCCCCATGCCTTGCTCCCAACACATGTATGCTACATTTGCAAAAGGGATGCCAATGCTTGACCTTGGTAACTACTCGACCAATACAAAATTTTTGATGTCATCTTCTAAATATGTTTCCTTAAAAATGCTATGCTAAAGCATCAAAATGTCTACTCAATTGCTTTCAATGTCGAAAGGAGATGTGAGGAAGTGGGAGGTAATATCTATGGACAAATGGTAACTCTTCTCATTTCTTAAGAATTCATGGTCAAGGACCATGAACAAAGCATAGCGGATAAAAGGACCCGTGGCATCTTCCTTGTAAACCATGGATAGGACATACTCAGGTATCATGCCCAAAAAGGGCTTTTGAAAACCAATTGTAGTGCATCTCAACCAAATTGGTTTATCCATGACAATTACTACCCTAAGATTTTAAGAAACTCTATAAACTAAGAAACTTTGTAAACCAAATTGAGATTCAAGAATTTGAGAAATGATAATGAAAGAGGAATTGAAGAGAGTCTTTAATGGAAATTGCATTAAATTGTTTGACATTCTCAATCTTTCATATCTTTTTTTTTTGTATTCCTATTAATTGGTAAGTGTGGGAAATTTACTCACATTAATGTCAAATAGTTAGACTGTCAGAATTCCTGCCAAGGTGGTTATAAAATGGAATGTAATAATTTGTTGGAATTCTTTAGAATAATTGAGAGGTGCGGGGGGCAGGGGGATGGGTGTGAATCAGTTATCCAAGGTCCAGATGTACAAATAAAACTTTTTAATGCTTAGTAGACCCATATCCATAAAAATTCAACATGCATGCATCCATAAGATCATACAATGCTTAGAATTTTTAGGTTATTGTCCTAGGTCAAAACAACTTTGCAGAAATGTAAACATGAAACACCATAAGAACATTCACATAATTTTACACAAGGATTTTACATGGAAAACCAATTTGGGAAAAACTACCAGTAACATGCTACTGATTCTCACTCTTCTAAAGTGATGCCCTATGAAAGGAGAACCCTAATAAGGTTATAATAGACACTGTTAAATGTGACCTAGTTAAAGGATTTCAATCACCCTATTAGGAGTGAGCCTTATTAAAGGACTTTAGACTATTCCATTAGAATGTAACCCAATTAAAGGATTCAAAAATGATTGTTAGGTCAACCTTAATCCAAAGGATTTTATCCATACTGACATAGTTATTAGAAAGGAATAGTAGGACTTGATCTGATAAAAACTTACAACTCAATTACAGATTACAGATCTTTGTTTTAGTCCTCCATTCTGGTTGGAATTCATACTCTTCAGCTCTGATAGCTTGTTCACCCTTCAAGCATTCATCCCCTTAATCCTTCTTGCTTTGCATGCCAACTGTAGTCACCTCTGTTCAGCCACTAGATGAAGCAATACCCTAGACTCCTTGTCTTCCTTAGGTTCTTGCACATGATAACGTTTGCTTCTGACCAACTATCTCTATAAATAGGGATTTTAGATATTTTTCTGCTTAACCACAATCGTCCATTTTAGGGTTAGGTAGGATTAGGTAGGATTCAATGAATCTGTTGGCTCCTAATTTAAAAATGATTGTTATTACCAATAGACAACACAAATTATTATACCTAGAGGTAGCTAGTGCTCATATTTAACATAATAAACTATGTCTCTAGGCCAATTTCACAAAGCATAATTGCTTTCTACACTGCTGGCTCTACAAGACCAAGGTGGGAGTACCTTAGGGATTCAAATATCTTCTTGACTCTTACCCTTAATCCCTAGGAATAGTAGATGTGGTCCAATTTCTCTAATATATGTGAAACAAAAATGAGCTACAACAACTAACAATAACTCACAAATTCCCACAGATTAGATGATGACCACCCTTATACACTTGATATAATATCTGATTGATTTAAATTTGAATGTAAATTGGATATATGTAGTAGAATTTACTTTAGTTTGTTTATGATTTATATGACTAGTGCCTTATCCATTGTAACATAGAGTCAACTATTAACATGTGATCTAATTCAAATAACTTGTAAATAAATTATATCAACTGTAATCACCAATTCCCATTCTTATAAAATATCCCTCTTATAAACTCACAGACCCTATTGATTCATTGAAGCACTTAACTCCTTGAATTAAAAGCAACAATAGAATCAATATACAACCTATCCAGATTATATTCAATCAATTAAATCTTATTTAACTGATCTTCAAAGTAAACAAATTCATAAGATGGAGATAGAGATTGACAAAACAGATGTAGTGTAAGTGCCCTTTTTGTATTATCCCTTGAAAAGACTGATACAACAACTAATAGAAACTCAATGAAGCTTAGAATATCTTGCTAATTCTATCATTGATATGAAAACATCAGGAAATTAAAAAGCTAGAACATAAACTTAGAAGGCTACACATAAAGATGGATTGACTATACTTTTGAACAAGGAAAAACTACAAAATTCATGGACCCCTTCTCTAAACTTGGGATCTCACTTATATAGGGTGAGATGCAACAAGCTTCAGGTATGGAGAACTGACAGTTATCCTTAAGACAAAATATTTGTATCATTACTATCACGAAAGACAAAGAAAAGTGCAACAAGAAAAACTTTACATTATAATATCCCTTTGTGGGGCCATTTTTTGTTACACTTTCAAATGCTACAAATTTCATGATTGGATCTTTTATTATTTTGAATCCTTGGAATATGTAGCCATTAGGTTTGCTAATTATGTGTCTGGCTTTGATTCATGGAAATTCACTTCAACTTGAGGATCTCCATTTTCATCATCATGCACTGTTAAATCAACAATTATATTTACCTCCTCTTCTGCCAAGTCATCATTCTAGATTTCTGTGCTAGAAATTGTAATTGGTTGCTCATTTTTGTCGTCTTCTTCCTTTTTATCTCTTGAAAATGTGTCAATAATCCATACCTCATCCTGTTCCATCTCATCATCATCAGTTTTAGCTTCTTCCAACTACTCACCATGAGCAATATCTGCCATCCACTTGTCAAAAAGTGTGTCATCTGGCCAATCAAATTGCAAAATATCTTGTTGCTTTATAATTACATATTCAGCAATTTTATCAATTTTAGCAAAATATCTTCTCAAAGAATCAAAGAATAATTGCACTTTTACAATTTCCTCAGTTGTAGCTACCTATGACATATGTCCTTTCTCATTAATGACTCTATTCATCCTTAAACAAAAAAGGTCATTCACTTCTTGGGTCCATTCCTCTTTATTTTTCAACTTGTTCTTTCTATCTATATAATGTGGGAATAAATCAAAGTTGACACCCTTATATTTGTCCAAATAATTAACAATCCTCCTTTATAACTCAACTATTCTATCATCAAAAGTTGAGAGATCATGGACAATATCATACGTTTTCTCTATATGCTGATTAGATTAAAAAATAAAATAAAAAAATAAAAAGGTGACCTCTTTACTCTTCTTAATCCACTTATTTACAATTGGATTTAAGGCTTAATCATTTGCCTTTATCTCATCCCACACATTTATTGTTTTTGCCAATTGCTCATAAAATTAGGGCCAATCAACTCTATTAACTAGATACATGAGGGCTTTCCTTAGCTTATCCTCATATTGTACTTCCAGTTCCACATGCAATGCCCATAGTTTACTTTTTTCCTCTTCAAAATCCTCTACAATATAATACTGTGGCCTCTGTGGTGTATCTAGTATCTCAATGAGAGGAGTGGATTTAAAAGGCTCCACTAGTGGGTGAGGATAAGTAATTTTTGATCTTGTGGGTCTTCCTATCATTTTATTTTCAAGTTCAACTCTCTTTTGAACCTCTTTATTATATGCCTCCAAGACCTCATATTTTTCTTGTAATTCTTGCCTTTCCTTTTTGTCCCTTTGGGCTATAGCATATATGAGATTGGATGATCCAACACCTAGCTCTACAACTTCCTCAATACTAGTTTCTTCAACTCTTTTAATGATGAGGCTGCCTATCAATCTAGTATCATTAGGTTGGGAAGAGCTAGTCCTAGATCTTTTCGTTAATGACCAAATAACCAAGGCTACCTAGTCCTTGCTAAATTTAGCACCTTTTATCTCTTTCCTCCCTTGGTCCTCTAGATTCATTCTGTCCGCAACAAAATAAAAAATCAAAGCATCTATTATATCCCAATTGGATAGAAACAAAACATTAGATGCTTTTACCATTTGTCTCCCCTCTTTAGGGGTCAAGTTTTGGAATTCTTGCATCATTTCTTCTTTACCTGATTGTGCGCATCTGCCTCCATTTCTAGATGCTCTATTTTTAGCTTATTACACCTCTCCTCAAATTTGCCCATATTTATTCTCCAAGAAAATTGGTAGAAGGCTCTAGTTTTAACAAAATTGTCATCAAATATAAATTCATGACTAGCCTGTTCAATCACAGGATCCAACTCCCTTCCTCTGTAATCTGCAACTGTTAATTCAAGGCTAGGAATGGGAGATTCCTGAGGATTCCCCTCTTCTAACTCTACCTGGGTAATGAATATTCTCCCTTGGGATTCCAACTACTCCATTTGTTCCAAGTGTATGACTTGTTCATCTCCCACTCCTAGTGGGGACTGAGTGGGTGAGTATTCCTCAATTTGAGGTTCTTGATCCCTTAATATTTTCTACCTCTTGGGCAAGGCCTCATCAGGTTTTCCCTCAGGAACAAGCCTAGTTGATTCCACTATATGTTTCCCTTTATCCATAATGCCCCTTTTATTTTGAATTATGCTATAACTAGGTCTCTTTTGAACAATTAATTTCCTTGATCCCTCTATAGGGGTAAAGGATAGTTTCTTCATGACCTCCTCGGCCTTCATGATTTTAGAAAAGGTAGTCATGAGTTTATTTAGCTTATTTGCCTCTATTTTGGAATCAACTAGAGGCTTGTAGTTGTTATCAAAACAATGAATAAATTCCAAAACCCTAGAATATACTCTCCAGTTTTCCTTTTTTATCTCCTACTCTTGCAAAGAGAATTCATTCCTTATTATATCCTCAAGGCAATAAAATTGGTGATCTTTTTGACCAACCTTAGCTCTTTTCCTAAATATCTCAAGAAATCCCTCAGTATCACAAAAATGGGGATGAGAAACAACCATCTTGTACTGATCTAGGAATTTATTCAAAAATGACCAACCACCTTTGGTAATTATGAAGTGGTGGGCTAAAATAAAAGTTGGGAAAATAGAACCTCTATTTCTTTTGGTTAACCATGCTTCCTCCAATCCCCCTATCTACCACAATATCTCTGCAATGCAATTCCTACCTTCAAAGGCACCTAGTAGGGTATTACATGGGGAGTCCCTTAGAAACCATAGACCCTAAAAGCTATTGAAATAGGGTATGGTATGATATTGGCCCAATTATGTGACACTTTTAAATTAGATGGATTATCCATTGGTTTGATAAAATTCATTAGTGCCTTAGGGTGACATCTTAACCTAGATGCAAAATATCTATCAAATCGAACAAAACTAGCATTCTCTGAATCCCAGGTCATGTCTGTACTCCATAACTGAACTAGCAAATCTTCTTCTTCATGTTTTTAGTTTAGGGTCATTTCCTTTTCAAAATATGTAACTCCTTTAAAAAGGAAGATCTGCATCAATAGTGAATAATTAGCAAAAGTTTTCTCTACTTTGCTCTTTGCAATGCCAATTAATCCTACATGGATTTCTTTAGCTATATAAGATGCAAAGTAAAAAATAATATCCACACCAAAAGAAGGAATTTGATCCATCATATACATAAAATGTATAGGCATGAAATTCTATTCATCCTCACCAAAAACTCTACACAGAGTCATATATATTTCAATAGCCCTAGAAGTGAAAAATTCCCTCTTAAAAGGCTCCTTTGTAGATGGTGTAACAAATTTCCAGTTGAACCCAAGTATGCCCTTAGTGTACCCTACCTTATCTTATCCCTCTTAGATAAGTATTCCTTCTCTAACCCTAGCAAATCAATGGGTACATGATAATTTGAAAAAGGTTCTAAACCAAAAACCTCTCTAATTTCTTCAACATTAATCTATACTAGGCATTCCCCATCTACTCTCCTTACTATCCTAACTATTGGGTCATAATTTTGGGCAATAGCCATGAGTAAATTAGCATCCATAAAAACACTAGGGACCACTAGTTTTCCTAGATCAAAATTCCAAATGTTTCCATGGGGAGCAAATAGTTTTCTCTTTGAGAACCACTTCTTGAGTAGATGGAGCCTTGTTTTGGTTGTAGTTGCATCCCTAACGTAATTTCCCATATAGGCCAATAACAATTTTAAGCCTAGGGTTTATAGAAATTAACCTTTTTATCTAGGTGGATTCATTTGTAGATTTGGGCAAAAATTCAAGAAAATTATCATGTTTATTTTTTCTTACATAATCTACCATCCCTGAGAAAACTTTCTTTGGAGGCATTTTGAATGAAATTTATATTGTACTAGAACACTTCTATGCATATGATGAATTGAGAAACTTATTGGCTACTTGTTACTATTTCACCACAATTCTGCACAAACTGTGAATACTGGAAGCTCTTTCACACCTTAATCACATTCGGAACAATTTTTTAGCTGGCTCTTAACTATTCGTAACTCTAAAATTTTTTTGTATAGGGAGAAGATGGCAAAATTTTGCAATATATCTCTAATTCTGGTTCACATAGTGAGTTTTCAATTTTAATAAATGAACTGTAAGGAGAAATAGAGTGGCACCACATTCTAATTTTGAAAGCATACCATTGATTTTGAAAAATTTGACGATCCGGGAACAAAACTGTGCATGACTCACTTTTAATTTGCTAGGCTGGTAGTCAATCCAATTAGATTTCCCCACATAAGCTTCTCCTTCCACTGCTAGAAATTTAGTGTGAACCCACTGGCACTCGAGGACATGTGTCACATTCTTGCTATGTCACTATACATAAACTTTGAGTAGTTTTAGTATGCGACATAGAAATAGTCATTAATTCTTCTATAATCTGATGGTTCATACTCCATATGTATTTTGATGCAACTGTGGTGGGTCCTTTTCATTTCCCTTTGGTTTCCATGCCACATGAATTAAACATCAAGCAAGTCCCTATAATGACATGACGACCACCGAAGATCTAAAAAGATTTGACAGTTTTAATCAACTTGATTTTGTTTCCTAGTGCAAGTCCACACAATATGTGACATCAAATTACCTTTACATGCTAACACAATTATTTAATACACTAAAATCTTTTGGCACTACTTTTTGGAACTAGGCCCACCATGTATTCCTTTTCTAGGAAGTCACCATTTCATTACCAGCCAAAAGCCTACAAAATTTGGTAGTGACATAGCGACCACCAATGTTCCTATAAAAACTTGGTACCATGAAAATATCATATGATCTTGATATGATTCTTTATTTACTGCCCCTTCTTATAAATTTGTTAGGCCATCATGGTGGCAGGTTCATTGATGACAAGTATAATTCGTGATGCCGTAGAATACTTTTGGCCCACTGTGTTTCAAATTTTGGGAAGTCACCATGTCACTACTGGCAAAAGGCTTTCAACTTTTGGTGGTGACATAGTGACCACCGATGATTTGGCTAAGATCAGATGGTGCAGTATATCTTCATTAAAATTGTTCATAAGTCAAGTGGGTCCTAGGTTTAACAATTGCTTGGTTGCCATGCCACATGATTAAAGAGACTACAATTTTCCATAGCAACATAATGACCATCATAGATCTTAAAAATATTTGATAGTGAAGCAACTTTCAAGAAAATAGTAAAACAAATTGAAAACCCATTAAAAGCACCCAAAATAATATATAATATTTTAAAACAATTTTCTCGCTCCAACTTAAAAAACAAGCATACAACCCAAAGGGTTTTACTTAGGGCACAAAATTGGTTTTTATTAGGGTTTTCTTAGGGTTGACCAAATTTGAAAAGGCCAAACCCTAACATGTAGAAAAAACATAAACCTATTTGATTTTCAAACATATTTTTAGGAAATATTTTTGCATTGTGGAAAATTAGACAATTAGAATCTACCCACTTTTCCATTCTATTCCTCTAGAAACTTCCTTCCTTGAATTCACCTCAAAACTATTTACCTTGAATTCTCTACCACTAGCTCATCATTGTTATCTTCCACATGCTTCACATAATTCAAGAAATCATATTAGTCAACTCAGATTCATCAAATCTTTGATTTAACACTATTTGTTGTCACTCAACATCTATACTGTTCTATCACTTGGCCAACACTAGTTCACTTAGAAAACACTAAAGTTTACTAATGATCAGCACCAACTAACATTTACTTGGCATATATTAACATTCACTCAGCTTGCACTATTTTTTATCTTTGCTCGACACCTCTTTATTTTAACTCGGCTTCCACTGATTTTTTCTCGGCTTGCACTGACTACATAGCAAGACTTGGCAAAGGCTTTTCTTACTTGATCTTCTTCCAATATTAATTTGAGTAATCTTTCATTTTAGACTTTAAGTAGATAAATAATACACCATAGTATCAATGTCTTACTTGGTTTTAGTGCTTCTTTTACATACCAAATAACTCAACCTTTCTCTAGGTGCTATTGTTATCTCCTCTTTCAAAATCCTCTTCATCAATCAACTAAATGATAGCTCTTAGACCAAAAAGAAATTGCCTCACCAGTAGGTAGTAGGTTTGACATCATTGAAAAAATAATAATTGTTCTATTTCAGGTTCTTCACTTTAAAACAACCTCATATCAACAATCTCCCTCTTTGGCATTGGTGGAAAACCAATACCAACAACAATACCAAAAAGAAGATAATATCTTTGAAATGTCTCCCTTTATTAATATATGTCCTTCCTCTATATAGGGTAATGTTAGCTTTGTCAATCTCCTTCAATGTATCTCTCTTATATCTCCCTCATTAGAGTATCTCTGCCTCTTTTTGATATTCAGGTACTTATCTCCCTCTTTCTTATATCTCCCTCTTTGACAATAGTGCCAAAGACTTGTCATCTCTCTATGAAAATATAGTTAATTCAGGGTCTCCCTTTTTCACCTTGCATGTGACTATAAGTCTTCTAATTTAGCTCCTTCATTACTTTAGGAAACTCCTAAAGTAATATCTACTGCATCAAGTTGTAAGATACAACATTTAGCTTAGTTGATGCAAGGGACTACTCATGCTTTTTAAGTAGCTTTGGATAGGGGTATCACCCCTAGTTTACCTCTAAGATATTCATGTGCATCCTTAGGTAAAGCTTTTGTGAATATATAAGCTATATGTTCTTTTGTATTCACATATTCCATCCTCACATATTTTTCTTGAACCAACTTTGTCAAGTAATGATACTTGATTGCAAGGTGCTTAGTCTTTGTGTGCATCATAGGGTTCTTTGATATCTTTATAGCACTTGTATTATCATAGTAAAGTACCACAGGTTTAGTGATTTCCTCCTTTAATATACCTTTGAGAAGCTGTTTGATCCACATCACATTTGTACAATTTACTACAACAACCATATATTATGCTTTAGTGGTACATTGTGATATACAATTTTGTTTCTTACTGGTCTAGGTGACCAATCTCTTTCCTAAGAAAATTTTTCCACTTCCTGCGCTCTTTCTGTGATCAATGTTTCTAGCCCAATCAACAATTGTTTAGGATCTTAACTCAAATTTGTAATTTTTATTGTAGTATAAACCATAGTCTTTTGTTCCTTTCAGATATCTCATAATTCTCTTAACAACCATCAAATGATTCTCCTTAGATTTGCATAAAATCTTGCAACAATCCCAAAAACTAATGCAATGTTAGGTCTACTATGTACTACATATTACAACTTGCCAATCATAAACCTATACAAGGTTTGATTTACATCAATAGAATCATCATTCTTTGAAAGTTTATGTCCTATTACCATAGGAGTGCTAACTAGTTTTGAATCCTCTAAACCAAAAGTCTTCAATATTTCTTTTACATATTTAGACTAAGTGATGTATATACCATATTTCATCTAATATACTTGCAAACCAATAAAGAACTTGATCTCTCGAAACATAGACATCTCAAATTCTTTCTTTATTTCATTTGTAAATGCCTTACATAATGAATTTTGACCTCCAAATATGATGTCATCAACAAAAAATTTAGTTAGTAAAATACCTTTACCTCCTTTTGTCTTCAAAGCACAGATTGTTGTTATCATCAATCTTCTCAAAACCAATCTTCACAAGATAATTGTGAATCCTTTTATACCATGCTCTTGGGGCTTGCTTTAAACCATATAATGGTTTGTGTACTCCACATACCATGTTCTTGTTGTTTGGATCAACAAATCCTTCTGGCTATTCTATGTAAACCTCTTCTTCTAATATACCATTCAAAAATGCTGACTTCACATCCATTTGATAAACTTTGAAACCTTTGTATGCATATTAAGCAAGAAAAGTTCTTACTCTTTCCAATCTTGCAATTGGGGCAAATGTTTCTCCATAGTCAATTCCTTCTTCTTATGCATACCCCTTACAAACTAATCTTGCCTTATTTCTTATGACTTTACCATTCTCATCTAACTTGTTTCTATACAACCACTTGCTTCTAATCACATTCTTGTTCTCTGATTTAGGTACTAGAGTCCATGTCTTGTTCTTCTCAATTTGATAAATATTTTCTTTTCCAGTCCTCATTCTCTAAGGCATCTTTTACTATCTTAGGATCATGCATGCTCAAAAAACATGTATCACTTCTCAGTCTATTCCTTATCTTTGGTCTAGCTTCTTTATCTCCAATAACTTGTTCAATAGGCTGATGTCTTCTGACATACTTTGACAATCTTGGTTTTGCTCTTCTATCTTCAATGGGTCTATCAACTTTTGAATAACTATGTACTTTTCTATTAGGTAGATCTACATTTCTTTTATGTACACTTATCCCAGAATAATAATTTAGCTCAACTTCTATCTACAACTTAGTTCCTGAATGCAACTCAACATTTATTATATGTGACTTAATAGTCATTGAAACTTGCTATTGATTTACAACTTGGTTTATATCACCTTCATCAATAGGCATATCTTCATAAAAGTATATAAAGGATTTGTACTCTTCAGGTTCCTTCATAGGCTCAACTTCATGTAGCTCTGTATATTCATCAAATTCCACATTTACACTTTTCACAACTTTGTTAGTATTAGTATTCAAACACTTATAAAATTTACTTCTTGTGGAATAGCCAAGGAATATACCTTCTTCACTTTTAGCATCTAATTTACCATTCCTAATATCCTTAAGAATGTAGCACTTGCTTCCAAATACTTTAAAATATTTCACATTGGGTGAGTATCCATGCCATAGTTCAAAAGGTGGTGAATGAGTACCTTTCTTGACTTGTACACGGTTCAAGGTATAGAGAACTATACTTACAACTTCTCTCTAGTATTTAAAAGAAACATTCTTCTCCATCACGAGTGTTCTAGCATAGTCCATTATAGATCTATTCCTCCTTTCAACAATCTCATTTTGTGGAGGGGTCCTAGGTGCAAAAGTCTAACTCTTGATTCCTCTATCATTGTAGAATATCTTAAACTATACATTCTTCACCTCTATTAGATCTTAGACATTTCAAGCTTTTTCCCGTCTCCTTTTCAACTTTTATTAAGTACCACTTGAACATTTGGAAATCATCATATTTTTGTTTTAGAAACATAATTGTCATCATCCTAAATACTAATCAACAAATAGGATAATTTACTTATCACATTTGTATCTTTTCACATCAATTGGTCCATATGAGAAGAACCTCCTTATAGCAATATCGTGAGAATGCTCGAAATAACAGAATACAAAGTGATAGCAGAACTCAGAATAAATCTACTGATCGCAGGCCACTTCGAGGGGGTAACCTCCTTTGAGCAAGCTCAATACAATAAATTCGTCCGTGCCCATCAAGGGCCTCAACCTATTCTTATATACTGGGTACGATCTAGAAAAGTAATACTACCTATGCATGTGGGATAATAAAATAAACTCACGGGACGACTTACAAAGCATATGCGTCCAACAACTCTACTGTAACAAAATAAACAGAAGGAACACACAGGTTCCTAACATCCCCTCTCCCTTAGAAAAAAGCTTTGTCCTCAAAGCTTAAGGTGTGGAAATTGTTGTTGAATCTGAAGAAGGGGTTCCCAGGTAGCATCCTCTGGTTGCATGCCATGCCACTGAATCAAGACCTCAGAGATGGAGCGAGAGCAAAGCTGGCGAGTGCGCTGGTCAATGATTGCCACCGGCTCCAGGATAATGGATCCTTCCGTATCCATTTCAGGGAGAGTAGTTTGTGCTCTGACAGTGGTACCTAGAACTTTCTTTAGACAAGAAACATGAAAGACTGGATGAATGCGGGAAGAAGGAGGAAGTTCCAGTTTATAAGCAACTGAACCAATCTTCTGCAGAACCTGATAAGGCCCATAAAATTTTGGGGCCAGCTTATGACGCCCTTTCAGCTTTAGGGAGGATTGTTTGTATGGCTGTAGACGAAGAAAAACCATATCCCCAACTTGAAATGAGCGCTCAGAACGATGTTGATCTGCTTGCTGTTTCATCCGATTACGGGCCATGTGAAGATTATCCTGTAAGGTACGAAGAATCTGATCCCTGCTGCGGAGAACTATGTCAACTGCCTGGACTGGTGAGCTGTTGGGAGTGTAGGGAAGGAGCACTGGAGGTGCCTGACCATAGACTGCTTCATATGGAGTCATTTTACAGGCAGTGTGGTAAGAGGTATTGTACCACCATTCAGCTAAAGGGAGCCACTTGGCCCACTGATGTTGCTGTTCGGAAGTGAAGCAACGAAGATAAGTTTCCAAGCATTTATTGACAATTTCTGTTTGACCATCAGTTTGTGGGTGATAGCCCGAACTCATCTTCAGTTTGGTGCCAGTTTTCTGAAACAGTTCAGTCCAAAAATGACTGGTAAAAGTTGCATCACGATCAGAGACAATGGAAGAAGGGAGTCCATGAAGACGAAATATCTGGTCCATGAAGATTTGTGCAACAGAGGAGGCAGTATAGGGGTGGCTGAGGGCACAAAAATGACTATATTTCGAGAGACGATCAACCACAACCAAGATCACTGTCTTGCCACCGGATTTAGGAAGCCCTTCAATGAAATCCATAGAAATATCAGTCCAAATCCGTGTAGGGATGGGCAATGGTTCGAGCAAGCCAGGAAGGAGGGTCGTTTCACCCTTGTGGCGTTGGCAAGTATCACATTCAGCCACCATCTGTTGAATCGTCTGTTTCATCCCTTTCCAAAAGAAGTTTCTCCTTGCTCGCTCATAAGTTTTGAGGAAGCCTGAGTGCCCTGCTGAAGGAGAAGCATGGAGTTCATAAAAAATAGCCTGATGTAGAGTTGGGTTCTGAGGAAGCACTAGCCGACCCTTGTATCGAAGAGAAGCACCATCCCAAGAGTAATGTGGTATAGCAGAAGGATTATTGGCTAGCTGGTGAATGATTTGAGATAAAGAAGAGTCACTGTCATAGCCCTGCTGAACAGACGCTAACCAATTGGGAATGGGCTTAGAAATAGCGGAAAGGGAAGCTTGATTATCAAATGTGCGAGAAAGAGCATCTGCCACAATATTCTCCTTACCCTTCTTGTAGGTGATCTCATAATCATACCCCATGAGTTTGCTGACCCATTTCTGTTGTGTAGGAGAGGATACCCGTTGTTCCAGGAAGTATTTCAGACTTTGGTGATCGGTTCTGATGCAAAAATGACTCCCTAAGAGGTATGGCCGCCACTTCTGTACAGCATGCAAAATAGCCATCATTTCTTTTTCATAAGTAGAGAGGGCTAGATTCTTACCAGAGAGGGCTTTGCTAGTGAACGCAATAGGATGGTCATCTTGCAGGAGAACAGCACCCAATCCATTGCCGCAAGCATCACTCTCAATAGTGAAGGGTTTGGAAAAATCTGGCATCGCGAGAACAGGTGTACTGCACATAGCCTGTTTCAGTTGTTCAAATGCAGTCTCAGCAACAGGGGTCCAGGAGAAGGCATCCTTTTTTAACAGAGCTGTCAATGGTGCTGCAATTTTCCCGTAATCTTTGACAAACTTGCGGTAGTAGCCAGTCAACCCCAAAAAACCCCGAAGGCTCTTGAGAGTTTTAGGATGCGGCCAAGTTTTCATGGCATCTATTTTTGTAGGATCCACCCGCACTCCATGGTGTGCAACAATATGCCCGAGATACTCCACTTCCTCCTGGCCAAACACACATTTAGATAGTTTTGCACAGAGTTGATGATCAGAGAGAAGTTGCAAGACAAGCTCCAGATGATGGAGATGCTCAGCCCAAGTTTTGCTATATATGAG
This sequence comes from Cupressus sempervirens, assembly GCA_028749045.1. Taxonomy (NCBI): domain Eukaryota; kingdom Viridiplantae; phylum Streptophyta; class Pinopsida; order Cupressales; family Cupressaceae; genus Cupressus; species Cupressus sempervirens. Next base: position 19,645,178 of record CM053786.1, read on the forward strand.
GATATCATCAAAGAAGACCAGAATGAATTTTCGGAGGTATGGTCGAAATATGTTATTCATCACTGCCTGAAATGTTGAAGGAGCATTCGTGAGGCCAAAGGGCATGACTAAAAATTCATAGTGACCATCATGTGTGCGGAAGGCAGTTTTAGGTATATCCTCCTCATTAACCCGAATTTGATGATACCCAGAACGAAGATCTAACTTGGAGAAAAAATGAGCCCCATGAAGTTCATCAAGAAGTTCATCAACAACTGGAATGGGAAACTTGTCCTTTATAGTGAGATGATTAAGTGCTCGGAAATCAATGCAGAGTCGCCATGACCCATCTTTTTTGCGAACAAGCAGAACTGGAGAAGAAAAGGAACTGGTACTAGGGCGAATAATACCTTGCTTCAGTAAGTCACGGACAAGTATCTCGATTTCGGTCTTCTGATGAAATGGGTAGCGGTAGGGCCTGATGTTGGGCGGAACACTGCCAGGAAGGAGCTGAATACGGTGGTCCTCTGGACGAGAAGGAGGTAATCCCACAGGTTCAGCAAATATACCAGAATACTTGTCCAAAATGTGTTGGAGATCGGCAGGAGTGCTAGAGACTGCTGATGGCTGCATCTGAATGGAATGGAGCTGAGCGATGACACCATGTGAATTCTTCTTAAGAAGTTTTTCCATACGGTGTGAACTGATGATGCTGAGAGACCCTGGTTGTAAGCCTTTCAAAGTGTGTTGGTGCCCCTCGGCTGAAAACTGCATCCAAAGTTCAGCAAAATCCCAGAGAATGGGGCCAAGAGTGCGTAACCATTGGGCACCCAAAACCACATCACAACCACCTAAGGGTAAGGCAAACATGTCAGAGCGCATGTTATAAGCTCCAATAGAGAGACGCACATTGCGACATTTCCCTTTACAAGGTAAAGTGCCCCCATTGGCAATCATGACTTCAAAGCTAGAGCAGGGATGGATAAAGCAATCAGCCTGTTTGGCTATTCGTGGATCAATGAAGTTATGAGTGCTACCAGAATCAATGAGTATAGTAAGAGGGATCTTCTTGAAGAAACCCTGGACCCGCATGGTTTGTGGAGTAGTGACTCCTGCCAAAGCATGGACAGATATCTCTGGTGGAGCTTCTGGGGAAGGAGGTTCAGGCTGGTAAGGCTCAACCTCAGCATCCACTGTTTCCTGAGCATCTACATATTCTTCCAGTTCCGGTGGAGAATCCACATCCAAGAGATAGAGCTTTTGCTGAACACATCTATGGCCCCGAGACCATTTCTCATCACAATTATAACAAAGCCCTTTGTCTCGCCTAACTCGCATCTCTGTTTCAGACAAGTGCTTGATCGGAGTAGTTCTGGGAGCTGGTATGACTGGAGGGTTGTGAGAACCTGTATTTCTGAATGGAACAAAATTAGATCTGGAGCGTTGTAGAGCACTAATCTTGTCTTCCGCTAACTTAGCCAACCCAAGGGCTTCCATCATTGTAGTAGGTCGAAACATTTTGACTTCTGAGCGAAGTGCATCCTTCAGACCACTGACAAAACAACTACGGAAGAATTCATCAGACAAGCCCTCTGTGTGATTAGCTAATTTTTCAAACTCTGTCTGGTATTCTCTTACAGTGCCTGTTTGACGCAGTTTAGTGAGTGCTCCTATGAAATCATCAAAGGAACTAGGGCCAAAGCGCTCCAAAATGAGGGTGCACAATTCGCTCCACGTTGGGCCTACATTAGCCTTGATGTACCAACGGAACCATTGAAGAGCTTCATGTTCCAAATGAAAAGATGCAAGGGAGACTTTGTGGTTATCCAAAGTATTATGCAAGCTGAAATACTGCTCTGCCCTATAGATCCATCCAGTCGGATCAGAACCATCGAAGCGTGGAAAATCAAGCTTTGGTCCACGAAAATTGCCAGAAGAGGACCCAGTATCTCCTGAATGGTTTCGGCTCATGGCTGACTGCTGAAAGTTAAGACCCAGAATTTTGTCATCCAGATCTTGAAGTCTGGTTTTGAGGGATGCAATTTCCTCTTCCATGATTTTTGCTCCTGTACGCGTAACAACCATAAAACAAGGGGTTTTTTTTTTTTTTTTTTTTTTTTTTTTTTTTTTTTTTTTCTGAAATGGGTAGAAGATGAGAAACAAAAACTTTTTTAGTTACGGCAAACTTGGATTTGGGTAAAACTCATATAGGAAATGGGTGTTCGACGGGTGGTGGGAGACTATCTGGGGACAAGGGAAAAAGAAAAATGAGGGTTTCAAGGGTAGGGAGGCGAAATGAGGCGAACAGTCCAAGAGGGATAAGGGAGCAAAATGAGGAATTGAATCTTGTGGCTCAGTTTGGTGGCGATTGGATGAGAGGTGAAAAAGATAGGGCAAACCCTAAAATTAGATAAATGAGGGATTTAGGGCTTTGATATGTAAAATTTGGGGTTGGGTCGCCAAGGAAGTAAGTATGTGAAATGATATTGCAGACGTTCTGCGGAAGTATGAGCAGAAACAGAAAGCAAACAAGGAAGCTACGACTAAAAAACAGACAGAACAACTGAAATGAATTATTGCAATAACAAGAGATATTAGAAGTGAGAGGAACCTGAAGGCCACGACAGAAAAAAAATTTGATGTAATTTCCACCCAGCGAGCCCAAGAGAGTGCTCTGATACCAGATGAGAAGAACCTCCTTATAGCAATATCGTGAGAATGCTCGAAATAACAGAATACAAAGTGATAGCAGAACTCAGAATAAATCTACTGATCGCAGGCCACTTCGAGGGGGTAACCTCCTTTGAGCAAGCTCAATACAATAAATTCGTCCGTGCCCATCAAGGGCCTCAACCTATTCTTATATACTGGGTACGATCTAGAAAAGTAATACTACCTATGCATGTGGGATAATAAAATAAACTCACGGGACGACTTACAAAGCATATGCGTCCAACAACTCTACTGTAACAAAATAAACAGAAGGAACACACAGGTTCCTAACACCATACAAATCAATATGAGCTAATTCTAGAATTTCTTTAGATGTGTGAGTCTTAGATTTTGTCATCTTGCCTAACTGGCATTGTTTGCAAATCATATTGTCAGGTTTCTTCAGTTTAGGAAAACCTTTGACTCTTTTCATGTTACTGATACTAAGTAAGTTATCAAACTTAACATGACATAACCTCTTGTGCCATAGCCACATCATCAAATTCTACAACAAGACAAGTAGAATCATTCATGTCAAGACAAAATAGATTACCTCTAGTTTGATCACCTTTTCTATTTAGTTTCCTATCAGTTTCATAGACCTTTTCTCTCTTGTTCTCAAAATTCACTTTGCAACCTGAACTATTTAGTTGTGACACACTTAACAAGTTATAGTTAAGTCCTTCTACATAATAAGAATTGCCACACATAATTTTTTCTATCAGTTTGATTGAATCCTTTTATAAGACATGGTGCATCATTACCAAATCTTACACTGTTTTCATTGTAATAATCAAGTGTAATGATCTTACTTTCATCTTTAGTCATGTGATGAGAAAACTCACTATCCATAATCCATCTATCATTCTTGTTTACATGAGATACTAGTGTAGTTGCCTCATCCTCATTAGAATAATTCTTCATTGCAACATACACCACTTCATCATCATGGTCGTTAGATCAATCTTTGGTTTCCTCCTTAGAAATGTAGCAAGACTTCTTTCCTTTATCTTTATAATCTTTTTTGTCCTCATCTCTTTTACTTCTGTATTTCTCTCCACTTCTATTGTTCTTCTTCTCTAGACATCTAACAATAATATGACCAACCTCATTACATTTAAAGCACATGATAGGTAGCTTACCTTTGAATTTTCCATTGCCTTTGTGAAATCTCCTTTCCAACAATGCTATCACTATCACTAGAAACATATTTAACCTTTTTCTTTTTCTTGTTAGGTTCCTTTAATGACAATTTAGCTTTGAAAGAAGATTCAACATTTTTAGTTTTAAAATTACCAAAATTAGAGAGTTCAAAAGAAGTGAGCCTACCCATCAAACCTTCAAGGGAAAAATTAGTACCATGTATACATCTTAGTTCTTGTATGAAAAAATCTCTAATAACATAGATAGACAATAGTGTTCTTAGTACTTTGCTTATTATAGTCTCATCATCAATGATACCATTAGTTCCTCTAATAGCATTGACAACATCTTTGGTTGTAAACCATCCCACATATTCTTTGCAGTGTCACATTCCTTGATGTCATCGAACTTTGAGTAACTTAGGGTAGAGGCAATCTCCAAGATTGCCTGATTGTGTTCTTTCTTCTTTTTCAGATCATCAATAGTTAGGGCTCTAGTAGAATGAACATGCTCAGTGGAGATGGTATACTATGCATGGCCTCCAAGACCTCTAGGTGTAGCTTCGTCAAACTTTTCCATGTAGGAAAGTTTTCCTTGTTAAGCTTGGGTACCTCTCTTTTAGGCATCTCTGGTCTTTTTCTTTCAGTACTTTCAAACTAACCCTCTCAAGCACTGTAGCTCTAATACCAATTGTTGGAATTCTTTAGAATAACTGAGAGGGGGGTTGAATTAGTTATCCAAGGTCCAAATGTACAAATAAAACTTTTCAATGCTTAGTAGACCCATATCCATAAAACTTCAATATGCATGCATCCATAAGATCATACAATACTTAAACTTTGTAGGTTACTATCCTAGGTCAAAACAACTTTTCAGAGATATAAACATGAAACACCATAAGAACATTCACATAATTTGACACAATGATTTTACGTGGAACCCCAATTTGGAAAAAACCACTAGCAACATGCTACTAATTCTCACTCTTCCGAAGTGATGTCCTTTGGAAGGCCAACCCTATTAAAGGTTATAATAAACACTATTAATTGTGACCTAGTTAAATTTTAATCACCCTATTAGGAGTGAGCCTTGTTAGAGGAATTTAGACCATTCCATTAGAATGTCACTTAGTTAAAGGATTAAAAAATGACTATTAGGTCAATCTTAATCTAAAGGATTTTATCCACACTAGTATAGTTATTAGAAAGTAACAATACGACTTGATCTGATAAAAACTTACAACTCAATTGTGGATCGGAGATCTTTGTTTTAGTCCTCCATTCTACTTGGCATTCATTTTCTTCAGCTTTGATAGCTTGTTCACCCATCAAGCATTCATCCCCTTAAGCCTTCTTGCTTTGCATGCCAATTGTAGTCACTTCTGTTTGGCCACTAGATGAAGCAATACCCTAGACTCCTTGTCTTCCTTACATTCTTGCACATGACAACTTTTTCTTGTGAACAACTATCTCTATAAATAGAGAATTTATGTGTTTTTTCTACTTAACTACAATCATCCATTTAAGGGTTAGGTAGGATTAAATGAATCTACCCACTTTTCCATTTGGTTCCTTTAGAAACTTCCTCTATAATCTTCCTTGAATTCTCCTCAAAATGGTTTACCTTGAATTTTGTGTATCTTCCACATGCTTCACATAATTCAATAAATCAAATTAGTTGGCTTAGATTCATCAAATATTTTATTTAACACTATTTTTTGTCACTCAACATCTATACTATTTTGTCACTTAGTCAATAGTAGTTCACTCCGCAAACACTAAAGTTTACTCATGCTCGACAACAACTAAAATTTACTCGGCATATGCTAACTTTCACTTGGCTTGCATTGTGTTGCATATTTACTCAACACCTCTTGATTTTTGCTTAGCTTCCACTAATTTCTTCTCGGCTTGCAATGACTACTTGACAAGGCTTGGTAGACACTTTTCTTACTTGATATTCTTCTAGTCTTAACTTGAGTAATATTTCATTTTAGACTTTAAATAGATAAACAATACACTATAGTATCAATGTCTTTCTTGGTCTTAGTGCTTCTTTTACATACTAAATAACTCAACCTTTCTCTAGGTGCTATTGTTATCTCCTCTTTTCGAATCCTCTTCATCAATCAACTAAATGATACATTTTAGACCAAAAAGAAATTGTCTCACCAACAGGTAGTAGGTTTGACATCATTGACAAAATAATGATTTTTCCATTATAGGTTCTTCACTTCAAAATAGTCTCATATCAACAATAATTGTAACTGTTACTACCACATTTATGATTCAAATCTTGATGTGATGTTCAGTGCATTCCAGTTAATGGTTTCCATGCAAAACTTTCCATGTGTCTCCATTCTAAAAAATTTCATGTGGCTCTAGGTCTTTTCAAGAAATTGGCCCCAAAATGCATATTCTATCATTTATCTCTAATTAATAAATGGTTGATAACACTAATGTATTAATGATACAAAAGTGGTAGTAGCCAAGTTGGTAATGGTAACATCGACGTAATGACATTATTAATAATAGACCTAAGATAATACACTAGTGATTGGTCAGTAGTTAGTACAATTGGCAAATAATACTTTAAAGCCTTAAAAGGTCACTAGCCAATATACTTGCAAATTCACTTTTAGATTAAACAATTTTTTAGTTTACTACTAAAGATTAGCCAGGACAATTATTATTCATTTTCCTACAAAACAAGTAATTCACCTCTAACATTAAAATTTCATTTTTGGCAAGGAAAAAAATAGCCATTATTTATTTATTTGTCAGTAATAATTTTTTAATTTTCCACATTTAAGGGTAAAAGCATAGATCTATGTCACCGTTTGTGATACAAAAACCTGTTTTGGTCAAATTTCATTTCTCTATCAAAACTCAATTTAAAAAAAAAAACTAAAAATACCCTTTTATAGATTTTAGATTCAATATCATCATTATATAAATTTTTGAGTGTTTTGATTAGTTATAATATGCTATAATCTAAAAATATTATAAGTCGATATTTCAACATTTAAGAAGATGCTCTCTCAAAAAATGAAAAAACTAGTAAATCATATCAAAAAAATAAAAATAAAATATTTATCACTAGAGGAGAGAATCCTCTTCATGAATATGTAATTTTTTTTCAAGAAGGTATAGATTTGATAGGGAAGTTTTGACGGGAGGAAAAAACTGTTGGATTCTGACAAGGTCGAACTTGAGTACTTATAACAAAGAAACTATACATCAAAAATAATTATTTCTTTTTTTGTGAACTAGCTATACATGTCATCTATAAAATATTTTCAAATCATAACAAAAAAAGATGATTTGCACATACTTGTTTGACGGGAACTACATCCTATATTTTTTATAGTTAAAAAAGGGACTTCAAAATAGAATAAAATAAATAAATTCTTAGTCAAAAAAATAATAAAAATTATAGGCATAAAATTCATACAATTCTACATATTTCATCAGTTTACATCATCTTCATATTTTAAATGCAAATACCATTTTTTTGTCATTAATGTTGAACTGTCACATTCTGATATCACTTTTCTTTATAAAAGGTGACACAGGTTTGTGCTTTTACCCTTAAAATGATTTTTGTTAGGCATGGAAAAATTATCAACATATAATATTTTTTTTTCCTACATGGAACAAAAAAATCACCCTCAACATTAAAATTTTCCCGCCCATAAAATGTTTGGTTCACCATCATTTTAGGCATTTTTTTAAGGAGGGGTTTCTTAAAGTTATCCCTGTCACTCGGCGTCATTCCGATCCTACAATTTACATTCAGCATCATGGGGCTGATTTATTGATACTTGTACTTTATGTAGATGATCTCATCATTACAGGTAGCTCATCCTCCATGATACAAAGTGTTCAACGAGCCTCGAAAGGGCTATTTTAGGTGATAGGCCTTGTACTTTTGCCCTATTTTTTGGGCCTACAAGTTGTTTAGTCTTCAGATGTGATAGCGATACTCCAACAAAAGTATATTGTTGATATGCTTCAGAGGTTTATACTGCTTGATTAGAAGCCTACTCCTACACCTTTTTAGTTGAGTGCAGTTTTATCTACCACTTGCACTACTCCTATAGTGGATTCCACTTTATATAGAAAAATTGTAGGTAGTTTCTTGAACCTGACACACACACACACTTCCTAATACTCACTTTATGGTTGGACATATCTCTTGATTCTCACATGATCCACATTAGAGTCATTGGAAAGATTCGAAGTGTATCTTGAGGTACATTCAAGGTACCATGTTATAACATTCACTACACATCAGGGGATCCACACATTGTTGGTTATATAAACTCAGATTGGGTTGGTGATATTGATTGTCACAAGTCTATTTCTGGATTTTTTTTTCTATCTTGGTTTTGGTCCTATCACATGGTCTTGCAAGAAGTAGCATGTTCATGCATAATCATCTACTGAGGTAGAGTATAGGGTAGTTGTGATAGCTAGTTAGGAGGATTTTTCTCTTTGACAGTTGATGACAAAGTTTAGATTTCCTCCTTATAGTCCCACATTACTATGGTGTGACAATTAGAGTGTTATACACATTTCTCACAACCCAGTTGAGCATTAGTGGACCAAGCACATTGAGATTCACATGCACTTCATTAGGTATCTCATTCAAGATGACTCTCTAAGATTGGAGTACATTCCCATTGTTAAGTAGGTTGTAGATATCTTGACCAAACCTTTTGCATCCCTGTGTTATCTTCAACTTCATTCTATGCTTTGGGTGAAGGAAGTTATCCTTGGGGGATCTTAGTGACGAGTCCTTCCTTCCTTTTTTTCTTGCTATATCTTTTTGGAGTAGGGTTTTTCCATGTTGTTTTTCCTATTTATTTGTTTTATAGAGATTTGGTTGTGATTGGGTACTTCATTAGGCCTTGTTGGTAGGACACAAGTTTGCTTTTAGCATTGTAGTTTCCTTTCTTTTTCTGCATTAGCTACATTGTTGCTCATCTTAAGAGGGGTGTTAGAGTTAAGCATTAATTTAATTTAATTTATTAAATTACCTTTACTTCCTTATTAATATTTCCATTTATGCACTTTCATTTGCATTTAATAATTAATTAGTGATTATTAAATGTCATTTACCTCTTAGGATTTCCCTTTTAGGTTTTTCGATCTCCTTCTATAAGGATTAATCTTTTGTAATTGTCTCCCATTCTTTCGATCTGATAATATAATTTTATATTCTCAGAGAAAAACCCTTGCCTCTTCTTTTTCTTTTCTTCTCTATGATAGGTTCTTGCATGTAGGTGTTTTCAAGTTTTGTGGATTTGTATTTCTCAAATCCTTCAATCATGTCACAGCATATTAGTAAATAAAATGAATTAATTAATATAATGCACTCAATTAATAAGCAAGGTAAATCAACATGGTAAATTTGAAAAGTCAATATCAATGTGGTTTATAAATGAAAATAATGTTTTTTTATTAATGAAAACAATAGATTTAGTAAATTGAATAATAGACAATTTAATTGATTGATTAGAATGGCAGAGTTCGCGAACTAGGATTTTATGATGGATTTAGTAATAAAATAATCAGATCTAGGTGTCCACATTGTTCCCTTATTGAAAGGGTGATACAAATAAAAGAAGTGGTTGATTTTTAAATAAAGTAAAATAAGTGATATTTTATTCTTTATTTTTCCAAACATTTATGGTTTTTGTTGGGGTAATTATCCATCTTTTTTTTTTCCCCCCAAAATTGCTTGGTTGCGTTCTATAGGTCACTAACATCCTAATACCTTATTATTTCCAACTAAATCACATTTAGATTAAGGATTTAGTTTATGTAGGAAATGTTGACCTTATCACAATTAGTTTAGGATGTGTGCACCAAGATGGTAGACAAAAAAGTGGACACATCCCAAAAACATCTCAAATTTTTAATAACCTAATTGGGTTATGAAGAACTCAAAATGTGGCTACGCTTGGTAACCAAGTGTAGCCAAAAATAATATAAATTAAAACTTGAGTAGACTCTAAAGTTCTCCAAATCAGGTTTTAAGAACTTATATAGTTTTTAATTGTTGATTTGTAGGGAAAAAAAGAGGTTAGCTATAAGAGGGGGATAAATGTGGGAGAACTAGAATATGCAACAAGGAGTGCATCCTTGGTTTTCTTGCAATGTGCAACACAGTGCTTGGGTTTGGGACATGTATTAACCACTTCTAATGTCTATAATTTTAATGGTTGTATAGAGCATTAATTGGTAGTGATTTTTTTGATCATGACCAAGGGTTAATGGAAAAATAGTTTACTAGAAATTTTGAGACAAATCCTTGCAATTGTATTGTTGCTTGCCTTCTTATTCCATTAATCGCTTCCAAAACATCACTAATTATTTTATTCAATAATATCAAAATACCATTCGTCCTAAGATTCCTTTAATTGATTTAGTGCATTATAAATAAAGTGTTGAGAAAAATGATTGATTTTTTCAGTAGAATGGACAAGAATGGAGGACATTGTAGATTGTTTGAGTAGATTTGACTACCTCAAAAAGATACATTGAAAGGAAGAATATCATGAAATCTAGATTAGAGAAGGACATGAATGGAAAATAGACTTCAAAAATAAGGAGAGATTTTACAAGGGGTAATTCACACCTTTTTAGGCTAGAACCAATAGAAGTAGAAAATTCAATTACATAAATCTTAGGACTAGTGAAAAAAGATGTTTGCACATCTTAAGAGATACGATGGTGGATTATTCTCATTTTTTGACAAATTCTCAACACCTATATGGAAAGGGAGACATTTTAATTGATAAAATTTATTATGTTTCTTATGTATACTATGTGGAAGGATTAAGGAGAAGCATTTTGAGTGTTACTAGGTTTTGTAATAAAAAAATTCAAGTGATTTATCTTGGAGAAAAATACAAAATTATGGAAGTGTCTAGAAAACTTGTTATAGAAGGCATAACGAATGACAATGTCTACTATATTAAGATGAACAATTTGGAGGTATTTTCTCTTTGGCACTAAAGAAACATATTGTCTATGACACAAGGGGGTGAAATACATTAAAACTTTGACAATCCTAAGAAGCTTAGTTCCTCAAATGTTGTGAGATACATGCTAAAAGTTACTAGCAATGAAATTCACATAGAATATCAATTCAATAAGAAAACCAAAGCCTTTGGAGCTAATACACACATATATGTGGAGCTACAAGAAAAAAAGAACTCATTGGTGAAAGGTATTTCATTTTTTTTACTGATAATTGTACTAGAACAACATCACTAATATTTATGAGAAAAAAATAAAATATCTAGATAGATTTAAAATCAAATGGATACTAGAATTAAGTTTTTGAGATATGATATAGGGGGTTTCATATTGTATGGATTTAATATATTTGATGAAAGGTATATAATTAGAAGATAACTGTGTACTCTTGAGACTCCACAATAAAATTGAGTAGTTGAAATGAAAAATAGAATCATCATCGAGGTTGATAGGAAAATGTTAAAGGATGCTAATATATAAAATGTCTACTAAAGAGATGGATTACATACTACTATATATATTCTTAAGTGTGTTAAAATCATATTAGTAAATAATACAAATACTCCTATGAGATATAGTTTATTTAGTAAATTACCTATTGAAGATGAGAGATTTTCATAATCCATGAAGTCTGAAGTTATATTTCTAGACCAAGATTGTGTCTTGCCCCAAAAATACAATTGCATAAATTGCCTATTACTAAATACTTTAGAATCTTTGGACGAAGGGTATATGCAAGATCATGGTATACAAAAGAGTTGTGATGTAAAAAAGAAGTGCTAGTTGAAAAATAATTTTTTAAAAATTTTTTAAAGAGGGGTAAACGCTTTGACCTAGAGCTATGAACCAGTGAGGCCACAAACAGGGGACCTCATCCCCATGAGATTTGAACCTTGATGGCAAGGATAAAAATGCCACAACTTAACCATCAGAACATGCCACTATTGGTGCTAGTTGAAAAATAAATATAGCTTTCAAATGGTATAACACTTTTAAAATCTAAAAAATACATCATTTTAGTTAATCAATTATATTATCCTTTCTTTAGTTTAATGATTTAATTTTCTTCATCACCATTTGAAAGGGAAAAATGTAGACACTTCGATTTGATCACCACATTAGTAAATCCAGTATCATCCCCTTAAATAACTACAACATTCTAATTAATCAATTAGATTAACCTTTATTTAGCTCTCTAGTTCTATGTTCTTCATCACCATACTGTTGAGATCTAATTGAAAAGATCATTGTTGAGAAAGATTATTGAAATAAGGAGATTGTTGAAGAAGAGTATATGTTTCAATCATTGTTTTGTCACTGATGTCAAACTACTATTTGTTGGTAAGACAATTTCTTATAAGATTCAAGTACTATCACTTAGTTTATTGATGAAAAGGATTTGATCAATAAGAGGTAACAATAGCACCTAGAGGAAACATTGAGTTATGATTATGTAATGAAGTGCAAGGATTAGTTGAAATAGTGATGACATGATGTACAAATAATCTACTTAAGGTTAGAAAGGCTAGTTACACTTAGAAATTTTAGAAGAACAAATCATACAAAGTTTGTCTACCAAGATTGACAGAGTGGATAGTAGGTGCCGAGCAAAGATAGAGAAAGACAAGTAGAAAATTAGTTGGAGCCAAGTAAAAGTTCATTCTAGTGTATGTTAGGCAAAACATTTGATGTTGAGTAAAGTTTAGTTGATGTCAAGTACCAACAAACTTTAGTGGTGCCGAGTAATTTCACAATGGATGCTAAGAAATGTAGTAAGTATGAGCATCAGAAGGTTGATAATGTTGAGCTATTCCATTATTTAAAAGATCAAAGATTCAATGAATCTGAGCTAACAAGTTTGTTTTCTTGGATTTTGCAAACTAGGTGGAAGATAAGGTTGATGAGCTGGTGGCACAAAATTTGAGATAAACCATTTTTAGGCGAATTCAAAGTGGATTCTAGAGAATTTTTTAGAAGAGATATGAGATATGGGGTAGATACATTGTATCCTACCTAATCCATCTGAACCCTAAATTGGATGATGGAAAGTGAGCAGAAAAATATATTAATTTCCTATTTATAGGAATGTCTGGTCATGAAGCAAAGTTATCATGTTCGAGAACCTAAGGGAGATAAGGAGTCAAGGGCTTTTCTTCATCAAGTTAGCTAAGAGAAGTGTCTGCAATGACATGTTAAGCAAGAAGGCTTAAGGAGATGAATGATTGAAAGGTGAACAAGCTATCAGAGCTACAAAGTATGAAGGTCAAGCATAATTGAGGAATGAACATAGATCTGTAATTTACAAGAGAAGTTGTAAATTTTATTAGAGAAAAGCTCTACTATTACTCTCTAACAACTATATTAGTTTAGGGTAAATCCCTTAGATTAAGGTTGACCTAATAGTCATTTGTAAATCCTTTAACCTGGTGGCATTCTAAGCAAACAGCCTAAAGTTTTATAACAAGGCTCACTCCTAATAGGGTGATTAAAATCCTTTAATAGGGTCACATTTAATAGTGTGTATTGTAACCTTTAATAGGGTTGGCCTTTCACAAGGCATCACTTCAAAAGAGTGAATAGGAGTAGCATGTTACTGGTGGTTTTTCCCAAATTGGGTTTCCACATAAATTATTGTGTCAAGTGTGTGGTTATATTTCATGCTTCACATTTCTGCAAGTTGATTTGACAGTAACCTACAAGTTTTAGTGATTGCATAATCTTATAGATGCATGCATGAGTATGAATGTGTTATGGGTTTAGTAAGTTGTAAAAAGTTTTATTTATACATCTAGACCTTGGATAACTAATTCACCCACCCTCTCAATTATTCTAAAGTATTCCAACAATTGGTATCATAGCCATCTACTTAAGAGAACTAGTTTGAAAGTACTAGAAGCACAAAGATCAAGATGTCTATAAGAGAAGTACCCAAGCTCAATAGAAACAACTTTCCTACATGGAAAATTTTGATGAAGCTACACCTTGGAGGACTTGGAGATCATGTACAATCTACCATTTCAATGGAATATGTTGATCCTGCTAGTGCCACAATTGTTGAAGATATGAGGAAGAAGAAAGAACACAACTAGACAACATTGGAGATTACCTCTACCCTAAGCTATTCTGAATTTGATGATATCAAATGTCTTGATAGTGCAAAGAAAATTTGGGATGCCCTAGCTACCATCTATGGAGGAGACACCAATGTTCTTAAAGCCAAAGCTAAAAGCCTCAGAGGCAAGTTTGATGAAATGAGAATGGAAGAAGGTGAGAATATTGCTCAATATGTTGACAGGATAAAAGAAGTGGTTAATGCAATAAGGGGAGAAAATGGTAAATTGGATGAAGAAAGTATTTTAAGCAAGGTTTTGAGAACACTGCTACCTATATATGCTATTAGAGTTTCTGCAATTCTAGAACTAAGATGTATTGCAAGGAATAAGCTATCAGTTGAAAGTCTGGTAGGTAGACTCACTACTTTTAAGCTATCTAACTTTGATAATTACAAACCTGAAAAGATTGATTCTTCTTTCAAAGCTAAGGTGTCATGAAAGGAACTTGATGAGAAGAAGAAGAACAAAAAGAAGAAGTATGTGTCCAGTGATAGTGATATAGATGAGGAGGATGTTGAACAGCTTGAAGCACTACTAGCAAGAAGATTCCATAAAGGTAAAGACAAGTTCAAAGGTAAGTACCCATCATTTGTTTCAATTGAAATCAGGTTGGTCATATTGTTGGTAGATGTCCAGAGAAGAACCACAAACGTGGTGACAAATACAAGAATAGAAGAGATGAAGACAACATAGATTACAAAGACAAAGGCAAAAATTCTTGCTACATTACTGAAGAGAATGATTATGATGAACATGACGATGAGGTGGTATATGTTGAAATGAAGGATGAATTAGATGAAGATGATGCAACTACACTTGTGACTTGTGTGAACAAGAATGATAGATGGATCACTGACAATAAATGCTCACATTACATGATTAGAGACAAAAGTGAGTTCACTATCCTGAATTGTTATGATGGAAATAGTGTAAGATTTGGTTATGATGCACCATGTTTGATAAAAAGAAAAGGTCCTATCAAACTCACAGATAAGATTTTATGTGACAATGTGTACTATGATGAAGGATTAAACTATAATTTGTTGAGTGTGTCACAACTGAACAAACTGGGATGTAATAGTGAATTTGAAAACAAGATTGCTAAGATATATGACAAAAGTAGGAAAATCGATTGGAAAAGGTGATCAAACTAGAAGTAATCTATTCTATCTTGATATAGAGGATGCTACTTGTCTTGATGTAGAATTTGATGATGTAGGGCTATGGTATAAGAGGTTATGTTATATAACTTTGATAACTTGGTTAGTATTAGTAACATGAAGAAAGTTAGAGGTTTGCCTATGTTGAAGAAGCCTGATAATGTGATGTACAAATAATGCCAGTTAGGCAAAATGACAATCAAGTTTTAAGAGTAAAACTTATACCTCTAAAGGAATATTGGAGATTTTTCATATTGACTTGTGTGGACCAAGTGAAGTGTAAAGCTATAAGAGAGATAAGTATATAATGCTATTTGTTGATGATTATTCTAGGATGATGATATATGTTTTTGAAATAGAAATTTGATGCTTTTAAAATGTTTAAGTGGTACTTAGAAAGAGTTGAAAAGGAAATAGGTAAAAGTCTAAAATGTTTGAGATTTGATAGAGGAGGAGAATTTACATCAAATGAATTTGAGATGTTCTATAATGATAGAGGAATCAAAAGACAAACATCTACCCCTAGAACCCCTCCACAAAATGGAATAGCTGAAAGAAGAAATAGATCTATATTGGACTATTCTAGAACACTCATGATGGAGAACAATGTTTCTTTGAAATATTGGAGAGAGGATATAATCATGGCTATCTATACCTTGAATCACATGCAAATCAAGAAAGGTACCGATTCAACACCTTTTAAACTATGGTATGGATGCTCACCCAATGTAAAATACTTTAAGGTATTTGGAAGTACGTGTTACATTCTTAAAGATGTTAGGAATGGTAAGCTTGATGCAAAAAGTGAAGAAGGTATATTCCTTAGATACTCCACAAGAAGTAAAGCTTATAAGTGTTTGAATACTAACACTAACAAAATTGTGGAAAATGCAAATGTGAACTTTGATGAATATACAAAAGTACATGAGGCTGAACCTATCAAAAAGTTAGAATATTACAAATCATTTGTATATTTTTATGAAGGAATGCCCGTTGAAGAAGATGTTGCAAATCAAGTTACAAATCAACAACAAGTTATAGTGACTGTCAAGTCACACCCTATGAATGTCGAGTTGCATTTAGAAATCAAGTTGCATTCAGATGTTGAGTTATAGAATGAAATAGATGCACATTCTGATTTTAAGATTAGTACACACGAAAGAGATGATGATATACTTGACAGAGATATACATAGTGATTCTGAAGTTGAAAGACAAAATGAAGAAACAAGAGCTCAACCAAGATTGTCTAATTATGTCAAAAGACATCATCTTGCTACTCAAATCATTGGATATAAAGATGTTAGAACAATAAAAAGAAACAAATTGAGAAGTGAAACATGTTTGTTGAGCTTGAAAGAACCCAGAATAGTAAAAGATAAACTAGAAGATGTTGATTGGTACAAAGCCACAGAAGAAGAGATTGGAAAAATAGAGAAGAACAAAACATGGAGTCTAGTTCCTAGACTAGAAGACAAAAATGTGATTGGTACCAAGTGGGTATTCAGAAACAAGATAGATGAGAATGGTGAAGTTACAAGAAACAAAGCAAGATTAGTTTGTAAGGGATATGCACAAGAAGGAATTAACTATGGAGAGATATTTTCCCTTGTTGCTAGATTGGAAGGAGTAAGAACTCTACTTGCTTATTCTACATACAAAGGTTTCAAAGTTTATCAGATGGATGTTAAATTTGCATTTTTGATTGGCATACTAGAGGAATAAGTTTACATAGAATAGCCAGAAGATTTTTTTGATGTTAATAATAAGAACATGGTATGTAGATTGCACAAAGCTTTATATGATTTGAAACAAGAACCAAGAGCATGGTATGAGAAACTTCATAATTATCTTGTAAATAGTGGATTTGAAAGGATTGATGATAACAACAATATGTATGTAAAGATAGAAATAGGCAAAGGTATTTTGTTATTTGAAATGTTGGTTGATGATATCATATTTAGAGGTCAAGATGCTTTATGTAAGGATTTTGCAAATTAGATGAAGCAAGAATTTGAGATGTCTATGTTTGGAGAGATCAAAATTTTTGTGGGTTTACAAGTATATTAAATGAAATATGGTATATGCATCACTCAGTCAAAGTATGTGAAGGAAATATTGAGAACTTTTGGATTAGAGGATTCCAAACCAGTAAGTATGCCTATGGTGACTGTAAGAATCTGCCTTAGGGCAAAATTTACCCAAGACCAAGGAACTCAAAACACAAGCACAAATTAGACCAGAGTATGATCAGAATAACTATATAGTATTCAATTGTATATACAAGTACACTAGGAGTGCCTCAATATAAAGGCCTCTAAGATGCATCTAGAATGCCTCAGAATTAGCATCATGATAAGTCCAACAACTAGGCACATGTCCACTAGATATGGGTTATCCTCAATCATGCACGAAATTAAGTGTGATGATGAGAGGATAAGCGTACAAAGGTGAAACATGCACATCAGTGTTGTAGAAAACATGTGCAAAATTAGGAGTGCGAAAAACTATGTTGTCTACATGAAAATTTAATGAATGATGCAAAATCCTATGGTGTAGACACCATGTGCATAATTAGAGTTGCATACTTTTGTGTTGTCTACATGACAACTCTAGAAGATGCACAAACTCCTAAGTGTCTCATAAAGGGAAATAATAAAATAATGCAAAATAATAAAATAATGCACTAACCTAAGTAAACTTAAGTAAAGTGTAAATAGTAAATACCTATTTACACCAACACCCCCCCTTAAGTGCAACTTAGGGGAGTGCACTTAAGCTCACTAATGCATAATGGGTCCTAGCTACTAGGCCATGTTAGGTACCCATGTACAAAAGAAATGCTAAAATGATGCAATGCAATCTCTCAGAAAGCAGAGAAAGAGGGAAAAATTCATGGGAAAAACCCTCCTCCAAAAAGAGAGATAAGTACAATAGAGAAAAATAGAGAGAGAAGAAGACCTCATAAGAGGAAAAAAATCCCTCCCAAAAGAAGAAGAAGAGAGAAGTCAAGGGACTCCCCTATCTGCAACATCCCGCACTCCCAAGAGATCTCACAAATGAGTATGCTTGACCTTGATGAAGGGTTTGGTGAAAATATCAGTGACCTGCTCTGCTGTAGGGTATTACTGAAGTGCAATGATCTGCTCATGTATAAGCTCTCTAATATAGTGCATGTGAACCTCAATGTGCTTTGTTCGCTAATGCTAAACTAGATGCTTAGAGATTTCAATGGCACTCTGATTGTCACAATGAATAACTGTCAACTTAGGTAGATCAAATCCAAACTCCTCTAGGATATGTTGTAACCAAAGAGCTTTTGTAGTTGAATTGACAGCCCCTTGATACTTAGCCTTTGTGGAAGAAAGAGAAAAATTGTTCTACTTCTTACTTTTCCAACAAATAGGGCTAGAACCAAGGTGAAATATGTACCCTGAAGTAGACTTTCGAGAATCTAAGTCTCCTGCATAGTTTGAATCTATGTATCCAATCAATTGAAGCCCAATACCTACTACATAATGAATCCCATGTGTATGTGTACCCTTGATATAGTGCAAAATGTGTTTGGCAGCCTTCCAATGAAGCTCATGAGGTTCTTGCATAAAGTGTGAAACCACACCAACTGTAAAGGCAATATCAGGGCATGTGTGTGTCAAGTAGATAAGGCTCCCAACTAACTGTCTATATAATGTGGAATCAACAAGTGGAGTGGTACACTTAGCCTCTAGCTTGACACCTGATAGGAAGGGAGAAGGAGTAGGCTTGCAGTCACTCATGTGAAACTAAGAAAGCAAGTCAAGAGCATACTTGGGCCGTGAAAGTGAAATCCCTGATGAAGACTGTGTGATCTCTATGCCAAGGAAATAATGTAGTAAACCCAACTCTGTAATGGAAAATCTATCCTAAAGAGAGGTCTTGACACTAACTATGATGGATGCAATGCTCCCTATAATGATCAAGTCATCAACATAAAACACTAAGATCAATTGAGAGTCATCCTTTTGAAGAATGTCAACATTCAAATCAGAATGGCATCTTGTGAAACCTGCTGAGAGGAGAAATGAATCCATTTTGGCATTTCAAGCTCGAGAAGCCCACTTTAAACCATAAATAGACTTTTTAAATCTAAAAACCATAGTAGAATCTTGTATGAACCCCTATGGCTGCTCCATATAAATTTCCTCATGAAGTTCACCATTCAAAAATGTGCTCTTAACATCCATCTGGTGTACAACCTATCCTTGAGCTGCAACAATTGTTAGTGTCAGGCGAATGGAGTTCATTTTGGCAACCAGTGCAAAATTCTCTGTATAGTCAATACCTGGAACTTGCGAGAAACCTTTGGCAACTAGTCTAGCCTTATGTTTATCCACACTTCCATCCATTGTAAATTTGGATTGATAGATCCACTTACATTGAACCACTTTCCTTCCCTTAGGAAGGGGAACTAAGTCCCATGTGTTATTTTTCATCAATGAATTGTATTCTTCTTCCATAGCTTTATCCCATTCTGGAATCCCTCATGCTTCCTTAAAAGACTGTGGATCTAAAGCAATGGTTATGTATGCATGTGGTAATGACATGTGCTGTGACCTTGTCCTTCGAGTGTCTGAAGGATTTCCCACCAATGAGCTTGCTGCATCAAGAGTTTGCTATGCCTAATGAGGTTTAGTGGAAGAAGATGAAGGAACGCCCTCAATTGTTTGTTGACCCTATGAAGGTGGTATCTTGTGAGTCAAGGTTGGAGGAATTTCATCTTTCGAGTCACTTTCATCACTATGATCACTATCCACATAGGAGGAAGAAGAAGGAGTTAAAGAAGCCAAACTTGGACATGTCTCTTCAAAATGAACACTCCTCTCATAGAAGATTTTGTGAGTCTCTGGATCCATTAGTTTATATGCTTTGAGATGATCAGGATATCCAACAAATATGCATGGTTTTCTTTGTAGTTCTAAAGCCTTTCACTTTTGTGGAGGTATCCTAGCCCATGCTAGAGAGCCAAAAACTTTGAAGTGATTAACACTGGTTTCCTACCACACCATGCCTCAAAAGGTTTTATTCCATCTAAGGCCTTATGCAGACTTTAATTTTGAATGTAGTTGGCACAACACATGGGTTCAGACCAAAACAATTGATCGAGAGACTTGTGTTGAAGCATGCAAGTAGTCATTTCTTTAAGGGTTCTATTCTTTCTTTTAGCTACACCATTCTGCTATGGCACGTATGCAATTGAATGTTGAAGATCTATCCCCTCATGTGTGCAATAGTCTATAAGTCTGGAATTGACATACTCTTTGCCATTGTCTGTCCTTAGTATCTTGATGGCTTTCCCAAATTTCTTTTCAACTTGAGCTTTAAATTATATAAAGTTGTTAAAGACTTCACTCTTATGACCAAGGAAAAAGACCGAAGTGTACCTTGAAAAGTCATCAATAAATGTGAGAACATAGTGGGCCTTACCAAAAGAAGGTACAGGAAAAGGGCCAGCTACATCACAATGAACCAATTCTAGAACATCAGTTTCCTTCCAAGACTTCCCCTTGTCATATTTCTCTTCAGGATGTTTACTTTCTTCACAACCTAGACATACACCCACTAAAAACTTGACTTGAGGTAGACCAATGACCATTTCCTTACTGCTTAATTGCTGAAGGTAGTGACAATTAAGGTGTCCAAATCTTTCATGCCATAGTTTACTTTGAGTGTTTAAATGAGTCAACAAGGCAAGGGACATGGACTTAGGCACAAAATGTGAGAAAGAATAAAGTCTAGTCTCATGGTTTGCCTTTCCAATCACCACCATTGAATCGTCTTTGAGATTCTTTACCACTACTATGTTGGGGAGGAACTCTACTTTGTTACCACATCCATAGTGAGTGATTTGATAGATGGAGAGAAGGTTGGTGCTAAGGCTAGGAACATGAAGTACATCCTTGAAGATGCCATTATCTAACTCAACATTCCCTTTACCTTCTACTTCAATTTGAGTATCATTGCCCACATAGATGTAAGGTACATTTGAAAGTTTTAAAGAGGAAAAATGCTCCCTTGAAGCACCCATGTGATGAGATGCTCCTGAATCTAGAATCCATTCCTTTGCATTGTTTGTACTTTTAACTAAAGCTTAGCCCTTGCCCTTTGAAGTGGATGAAGAACCCTTGTCTTTGTATGCATTTGGAACATCAATTTTGTGTTTCCTCATAATGTTAACCAATTCATGAATCTGGTTATCTTTGCACTCATGTTCTTCATGTCCATTCTTCTTACAATAGGAACATGATTTCTTCTCCTTCTTGTTGGAATTGTTCCCCTTTTGATTATTCTTGGAAGAAGACTTTCCTTGTTGAGAAGAAGAATGTTGAGTGGAAGAAGATTGACTTGTGGAAGATTGTTGTTTTGAGGAGGACTGTTGTGTGTTGTCTTGTAGCTTAGCCTTCCATTGCTTCTGCCTCTTGTTTGAGTTTTTACCACTTGAATTACCTTCATTTGCTACCAAAGATTTGGTTTTGGAAGACTTGAGAATTCCCATACCCACTAGATTGTCATGTTCAAGGATCAAAATTTTTGAGAATTTCTCGAATGAAGGCTTAACATAGGCACTACCCATTGTTAATTTGTGTGTATTAAAGATAGAAATAAAAGGGGGATATTTAGGTGGAAGATGAGTCATGATGTGTTTGATCATCTTTCTATCCTTGATGGGTTCACCAAAATCCTTCAGTTGTGCCCTATAGTTGTCTACTTGGCTAAGATAGTCTTTGATGGTGTCAAAATTCCTAGGATCCAACTTGAGAAGTTTGTCCTCTATTGTGTATGCCATGTCTTCATATATTGTCCCATACAAAGCTTCAAGTTTAGCCCAAACCTCTGTTGGAGTGGTAAGCTTCCTAATGTGATACTTGACATCATCTGAGATATGTTTCAACAAGGTTCCTAGGGCCATCTCTTGTTTGGATTCCAAGTCTTCTTTCCAAACTTCATTAGCATCATCAGGAGGTCTCTTTGTTGCTCCAGTTACATAACGCAATAAACCTTTTTCTACCAATGGCTCTTTAATATTTTCTTTCCAAGTAGCATAATTATGTGGAGTTAGCTTTGAAAAAGAACCCATAATGCAAGAACACAAGATAAAGGAGACATAGTACACAGTACACACCCCCCCTTTTCACTCAATCAAAAAATCCCCCCCCCCCCCCCAAATAAATGATTTTGGCACTTTATATATAGTGCATTTACAATGGGCCACTTGTCAAATGGACTAAGTGGACTTTCTAATTTTGCTGATTACAACCTCTGTATAGAGTACAAATCTAGACTATTACAATGTAGCTCAAAAATACATCAATTATGAAGCATGACAATGCAAAAAAAGACCTTTCTCTAAAAGTGATACTTTTGTCCAAATATGACTACAATCTGACTACAGATCTAAAAACTAGACAAAAAAAATACACTTAAAAAAAAAAAAGAACCTGAAAAGGAGTCCAGATGAGCCCATACGATGCCTTTGAAGTTGCAAAAAGAAGGATTAACCAAGTACAGTCACCAAAAAATGCTTATACTAAGCAATCCGTTCACCAAAACCAGAAACTAGCTGCACCACTAAAAAATTTAAGAAATTTTACCCAAAATAAAAAAAATTGCACCTGATTTGGAGTCCGTATGATCAAGTTATGGCTATTTGAAATCCTGCCAAATCAAAACTGCATATGAAAGGGGGTCAAGAGAGGAAATCACTATGTTAAATTTGACGTCCAAATGACCATCACAACAATTGAAAAATGCCCTTAAATGATCGTTAAACGGTTGTCAAATTTAGGCTTTCAAATTGATGATGTCAGCATCTGCTCAAGCTTGTGGTGACGTCAACCTGTACAGTTGTTGATGTCATCATGTACAAACTATATAGATGATACAAAAAATCCCTATGTGGAATGCTGATTCAGACCACGTGTCATTCTGTGTGGCGTTGACTGGACAGGCTGACGTGTTTGTTTAGCTGACTAAGCTGTTATGTGGCTTCGGCCAAGTGTTTTCTTACATGTGCAGGTTGTCCACATGGATCATGCAGACATTTCCATGTGGATGCTAGCTATGTGCGTGCACACGTGGAGCTTGTTGTGTGGCAGCTTTGTTGGCTATCGCGTGTGTGGGCATGGTGAGAGAAGGGTCTGTCGTCGAGAAAGTTTTCATTTGCTGGCGGTTCAAAAAATGGGCGGGTACTTATTAATTAGTCCCACATTCTCCACATGCTAGGTTTTTTCACTTTTTAAAATCAAAGCGCTATGATTCAGAAAAAAATTGCACTACGAGGGTTGTTGAGAGAGGTTGTTGGCAGATTTGTTTACCGATGGGTTGTTGCGTAGCCAAAATGAATTTCCCAGTTGCCTGTCTCTCCGATGTGCTGGATCTAAAAGTGTAGCCTGCGAAATGATATTGAAGCCTACGAAATAATAAAAATATTTTGCAAAATAGAATCCATACTGCTCAAGGCCGGGGTGTTATTGCCTAGTACTTGCAAATTTTTTTTTCTCTGCTTTGCCGATAATTTCAAAAATATTCCAAAAAAGCACGGAAAGAGCAAAAAAATGCAAAATTAAAATTGATCTGAAAAATAAATTAATAGATCAAAAAAGATCATACCCAACATTGCAAATTGAGCTTTCGGGTTTCGATTTGCAAATTTTTTTTGCCTCTTGATTGACTATAGCCTAAAATAGGCAAATTTATAGTCAACCTTCATCAAATTGTCACTCCAAATGCAATGGCGAGGTCTGCTTTAGCTCTAGATGCTCCCAATTGTAGCTGATGCTCCGAATCTAAATCGGGTCCCTTAGAGAGATGAAGCAATGAGGTCTCTAGTGGCTATGTGATGAGTATCTCCCTCAGCTCTGATACCATGTAAGAATCTACCTTAGGGAAAAATTTACCCAAGACCAAGGAACTCAAAACACAAGCACAAATTAGACCAAAGTATGATCAGAATAACTGTATAATATTCAATTCTATATACAAGTACACTAGGAATGCCTCAATATAAAGGCCTCTGAGATGCATCTAGAATGCCTCAAAATTAGAATCATGATAAGTCCAACAACCAGGCACATGTCCACCAGATATGGGTTATCCTCCCTTATGCACGAAAGTAAGTGTGATGATGAGAGGATAAGCCTACAAAGGTGAGACACACACATCAATGTTGTAGAGAACATGTGCAAAATTAGGAGTGCAAAAAACTATGTTGTCTACATGACAACTTAGTGAATGATGCAAACTCCTGTGGTGTAGACACCATGTGCATAATTAGAGTTGCATACTTTTGTATTGTCTACATGACAACTCTAGAAGATGTGCAAACTCCTAAGTGTCTCATAAAGAAAAATAACAAAATAATGCAAAATAATAAAATAATGCACTAACCTAAGTAAACTTAAGTAAAGTGTAAATAGTAAATACCTATTTAGACCAACCATGATAGTACACAAATTGTTAAAGAATAATGATTTTGCTAAGGTGAACCAAACATTGTATAGGTCTATAATTGGAAAATTATAATATGTAGTACATAGCAGACCTAATATTACATTATCTATAGGGATAGTTGCAAGATTCTTTGCTAATCCCAAGGAGAATCATTTAATGACTATAAAGAGAATAATGAGATATTTGAAAGGAACATAAGAGTTTGGTCTATACTACAAGAAGAATGACAAATTTGAATTGAGAGCCTATACTAATGCTGATTGGGCTGGAAACATTGATGACAGAAAGAGCACCAATGGAGAAGCAATTTTCTTAGGCAAGAGATTAGTTACATGGACTAGTAAGAAGCAATTTGTACTTCACAATCTACTATTAAAGCTAAATATGTTGCTGCTACTATAAATTGCACAAACATTGTATGGATAAAATAGCTACCCAAAGGAATGAAGGAAGAAATTACAGAACCAGTGTTACTTTATTGTGATATTACAAGTGCTCTTAATATATCAAAGAATACAGTGATGCACACAAAGACAAAGCACATTGCAATCAAGTATCATTACTTGAGAGAGTTAGTTCAAGATAAAGAGGTGAACATGGAATATGTTAACACAAAGGAGCAAATTGCTAATGTCTTCACAAAATCATTACCTAAGGATGCTCATGAGTATCTAAGAGGTAAATTAGGGGTGATACCCCTATCAAAGGCTATCTAAGTAACATGAAGAGTGACCTGCATCAAACAAGCTGATATTCATATGTTACACATTAATGTAGATGATCTCACTTTAGGAGCTTCCTAAAGTAATTATAGAACTAAAACTTCAAATCAGTCACAAGTAAGGTGATAGAGGGAGAAATTGAAAAAACTACAAAAACCTATATCTGCATGTTTAAGATGACAAGTTCTTGGCACATGTCTTTGGAATTGTTGTCAAAGAGGGAGATATTCTACTGATCAAGAACCAAAACATATAAGGGGAGATATTCTACTGATCAAAGAGGAAGATAGATCAAGCCAGTATCAGTATGATTAATGAGAAAGAGAGAGATATTAGAGATATCAAGATATTATGGATTAGAGAAATAGATAATAATTTAAGAAAGAGGGAGAAATCCTAATCTACCTAGTTAGAGAGAGTTATAAGAAAGAGTGAATTTTGTAACCTAATCAGAAGATGGAAGTTGTTGATAGAGGGAGAGATATCAATACAAGTTTTCTTTTTGGTATTGTCTTACTATTTTAACCTAGTCAGTTTGGTTGAACAAAGGTGTTTACCATTTTGCTAATTTGGTTGATCAGTTTGGTTTGCCATCAATGCCAAAGAAGGAGATTGTTGAGATCTGATTGAAAAGATCATTGTTGAGAAAGATTATTGAAAGAAGTAGATTATTGAAGAAGACTATATGTTTCAATCATTGTTTTGTCACTGATGTCAAACCTGTTATTTTCTAGTAATATAATTGCTTATAAGATTCAAGTACTATCACTTAGTTGATTGATGAAGAGGATTTGATCAATAAGAGGTAGCAATAGCACCTAGAGGAAAGGTTGAGTTATGATTATGTAATGAAGTACAAGGATTAGTTAATAAAATGATGACATGATGTATTGATAGTCTACTTAAAGTTACAAAGACTGGTTACACTTAGAAAGTTTAGAAGAACAAGTTACACAAAGTTTGTCTGCCAAGCTTGACTGAGTAGATAGTAGGTGCTGAGCAAAGATAGAGCAAGCCAGGTAGAAAATTAGTTGGAGCCAAGTAAAATTTCATTCTAGTGTATGCCGAGCAAAATAGTTGATGCCAAGTAAAGTTGAGTTGATGCCAAGCACTAGTAAACTTTAGTAGGTGTCGAGTAATTTCACAATGGATGTCAAGCAACGTAGTATGTGTTGAGCATTAGAAGGTTGATAATGCCGATCTACTACATTATTTAAAAGATGAAAGTTTTGATGAATTTGAGCTGACAAGTTTATGTTCTTAGATTTTGTGAACTAGGTGGAAGATAAGGTTGATGAGATGGTGGCATAGAATTTGATGTAAACCATTTTTAGGTGAATTCAAAGTGGATTCTAGAGAAGTTTCTAGAAGAAATATGAGATATGGGGTAGATACATTGTATCCTACCTAATCCATCCGAACCCTAAATTGGATGATGAAAAATGAGCAAAAAAATTCTTAATTTCCTATTTATAAGAACGTCTAGTCATGAAGCAAAGTTGTCATGTTCAAGAACCTAAGGAAGACAAGGAGTCAAGGGTTTTGCTTCATCAAGTGACCTAAGAGAAGAGTCTGCAATGAAATGTTAAGCAAGAAGGCTTAAGGAGATGAATGCTTAAAGGGTGAACAAGCTATCAGAGCTGCAAAGTATGAAGGCAAAGCAGAATTGAGGACTGAACGAAGATCTGTAATTTGCAAGAGAAGTTGTAAGTTGTATCAGATCAAAGCTCTACTATTTCTCTCTAACAATTGTATCGGTCTAGGGTAAATCCTTTAGATTAAGGTTGACCTAATGGTCATTTGTAGATTAATGTTGACTTAATAGTCATTTGTAAATCCTTTAACCCAGTGGCATTCCAAGTGAATAACCTAAAGTCCTCTAACAAGACTCACTCCTAATAAGGTGATTGAAATCCTTTAACAGGGTCTCTCTCTCTCTCACATACACACACACACACACACATCAAAATTAATTAAATTAAGCTAGACCATTCATTTTCACCTTGAAAAATATTGAAATACACTACTTTTAAAAATTAGAGAATCTCTCAAGATAACAATTGACCTAGAGTTTTGAATATTCTAATGTCATGCTAATTAAAAGTTTTAAAAGTAATTGAATTTATATTATCTTTATCAATTTTCTAGACAAATTTAGTCAACACTTCATCTAAGATTTGCATGTGTATAAAATTTGATTTTGTTTTTCTTAGTTTCTAAACTTTTATTTAAAAATTGTAATATATAACTTGAAATTTTATGTCTAAAAAATATTACTAATTAGATATAAGATTTAAAAGATATATACTTAGTAAAAAGGTAAGTAAAATTATAATACA
Organism: Cupressus sempervirens; assembly: GCA_028749045.1. Lineage (NCBI taxonomy): Eukaryota > Viridiplantae > Streptophyta > Pinopsida > Cupressales > Cupressaceae > Cupressus > Cupressus sempervirens. Next base: position 19,672,880 of record CM053786.1, read on the forward strand.
TATTATTATTTTTAAATTAATTATTTTAAAAGTTACATACTTAGTAAAAAGGCAAGTAAAATTATATAGTACATATCATTTTTTAAAATAGATTTTAAAAATAATAATTCGATACTAGAAATGCATAACATATTTTTTGATAATAAAATTGATAATATTTATAGACAAAAAAATAAGTGAAATAATTATATATGGTCATGCTATAGCAATTTAATCTACATTTATTCCTTTTAATTGGATGATGGGCATGTCTACCTAATAGTAGTCATCTTTATATTTTTCTCATTCATAAATTTGGTGGCATGATAATTCAAGGAAAATATTTGAATCACCTATATCATTCCTAAAATTAACATCTATTCTATGAAGTTTAGCTAAGTTATTCTTTAACGTTTTCCATTTCGATTTCTTATGATCCAATTAAAATAAAATATATTCATACTATAAGTATACATGCTTTAAAAAATGATTCATTTCTAGAAACTAATTCTATTGTTATAAAGAGTTAAAGATCTTTTGTAAAATTATTTTTTGTTAAAAGTGAGATCAATTTACTATTATGCATAAAGATAAAATCTCTATAAATTAAGTAGATCTAACCATTTCAATTAGAAGTAATATTAGAATTTATATTAATACAATTCTTAAAATAATTATTCTTATAGAATTCAATCCTAGAAAAGTTTGAGGAAGGGTATTTCAAATAAAATTTACAAAATTGTCAAAAAGATCTATGAAAAACAACTAAAGCAACCTTGTTTATGCTTCGACATTGTGCAATCATTGTGCTCTAGAGTACTATACTAGCTTATATATATAATAAGCCAAGAGATATCCTTCTCTAGGAATCTATTTTCTTAATCCCATAATTTTCATCATCGCATATTTATGTGAGCCTAAGAGGCATGAGGAAATGATTCGAGACTCTTGATCTGCCTCATTATTACTTCCATTTCCTCTCTGCAATTTTTATGATTTTATTTATAGTTATATTTAGTCTATTTCTATTTTTTTTTTCTGACATGTAAATGAATGCCAATCTTTTTCCAAAATGGAAAACGTTTACATTGAAGATTGCTGCCACTGTAAAAGCCTCTTGGCTTAATTATAATTATATTTAGTCTATTTCTATTTTGTTTTTCTGACATATAAATGAACATCAATTTTTTTTGAAAATGGAAATTGTTTTTCTGACATATAAAACCTCTCGATTTAATTAAATGTAAGATTTTTTCATATCTTATAATCTTCAAAGAATTCTATAACCAGTTACCCGATTTTACAAACATATATTCCAAAACATTTTTAACTTTAGAATCTGACCCCAATTGTATTTAATAGAAAGCTTCTATTTTGGCACAAGCAGGAGAATGTTGGCAAAGATTGTAGTGTGTGGCTTACAACTACCATTTTCTTGAAAGTTTTATGAAGCCTTTTCAACAAATTTCCAATTTTCTTATGTCCTGTTATATCATAAAACCATTTATCAGAACCATTTATCAAGCTGAGGATTCCATTTACTCCTGCGACTCTTATGACTCTTATGACTCTTTCAAAAATAGCGCCAACAATGTGGATGACAAAAGAGGGAAGACTATGCTAGAAAATATTAAGTAGCTAGATGCCATCTTCATAGTCAAACATCGTTGTAGATCTTGGTATTGTACTTCAAAACTTGGATGTGACCACAATACTATGTTTTCTTAAAAAATATATATGGAATTTGGAAGTGAAATTTTTAACTATTGAAAAACTACCTTAACGGTGATCCTATGGTTTCAAAGAAACTTTTTAAAGTGTAAAAAGAGATAAATATATATATATATATATATATATATATATATATATATATATACAATTTCCATTGATGCAAATTATAGAGAAAGATATGATACTTTTCAACAAAAATGACTATAGATATGCACTATAATTTGTTGTCAAATCAAACAATCTAAAGATGCAAGGTTTAAAACCTTTTAACTCACAAATATTCATAAATTTTTTTAAGATCATTTTTATAATTTGAAAGTTCATGTAAGATGTAAATATCAATAACCACACATGGGATTCTATAAATTGACATTGATGAATAAACAAATAAAGAGTTATCCATTACAAATTAATATATGTTTTTTATATTATCGAGAGAAATGATTGATCTGACTAGTTGGTTGGCTAAGTTTACCTCCAAAATGGGTTGTGAGTATAGTGACTCCTTTACTAGAAGATATATATGAATCTAATCTTATCCTCAAATATATTTAGATTCAATTAACTTCAACTAACATCACAAATAAAGAAAGCTGTAGCATTCATCAAGAATTGGCCAAACATATTTTGTCTAAATCACTATTACAAAACACCAAGTTTGACTCACCCACCATCCTGTTAGAGTTGACATTTGAACATTGCCTAGCTATCCACTAAAACATAGCAGCTTGAAAAATCTCCCCCTTCTAGAACATATCATCAAAGACTACTAACTATAGGTCACTAACATAGTCCAAGCGATAAATAAATATTACTTAAACAAAAAAAAATACGCAACTTACCATTTAAAAATAAAAACATTATTAACATTAAATCTTCCATGATTAATTTAAATAATTGCTAGGTTTAAATTTGCAGCGGCTCCACACATGAAGAATACAAATTGCATTGCTCAAAGATTGGATCAATTAAAATGTCATTATTATAAATGGAATAATATTAATGGTTGCACATTTCACCTATTTAATTAGAAAATAACATGACAACATATCTAGGTTGACTTGGCCCTTTTTCTCTTATAAAATGATGCCACAAAAGTATCACCAATAATTCAACTATTACATACTTTAGTGGAAATAAGCACTTTGACCAAAGTTGTAGAATATGAATATTATTTATTGTATATAAAATAATCTACTAGAAAACAAGTTCAAAAGAATATGTAAGCCAACCAACATACATCAGAAAAAAAGTACATAGGATGGTAATGTGTATAGAATGTTGAACTCAATAGCACTACAACAAATAATAACACACATTTCTCATACCAGCAAGTTTCTTGTGTGCCCGAGCTAGATGCATACAACCAAATTCAAATGTTGCAAGTAAAAAGCGGTACTTCCCTACCTTTTGTTCAAAATCAAATATAGATTTTTTGTATACCAAGAATATAGTGTGTCACCATTAATTCTATCATGTATTGTGCTATCATTTTTAAATCAATTCTTTTGGTATAAAATATAGCTCCTAACATTAACTCCAATATGTATTCGGATTGCAATGGTCCTTGTAGGCTAGCTAATGGAAGCTACCTTAAGCAAGAGAAAGTTTTTCATAGGAAGCAATTGGGAGTTCTTACTAATGCGATACCATTCAATATGAAGAAACATGTTCCTAAATTATATTTTCATATTATATTTTCTTTATATGTAAACTATAGTGTATCTCGACAATTCCATTTCAGCCATTTAAAACTTTAGATGAAACTTAATTTTTTGACATAATCTCTCTCTCTCTCTCTCTCTCTCTCTCTCTCTCTCTCTCTCTCTCTCTCTCTCTCTCTCTCTCTCTCTCTCTCTCTCATGCACGTGCGTCCTTTGGTACCCTCTAAAAAAATTGAAAAATTAAAAGCAGGTCAACCCCTAAATGGAGAAAAATACAATCAAGTGCACAAGACTTTACTAATAATATTGACCCATAGAGTCACTGCATAATATTTGGAAGCAATGGCATGAACACTTTCGAACACTTTCTAATAATATTTGTGCTTATTTCAATCTCTACACCTAGAACAAATTTTGTTGCTGCTACTGCATTTCATTGCTGAAGTGAATTAAATCTTTGAATCTAGAACAAAATCTTCGAATTGGAATAATAGAACTCCATTATTCAAGTGCCTTCATTTTGTTTTGTTTTAGTTTGTAAATTTGTAATCCTATTTTATTTATTATTTTCTAATTTCTTAATATTGCTTTAGTTCATGCTTTATTCCAAAGATATACTAATTTTATTTATTATTTTGTATACAATATTTTAAATTTCATTTTTTATAAAAATATATCATACGATATATAAAATTATATTTATATTATAAAATATTTTGAAGGAATTTTTTATAACAAGGTTAAATTAGTTTGGAATGTCATTTCCAATTTCTTTCTCTAAAATAAACGAGGTCCTCATTTTTGTAGTATTATAAGCATACTAGGGAATATATATACACTTCTTTATTGAGACATTTGATGAGAAAATATTTCATTGAGGCATCCTTTAAACTTTTATTTGCTAGTATCCTAACATGCCTTGTCAAAAAATCAATCAATGTTACATCATAAAAACTTAAACTTTGTTTCATGTAATATAAAGAGGGAGTAATAAAATGTCTTTTTATTGAGACAGGTTGATAAAACCAAGGCTATTGTTTCATGGAGTGAGATAGTTTAATATAGTTTCATGGTGATATAGAAGAGATCAAGGAGGAAGACAATACTATGAGAGAACATCAAGACATCTTTAAGATATACATTGGAGATCTACAAGGCAAGGTGTGCCACATATTTTAGATCAATCTTTGATTTCTTTCTTACCATTATAATCATATTGTAAGCTCTTGACTAGACATGCTCTAGTAACAAGAATTCTACATTCATATTGATCTAGAACACCGTCTTGATCCTTACCAAGTAAGGGAACATAGACAATTCCTAATGGAATTGAGATATTGTAAGATTGTTTCTATCCAATTTGAGCTCTTGCAAGAGTTTCCCATTTTGTATAGTCAATGGCATGATTCTTGTTAGATTGTTTTCCTATAAATCTAAAATAATCAAGTGCTTAAGGTTGAAATTTTTTGAGGACATGTTGCCCAATAATTGATTTCCACTCAAATCAACAAAATTCAAATTAGTTAAGTTTGGGAGCTCATCTAGAATGCTTCCCTCAAACGTATTATTTGATAGGGACAAAGGTGTCAACTATAGAATTTTAGGCAACATATGGCTCAATGGACCAAATAATTTATATTGTTCTCCTGCCTAAGAAACTTGAGTTGAGTACAACTCCCTAGTTGGCCTATTGGGCCTTTCAGTGAATTTTAACTCATTACTAGGTGTGTCAAATTTTGGGCATTTTAAATTGCAAAAGGAATGACTCCTGTCAAATTGTTATTTTCCATGCTTAACCTAAGCAATGTTTTTGAGAAATTATGAGGCATCTCTCTAGAGAGATAATTAAAGGAAAGGTCTAGGTCCTTCAAACTACTTAATGATAACAATCGAGGAGGTATGAAGTGTGCTAATTGATTATTCTTGATAAGATAAACAAGTTTTACAAGGATCCTAACCCAAAAGTTAAAACATTTCAAAAGGTTGATAATAAGCAATTCCAGCTCAGCCAAAGTACAATAGCCAAGTAAAGGGCCAGTTCAATAGATAGACAAGAAGCCAACTAACCAAAAAACTACAATAGACTAATAGACCAAAAGAAAAGAAAAGAAAAACCAAAGTTATTCCTCTATCTTTCTCTCGAGCTCTTGCATTGTTTCCGCTGCTTCATAGGTTTTGTGAATCTCCTTAGCCATCTACTCCTGCTTCTTTTGACCAACTGATCCAAGCTATTAAGAGTAATGTTAGTCATCACATCCTCTTTTATTTTGTCTCTATCTCTATCCTTTTCCTCATTTTCATCCAAGAAACCTCTAGCTTTTAACATTCTAGTTGATGCAAAGCCACACCTTGGAAAACTCAGGAGGAATCAAACACTCAACTGAGTTGCTTCAAGGGGCATCTACAACCTCTAGGATCACACACTAAAATCAGATTCAAAACAAAACTTTGAAAATAAATCCCCCAAAATTTCTTCTTGCTGCCTCTGGATAGACCTGCACTCAGACATGAATAACTTTCGAACCAAAAAAGATTTACTCAATCTAACCATTGAGATTTGGCGTAACTAGGTTTCAAACAACATATAATTTTTTTTAGAGAAATCCAATGGTTCAAACCCGAGATATTGACCACGCATCGGAGTACATTTTTTTGCAAAACATTGCTTCTTGCTGTCTCTAGATAGACCCGTGAACAGACATGTATAACTTTTGAACCAGACAATATTTTCTCAATCCAACCATTGATATTTTGTGTAACTAGGTTTCAAACAACATATAAAAATTTGAGAGAAATCCAACGGTTCAAACTCAAGATATTGACCCTGCATCAGAGTACACTTTTGTGCAAAACATTGCTCCTTGCTGTCTCTAGATAGACCTGTGAACAGACATGTATAACTTTTGAACCAGATCAAAAATCTTCAATCTCTCTAGTGAAGATGGGCGTAATTAGGCCTATAATAACATATCCAAAGTTCATGAAAATCCAACGGTGCATTTGGGATATATTATCCATGCACTAAGACTAATTTTTTGCAAACATACCAAATTCGACCCAAAACTAAAACTTTTTAATCTTCTGCAAAATATCAACTTGTTTCCAGTGAGAAGATAAGAAAAATCCATTCAAAGCTCAGACTATCAAAAACTTGCACAAAGACAAAATGAAAAAAAACATTCCATATCTCTCCAAATTCGATTCTTTTTCTACATAGCCGACTGGCTCTCATTTTAAAACTGACTTTCTTGTCCCTATTAAAGGATGTGAAACATTTTCTTCTTATTTTGGAAAAGAAGAATGTCTTCTATCCAAAAAAAGGATAAGAATCTGAAACGTTTTTTCTACCAATATTAGACAGTCATTTTCTAAGTCAGGAATATTCCAAAAACTGCCTACTACCTATTATTGGATTCTAAAAATCATTAAACACTCCACCTACGAACTAAAAAAAACTATTCTAATTTAAGATCCACACACCTGGTCCTAGGTGGCTATATCTGGAGAGCTTATCGAACTGCTACTCTAGGTATGCCACCACATGTAGGACGTTATTATAAACTTCAAAAACTAAAAGCATTTAAAACATAACATTAAATTCCCTATTACATTTTCAACAATGTTGCCTCCTATAGCGTTTCTCTTCTCTGCCACTGCAGCATACTCCCCTGTAGAATGAATCTCAAGTCCTCTTGAGATGATGTGTTGTAGAAATGAATCTCATTCTTCTTTCGAACTTTCCAATTTTTTTGAACTAGGATGAGCATATCTACAAGAAAAACAAAAATAATATCCAACTTCTCTACCTTGTAGCTTTGATTCTTTAATGCTGTAAATGTCACAGAAAATTCTCCAACATGATTCACTATACATGAAATCTGCATCCCTGCATAAACATTATTAGAAGAAAACATATCATCAGGATTAAGATTATTTGAGTTCTCTTTTTGAATATGAACTTCCTTATACACCATGTAATGTGCATCATATCTATATTCATCAATAGTAACCATAAACTTATCTGCTTCTTGACTATCAACCAGTTTCACATCTTGAATCTTAAGAATTGTATTTATCTCTTCTTCCTTTATTAAACATTTATCATCATCTTGATCTTTTGTAGTAATCTCACTTTCAAATATCTCTTTCTTATTACAACTTTGCTCAAGAACAATAATAGTATTGCACTCTTTCCTTTCTTCTTGAAGCTGAGTTTCCATACTACTGCCATGCCTTTTCCATTCTCCCACAATGGCTGCAAATTTTTCCCATAAATTAGATTCTTCTTCAGAACTTGCTGTTACACATTCCTTAGCTTCATCTTCATGCCATTCCTCTTGACATTTTTCTTCATTATGCATATTTAAGGCTTCATCAGTTGCCTCCAAAATCTTTTCCATAGGAGTACCTTCCAACATTGTACTCTTCTCTATTTTCAAAGGACATGTTACTGTTCCAACCACAAATTGTTCACACTCAAATCCCATAGGACTTGTCTCATTACTTATCTCATCAAGAGATACTTGCTACACTTCTTGTTGCTGCACTTTGTGTTCTTGCTGCACTTCTTTCAACTTAGCTTTATTCTCTTTCAAATTAGCATCATTCTCCTCAAATCTCCTTCTCAAATTGTTTATCTCCTCTTCTATCTTTCTTAGCTCTTCTCTTTGTTTTCTCCTTTCTTCTTTCTCTCTTTTCTTCTTTTCCTCTATCTCCTTCTATTTAGAATCCTTTCTCTGTCGATACCTTCTAAAAAGATACAATAAAACTGCTTCTTCTTGTCCCATCATTCCTTAGCTAGGTTATTTTCTTCTTATCTAGTCTCCTGGACTTCTTCTTAGACTATTTCTCTCAATCTTTCACAATCACACAAACATATACACAACTATTTTTTTCCCAAACCTTTTGCTAAGCTCTGATACCAAAAATGATGCAGAGCCACACCTTGAAGCAACTCAGTTGAGTGTCTGATTCCTTCTGAGTTTTCCAAGGTGTGGCTCTACATCACTAGTAAGGGACAAGATATTATCATTACTAGAAGTCAGAATGGAAATCGTCTGATTTGCCAAATTATGATTATAATTTTCCAAGTTTAGGATTCTCTTCTTAGCCAAACTAAATTGATCCCCTTGTTCATTCAAATTACCACAATTTGGCTTCTTCCTTTTGTTTTCCATCTGCCCCATTCTATCTTTGAAATCCTCCAATTCATGGTAGAGTCATTGTATTGACCTGAAATTTTCAATCATACTATTTCTGGCATTATTAAGAAAATTCATGCCAATTTCCCTTGCATTATCTATAATAGCCACCATAGCCAGATCAATGAGATCTGCCATCTAGAGCTAACCCTATTTTTCTTCTCGAATTTGAGGGTTCATAGCCTTTCTGACAATACCCATTTTGGAAGTTCTAACATGAAAATTTCTCCAGGCCATGTGCTAGTCCTTGATTACCACTACTCCTCCCTCTCCATCTTTCTTCTCCTTCTCCTATTCCTAAAGATGTATTGGGGAAAGAGGAATGGTAGAAATCTTTGGCCTAGAATCCAAAATCCCCTCGAAATCCTTCTCTTTAGACCTCCTCTATTTTTTAGCCACTGGATCCTCCTTCTTAGTTTTTGCCTCCTCTTTACCCTCTTCATCAATTTTTATATCCTCCCCTTCCTCATTATACTCTTCATCTCCCTGACTAGAAGCGTTAGGCCCATGTCCTCTAGGGCTCTTCCTAGATAGGGTTCTAATTGATGAGGGTGATTTCTGCTTTAAATCCTTGTCCTTCTTTCCAGTCAAAATGTTTTCTTCATCCTCTAAACTAATACTTTGGACATCCTCCAAATTAGATGAGAAGCTAGAGCTTCCTATATCCCCAGATGCTTCCACACCTTGAGTGGGGGTTTTTTTCTTTTGGTCCGAGCCTTGAAATGCTCATAAATTAGAAGTAATAACCCCTAATGTAGGGCTGGATTCGTAGAGGGTTTTTTTCTTGTGCCTAGAAATAACCTTACACATGGAAGTATATAAATAAAATGGGAAATAAATCTTGACACCATAGCGAAAGTGATTGAGTAAAACAAAATGGTGTGTTCTTACTCTATCAAATCTAGTGTCCAAAGAAATATATTCTATAATAGCCTGCAAAGCATACCTCCATAGCTTCTTGATAGAATCTATTTCGTAGTAGGTTTCACACTTAACCAGTTCATTTATCTCCTTAGTATTCTTTGAAAAATCTTTTAGAGCATTCGTTGACACCTTCTTATCTCTTTAAAACTTCAACCCCTCTGTTAGAATTTCAGTTACATGAGCTATGACATCCTTAGTGACTTAAAACAAAACCCCATCCACTTTAACCCTCCCATCCTGTTAATTGATTGTTGCTCAGATAAAGGATGTGAATATTACTTAAAGTGCTCATTTATAGAGGAATACACCCTTCTATGAATTCTACATGCTATTAACTAGATATACATTGAGGGTGATAATAATTCTACATTCTAATAGTTATTTTAAAATTGATAAGATATGCCTTCTATACATTTATTATTTACCCTTTCCTAAGTGCTTAATGTTATAAAGTTAGTTTATGTGAGTGGCTCATTATTCAATCTAGTAGGAAATTTTGTATGGCCATGGGTTGGATATAAAATATATAGTATGTATAAGTGTACCAAGTAGCAAAGAGTCTATCTCTTTTTGATAATGGGGTATCCCTATTGAATAAAGATGACAATGTGCAAGCTAATTACTTTTTAAAAGATATGAATAATAATGAGAATTTAATACTAATGTTACTTAATTTCACTTACTTTTAAGACTAATTGGGAAGAATGAAGTGACGAGTAACAAGTTTATGATGTGCATGTGAGAGAGATGATTGGTAACAATTTCTCATGTCTGATATGTTAATAAGCATTAGGCACTAAGTGTTTATTTAATGAAATCAAGGTAAAGATATCACATGGTTCTAGCAATGTTTCATTCAACTAGTTGACACAATATTTCCTTCAACTTGTTGACTCTATGTTTTTGCATCTACCAAACATATTTAAATTCCCTTCATCAAGATTATGATATGATTAAAGATGCATTTCGATGAAAAAAAAGTTATAGTTTTTTATTAAGGAAAATAAAAAATAGGGTGCTAACTCGAGGTATGAACATGAGACACTACACACTATTAAACAACATTTTAATAGTATCTAGTGTCAACCATCAAAAAAGAAAATCATCTAGGGATTCAATCAAATACTTACCTCTTTCAAAGAAAAAGGTTCAGAAGAAACTAAAACCATAGTCAATATTGACATTAGTCAAATTGGGACAAGCCCCCTCAAAATTTGAGAACTTTAACCAAAAACAATACCAAAGGACTTGGGTGAGACCTTTAAGACCTCCAACATACACCTGATCATAGAAATCCAAGAACCAAAAAGAAGAAACTTTAATCACAAATCAAATTTCATAAAAAAAATCAAGTAGAAAACTGCCTATCTAGTCTTTTCTATTAGAAACTAAGATCCATATCCATCTAGGCCCCCTATTGGGGCCATCACTCTTTAGGATATCCATCCCATTGTACTCTCATTTCCCACCTCAATAGTGAAAGGGTCCACCTTAATGAAAATATGGGGAACCAAGATCAAAGTACCACAACTGAGGAAGTGATGCTACCATCCATCAATCCCTCCACAAGTGATAGCCCAATAAATCTCCCCCTCAATAGGAGTCTCCTCCATTCCAAAATCCTACACCTATTCTCCACCTCAATAGGAGATAAATTCACTTCCATAGAAGCCTTACAAGAAGAAGCAAACTCATATAACCAAGCCCACCACCTGTATAACAACACTTTTCTCATAACCCAAGGACATTTGGGAGCCCTCTCAATAAGGAGTCATCTACCAATAAAGAGGGAAACCAAACTTGAATAGTAGGCACAAAGGCACAAGAATATCCAAGAAATAAACCAATACCCAAACACAAAAAGATGTTGGGAATCTTAACATAAGTGGAGCAGGGCTCCAAAGATATACCTAGAAGGCCATAAAAATGATCTCCTAAGAACAACAGACAAATAGAATGGGCATACACAAAATTATCCACCATCTTGAATCACAAAGCTTCCAAAACCAATAGATCTAGACACAAAACACCCTCTGAAGCCTTAGAGCAGGTCTCATCCTTATAAAAACCAAACCAAGGGAAGAAATGCACTTACCCAAGAAATCCCCCCACCAAGAAAAGAGAGGGTTAGCTCCAAAAAAGGGATATCCCCCACCTGAAAGTGGTGACCCCACAATTCTTCTTGGCCCACAATGACCTTTCTCGTAAAAAGACTAGTTGCCAACATTTAAGCCACCAACTCTAGAGATCAAAGGCTCAAGAAGCCTTTTAGAAACATCTACTTGACCATGTTGAAGTACACTCCCTTAGCATAGAGGAAGCCACCAAAATTTTCCAGAGAAAGCCAAGGTTGCCCTAACTCCTCCCCCAACCATTTGGCTTAGTCACAATAGTTTTCTTGAAGATAACACTTACATAGGAAACCCAAGATAAATAGTAGTATCCAATATCCAATTTAAGATAGACAAAGCACCCAACAACAATAAATGTCTTCCAAACCTAAGGACAGCTCACCCTCCACGCATCTTGGTTAAACAAATCCTAGAAAACCCTAGTAGATCCATGCAGGGAAGGTATGAAAAGGGCCCTCCATTCCACTGGTTCATCCATGTATGACTCCTCCCTATTACCCTCACAAGCTTCCTCTACTCTAGAAACCCTAGGAGTACAACCACTCCCTTAACCATTCCTACTCGTTGATTCAATAATCAACCATTCTTGCTCGTTGATTCAATAATCACATGATACCCAAAATTATATAAAGAAATGTATAGTTATACAATAATACCTCTTTATTTTCTTCATTATATTCCAAGGGTTCATCATTACTTCATCATTATTAAATATTTCTCAGTTTAAAGGTGTGATAGCAAAATTTTCAATCTATATTGATCACTTTCATGTTAGAGAAATTATATCTTTAGTTATTAAAAATACTCACAATGAACATTTATGAACAAGATTGACTTGTGATTGTTTCTATAATTGTATTTTAAAATATTTATTGTATTAGGTTTCATGAGGACTTATAGTCATTTGTATGCCATTTATTTGTTAGCCATATTCTCTTAGTTTTAAATTCTATTCATTAGTGCATGTATGCATTTCTTTTGTAATATATCTCACATAAGGAGGTGGTTGTGTTCAAGATACAATCAATTTTTGAGGCATTTTTTACCTTTTTGAATGAAATGGAGGCTTTTGGCGGACCTTGCAAGTGAGACTAATTAATTCCAATTTTCCTTGATTAAGATAAGTTTTTCTATTGCATTTTCCAGAATTTATGTTTCTTAAGCTCTTGAAAGTAATCTTAATGATGTTTTCATCTTTATAGATAAATTTGTTTTGCTTAAACTATCATAATATTTGAGGTTATCATATGGTTACTTTTTAAACACAAATTATCCTACATCTTCTTGTGTCATTGTGATTTTTCCAACTTTTTAAAAAGTGGCCATAGCTAATAATTCTAGAGGTTTTTAAATTCCTAGAAAATGATTGTGACTTAGTTTCTCTACAATCTGTTAATGATTTATCCAATTGGTTTAAGATGTATGCTAATTCTTGTTTTGGGATTTGACTATGAAACTACTAGTTTTCTTATCATAAAGTTTTGTCAATGAAGAGTTTTTTAGCACTCATTTGATTCCCATTTAAAACTATAGCTTCTCTAAATATTAGGCTTGGCATTGACTTCTAATAAGCTTAAAACAAGACTTAACAAAACTTTAGGAGTAAACAAAATTTAGTCCAAGAATTAAAAAAACTTGCTAGATAAATTTGTTTTGGTTAAACTATCATAATATTTGAGGTTATCATATGGTTACTTTTTAAACATAGATTATCCTACATCTTCTTGTGTCATTGTGATTTCTCCAACTTTTTAAAAAGTGGCCATAGCTAATAATTCTAGAGGTTTTTAAATTCCTGGAAAATGATTGTGACTAAGTTTCTCTACAATCTGTTAATGATTTATCCAATTGGTTTAAGATGTATGCTAATTCTTGTTTTGTGATTTGACGAGGAAACTACTAGTTTTCTTATCATGAAGTGTTGTCAATGAAGAGTTTTTTAGCACTCATTTGATTCCCATTTAAATTTGTAGCTTCTCTAAATATTAGGCTTGGCATTGACTTCTAATAAGCTTAAAACAAGACTTAACAAAACTTTATGACTAAAAAAAATGTAGTCCAAGAGTTAAAAAAAACCCAATCTTAAAATATGGAATTATCATGCTTAGATGAGTATTAAAAGGAAAATCATACAATAATTTTTTGACATAGGGAATGACAACTAAATTCTATGTGAAAAATATAATTTTTATGTTTTCCCAAGAATGCATTATCAACCATTATTTCACATGATTACAAGGTTAGAGGGAATTAATCTAGACAACCCAAAGTCATCTATCTTGGCAAGGGATGCTTTCAATGCATCTTCCCTTTCCCATTCCCATACCCATGGAATACTGGGGACATCCAGCTATCCAACTCTGACTGAATACCAATGATTGTAATTTTTCATCTCCAACATAGGACATTCTCAAATTTCTAACATTTAAAAGTTAGAAACATCCAATTTAGAGGTTGAAATATATAAGAGAGTTATATTACACATTACTTGTAATGGAGGCTGAAAACATTAAAATTCTCATTATTGTAGAAACTAAAAGTTTAGTATTAGTATTCACTTTTTTGAAAATTTAGCAATTTTTTTTTTAAAGAAAAAAAGAAAAAAATTCTTTGTCTATGTGGTTACCAAAGCATGAAATAAAACATCTAATGTATTGGATTTTAAATTAAGCATGTGAGATTTTGGAGGGAAGATGCATCTATCCTTACAAGTCTATAAATTTTCTAGTTGTCTATAAACAATTGCAACCCAACTTAAACTTGTTGGTGGTTAGCCTAATCAAATTGATAAATATGCTCAATAATCAACCACATGAAAACCTACTAAGGCTTTTTAAAACTACCCACTTGAAAAAACTATGCCTATATCTATATTATATTTTGGTTCAACTATAGATGGAGTGCATTGCCAATAGGTTGATTGGTAAGAAGCCATGATCTATGTTAGTTGTGTGGAGGCACTATTATAACTTCTAGTACTTTAGTTCATTAGACTGCATGTACATCTAGAAGACTCACTAATAGTTCCATGAGAAATAGAACTAGCCATTCTCATCCAAAAGTAGTTATTTTTTCCAAACCACTTGAAGGATCGGGATTGGTAGGCTTGGACTAAGGCTTCTGACCATTTGCAATGAAGCTACCTAAAACCACCTTCATTGTACTAGAAACAATTAACAAACTAGCAACTCTTCCTCCTCAAACATGACCATCAGGACTTGCCAAAGAAACACTTAGGCCACCAATTGTACAACATGTTCCACCATTATCTATTATGGTAGTAGATAGATGCAAGCTCATTGATTCTCTTCCTTTTAATTCATAGATGTCAAAAACCCAAATGCTAATCTCTGAAATACTTGAATTCCTTTAGAAGGCCTTTCCAACTACAAAGGAACTAGAATTAAAAAGAAACTTCTTAAAAGTAAAATGTGTAAACCATAACTAAGATTCCAAGTTCTAATACCATGTTGCCAAATTCTAGTCCATCCCTTTTAAGCTTCTAGCTTGGTTAGTTTTCATTGCATTTATGTTGGAGTCCTCATCTAGGTAGACCCTAGGTGGCTCTCTTCTCATCACACATCTTTAAGGCTTGCCTTATGTGTTCTCTCTGAGTTTTCCTTGCTCTGCCTCCCTCGATGCCTCTATGCAGGATTCTTTCTTTTTCTATGCATCAAGGTCTTAGGTGATCTAGGTTTGGGTGGATTTCTGTCTGAGAATCTTCTTGATGAGAAGGAAGCCTATTTTAGCTCTACAATTAACTCCTATTACTAGCATGGTATTCTGTTCAGATTCCAACCCTTGCTATCAAATTCCCATTGCTAGTGCACTTTGTCAATTAAGATCCCAAAGAGAAAAGTATGTTGACATCTCTAGGTGCATATGAAAAATTTATTCATGATGAGAGGATCATAAGAACAAGGATCTATAGCCATGAAACTCTCAAAGTACCAATTCGAAGTCATCAACTATTTCTATGTAGAGAAATGGAGTTCCATCAATCTGAGTGCTTTCCCCTTGGAAACAAACGTCTTCAAGTTCATTTTTGAAGCAATGTTGGGAAAAGAAGAGAAATACTTCTAGTTGTTTAAATCTTTGGAAAACATATGCCTCAATGATGCTTTCCATCTAAAAGGAAAAGCAGGAGGTTCTATCCTAGAAGATATAAAAATGCAAAAATACTAAATCCAGATGCGAAGACATTCTTTGGAAATACCACAAAGTTGTTTTTGATGGAGTAGTTTGTGAAGTGTGAACCCAATGTAAAGAAAATAGTAGTCCAAGCCCTTAAGGTAGAAAGATCATTTCAAAACTTCTCCAAGGAATGAGATAAATCACAAAGGAAAGCTTTGTGTCGAAAAGAAAGTGATAAGGTATCCAAGGCATTGAAGGAGTATTGTTCATGATGTGATCCTGAATCAAAGGTGTTGCCCTAGTTTTTCACCCTTTGTCATGTGTTGTACCTCATAGTGAAAAACCCTAGGGTTATAGTCCAAAATTGGTCAGTTTCTATTGAAACTTTAGTTAATTTTCTAAAGTCTCATAGACCCTTGATGTTGTGCCTTCCAAATTTTAAATTGCATGGGACATGCTTATCCGAAGTTTTCCTTTTTTTTATAAAGATTACTTTATTATTTTGGGTGAGATAAACTTTTTTATTATTAAGTTTTCCTTAACTATAGTTATCTTTCTTAAGCATTTTATGAAGCATGTTAACTTTGATAGTTTTTTTTGGTTGACTGTTGATCTCTCTAAGATTGACAGTGAGCGCATGCTTGCAATGTGAAGATGCATGTTTTTTAAATGAAGCAAGAAAGCACCTTTATGCCATGTAGGACTTGCTAACAGTGGGGTCTTGACTACACTGCAAAGATTAAAACTCATTAGAACTTGTCAATGCTTAGTCAGATCTTTTTCAAAATTGTTAGTATCTATTAGTGCAAGTTCTATTTTCTTGCAAATTTTTTGGTTAAGCCAAATGTTGAAGTTGCTTTTTACTATCATATCATTGAGCTATTGATCTTGGGAAGATCAATGGTAGGCATATTACCTCTTCGAGGAGATGCAAGGATTTTAACCAAAGTGGACAAGCACCTTGGTGACACTATCCCCAATGTCATCACAAAGGGCATTTCATGTAGTTCAAAAGACACAAGTTGTATATCATTGATCTTTTCAAGATCAATAGGTAGTGCTTCATAGCTATATGAAAGTGCTCAACATTTAATAATGTGGGCAAGCACCAACATGACATGTGGCATATAGTGATGTCATGGACCCAATTTTGTGAAACTTAAACAACACAATTTATACTAGTGGTAGAGTTATCAGACATGTTGGCACAAGCATAATTCATTTATTGGTTGATATGGCTGACTAGATAGTAAAAGGAATATTTAACTACACCACTGATCTTGGATAAATCAACGGATGGTGCTTATCCATAATACCAAGATGTTCAAACTTTAAGAAAAGCAGGCAAGTGCTGATGCGCCACATGGCATAGTGGGACCTATCGTTGAGAGATTTGTCAAGTCGTGCTAGGATGGAAAATAAAGATACCAATTGGACAATATTTTAAGAAATTGATTACAAGGTTATAATGATTTTTCATGATCATCAATCTTTTGAAGATCGACGATTGGCGCTTCACTGCATTACAAAAATGCTCAAGTTTTAAATAATATGGGGAAGCATTTGCTTGACACGTGGCAAGATTTGAAAATTTCTAAAGCATCTTTTCAATTTTCAAATAACGTCATCCGATGTGTGTGATTGACAGAGGAAATTCAAATTTGGGGCACTACACAAAAATGACTATTAGAAACATTAACTGTTATTTCAACTACCCTAACTAATGCAAATTACAATAATAATAATTAATTCTTTAAAAAGAATTAATTATTTTAACATTCTTTTCCAGATATAATCTATTCCATCAACTTACCCAATTAACTCTTTTACTTTCACCCTCATATTATAATAATAATAAATTTGTTATAGAATTAATCATATGAGAAATTAGACTAATTGTTTAATATTTAATGACTTTGCATTTAACTTGAATCCTATTTAATTCATTAAAGAATTAAATAATATAAATGCAAAATAATTTGTAAGTTTTAAAGGTTTCTAATCTCTCACATTGTTGAGTTAACAGTGAAAATATTTAGGGTTCCAAAATCCTAGGTAACAATGGCTCTCTCTAGGTGCTACTTTCTGTGACAGGATGCAGAGAACTCTAGAATCTTTGACTCTCACTTCAATGTTGCAATCCAATGTCTATCCTTTGGGCCATATAGTCATTAACACTTTTATCATTCAAACAAATATCACCATGAAAGAACCCTATTCACTTCTTTTCTTCAATTTCAAAATCTGCATGTGACTTGACATGGAGGATTCACCTTAACCTCAGAAACCACTTTCACGCCCTCAGCCAACTGTCTACATTTACAACTACTTCTCTTTTGAGCACTTTCAAGCTTAGGATTCTTTGTTGTATCATGCAAATAAAGACTAAGAGAAGAAGCTTCTGTGGCAATGTTGATTGCATTTACCTTTATAGCAACAGGTAATAACCTTTATTTTTTAGTTGTGTACACACAAATAAAGTTACTTTTACCATTTCCTATCCATCCTCTAATGTTGTCACTAGTTGGCTAAAAGACTAAGCATCCATATAATGGCTCTTGAACATGGAAGATTCTACAGACCTGACTAATATAAATAGACTGTTTAGAAGGGTAGGTAGTAACCTGTTACATAAACTTTAAAATAGTACTTGATTTTCCCTGCTACCATCTCCTCTAATGTCAGCTAAACAATATCTTGAGATCTTTTTTGAATGTCTTCTCCTCTCGCATGGATGAAATCCTTCATACTACTGAGATCTCCAAACCAATCCTAATCGTCAACAATGAGATGTGAATTATTGCATCCACTACATTGGGCAATATTAATGCCTGTCTCATACAACCCCTTTCTCATAGTCTTTACTGATTGAGTGCCACAAACATTGTAAGTATACAGCATCACTAAGTCATCCCTCTTGAATACTTTCATATAAGAGACAACACTGGATTCACTGCTCGTGGACATCATTTATTCCCCTTGTAGTTATTTCATGTTGCAACTCCACCTCTCTATAACCATTTTTATATCTTCATCAGTCTTGGTCGTCCATACTCAACTCCTCCTATAACATTCATAACCATATGATTAGGAAATGATGGTACCTTATCACAAAGTCTTCATAGCTGATCTATCATCATGGCTGTAGGAAATATATCAGGATAAATGCTTCATGCTTGTCCAAGACTTATGTAAGATGGTCCTAAGGGAGTCAATATATCCCATGCCAAATGAGATATAAATCTGCCATTAACTAAAAGTAGTTGCACCATGCCTATGAATACTGCCAGCCTTCACTTTGTCTATGGTAGCAAACGTCAAGTATTCAACTGTCTTGATCACATAGCTGCAAGTTTGAACAAGGGTGTCTCTTTTTTGCACTTAACTAATATGACATAAGCTTTTATGGGGTGAACCCACATATCAAAAAATGATGGATAGGAGAAGGATGGTGGATCTTATGGCAATAAATTTTGATCATAAATGCATTCTATATACAAATAGAAAGTTTAGCAAATATATTGCTAACCCTAGAATTATTCAGGTTCAACAAAAAACTTGTTCATTTATGACTACATTGTCCATGCTTCATAACTTTAAAATTGGATACCATCCACCTCCATGGTCTAGTGATTAATTACCTCTATATTACCCCTCGATCAAGAAATACTTTGCTCATCAAATAACATACCTTCCACTAAAATTTTAAGATTTTATTGGCATGTTCATACTACACACATGAATTTTTGATCCTCAAAATATTTGTTCTCTTCATTCTCCTAGCATACATTGGAATCTCAACATTTTGGTTGATAATTTTTCCCTCTTGTCTTTCATAACCTCTTCATACCTTAAGAAACTAGGTTGGTTTGTAGAGGAAAGCAACCTTGCCCACAGACAATCTATGGTATTGACTTGCTTTTGAGTCTCTATAATATGAGAATTTAGTATATAAACACATTTTCCATTCACAGAACCAATAGTAAAACCAGTGTAACCATCCATAGCTCCACGAATAGCATTTGGAGCTAGAAGAGAATAGTAAACATTGTCTGATGCAATTCTCAGAATGACATAGACTATGCAAGTTGGATCGATATACTTCAAGTTTAGGACTTTGTGCTCTGTAAAAAAATGATCCTTGAGTTTCTAGGAGAGCCATAAACCAATGTCCAACAATAATCGGTTTCCTAAAGCATCTTCTTTATTCATACCAGACATATATTCAATGACAAGCTCTTGTCTCGCACCTTCTGCAACAACTATTACAACATGCTCATTTTTGGTAATATGTTTCTTAACAAATTCATAGAATCCACCTCCCCCTTCAAGATAGAAGGGGGATTCAGGGATTAAACAACAATCCACATCCCTATTGGTCAATGTGGCATACATAGCAATGAATCCACTATATCAACCCATAAGCTTAACCAAACCCATACCATTTTCTACACTCTCTACTTCTACATGTGTTGCATTGATTGCCCTTTGTGCTTCCTCCACAACAATATGAAAACCAAATGACTTATCACTGATCATAATGTCATTATCAATAGTCTTAGGGATCCTAGCAACTACTTCTTTAATACCTCTTCTTCAAATTTCCTCATAGATAACCATTGCTCCTCTTTGAGTTCCATCACCTCCAAGTATGTAGACCTAATTGATGCCACAGTCTTGAATGCTGTCAACTATTTTAGAAGTGACATGACCACTCAATGAAGTACCAAGAATTATACCACACATTTGTGAATATCATTAATGACTTTTGGATTTAATGGAATTGTATTGTAAGAATAGAAACCTTTGTAGCCTCCCACAATACCAAGAACATTAGTAACTCCATACATGTTTTGTAAACTATGTAAAATTTCATGAATGATAGTATTTAGTCCAGGGTACAATCCTCAAAATGTTACTATACATGCACGCACTTCATCTGGTAAAACAAATTCCTTTGGGGCTGTTCATTCACACAATAATGTCTTTAGGAACCACATCATCCATATGAACAAAGAGCTACTCAACATTAGAATAGGTAGGGTTCTCTTGTAGGGGATTGGGATAAGTTATTCCATCCATGTGTACAATCTTGTATGCTTCAACAAGAAGACCTGCTTTGAAATCATTGCTTGTGCATGGTACTGGTTAGCTACAATAGAAACACTGCCTCATTCGTAAAACTCAAAGAAACCATTTTTGAATAGCCAAATCACAAGTGATTCATTAGTATATAAATGCACTTTTATGACTATTGACATGGAGGAAAATGTGCAAGACCAATGAAGACTCCACATATTCACCAACTTCAAAAAGGTAAACATAACTCTACATATAGGCTATCCACATGAATCATTTTTTGAAAACCCTAATTTTTTGAAACAAAAGTGTAGAAATATACAAAACCTTTGCACTTCCATGTTGTTAAGTGCCATTTACTGTGTTATCATTATATTTCTACATATGGCCTACAAGAAATAAAAATAAATTTCAAATAAGGAATGAACCTTACAATATTGATAATGAAATTGGATGAGCATGAGATATGATCAATAAATGGGAGAGACTTTATTTCTTGAAACTTTTCAGCATATGGAGTAACTCAAGGAAAGGGGAAATATTCAAGATGATGCAACTTTATTGAAGGGGAACAACAAAAAAACAAAACACTACACAAACTCAAGCCAAAATTACAAAAAAAAAAGGGTGGTTATTTACAATGGGGAGGGGAAAACCCTAAAAACTAATTGTGACCATTTATAGGCTAGAGAAAGTATGAGCCTTTTTGAATCAATTTTTGGAAAGATGAATGCATATTTGGTTGAAGGGAAAGCAACATGGCCAAATTAAAGTTCATCTCATCTATGAAAGATATATGAATGGGAGGAAAAATAAATAAAGAATTACAATCTCCTTCTTCATTTTTCAAATCAGCATCTTTCACAAAGGTAGATGAAATGCCAATAAAGGTTTAAATACCTTGAACTTCTTGAACTTTTGATTGCTCAAGTGATGTTTCCACTAAAAATTTCTGCATTGATTCCTCCAAAGGAAGATAGTGGAAAAGATTTGTAAGAGGTTGGAAAATATACAAATCTTTTTCTTCCTCTTTATTGTCCCGTAAGTCCTCTTCAAGAGCATTTTTTTGTTCATGCATCACTTCAACAATTTCTTTTTCTTCACACATTTCCTGTACTTTTTCTGGCTCTTTCACAAGAAATCTTATTTGGATGAGGATAGCACCATAAAAAATATTTTAAAAATGCTACTCGCTTTGCCACATCCTCTGTAATTTCTTGGATTGGATTCTCTCTAAATGGAGGAATACAAATAAACACATTGACATCATCTTCATTTCTTATAGGAATCCAATCCTTCAAGATTTTTGGATATCTTTGAAATACCTTCTGGTATTCATCTTCAATAAAGCCACCAACCTCCATCCTAGGGGAGGTACCTCAAAATTTAAGAAATCAAATGCACAAGGCACTCTGATTTCCCCAGTGGAGTTGCCAAAAACTGTTACTAAATAGTTTTCCCCTTTAGATTTAAAGCTTGGAGAAAAATCCTTAATAAACTAACAGATTGAAATTCCTTGAATGTGTAAGGAATTTCTCTGCTTAGTATTATTTCATAATACTATAAGGTGCAACAACTAGTTTGAAAAGATGTTCATTAACTCCTCCTCTAAGGGAAAATCTTCCCAACAAGTATTTTAAAGAAAATACTAAAAAATCATAAACAATCAATTCATTTCTATGAATTGAATATGTAGATTGAAAAACCACGTAAATTTTATAACCAAGATCATCCACATGATTAATCCCTATAGATGAAAATTATTTAAAATCCACTTCAATAACTTATCAATTTGAATTCTTTCAACTTCAATAGCAAGACTTCAAATTGCAATAAGATTGTAAATCTTTTCACAAATGATCAATCTCCTCAAGGATTGAAATCATTTATAGAACAAACAATGTTATCTATTCCAGAAAAGATTTAAAACATAAAATTGTAGAATCTCATATTTCCTTATTACAACCAAGATTTTGCATCAAAGTTTTCTTTTCAGAATGTAGACATCAAATCTAAAAGTATTTTCGGATTTTCACCTACAAAGAGTCAACCCTTTTACAAAAAGGATTCCTACCTTTAAACAAATCCTCCCCAAGTAGTTATTTCAACTACCCTAACTAATGCAAATTACAATAATAATAATAAATTCTTTAAAAAGAATTAATTATTTTAACATTCTTTTCCAAATATAATCTGTTGCATCAACTTACCCAATTAACTCATTTACTTTCACCCTCATAGTATAATAATAATTAATTCATTATAGAATTAATCATATGATAAATTAGAGTAATGGCTTAATATTTAATGACTTTGCATTTAACTTGAATGATATATAATTCATTAAAGAATTAAATAATATAAATGCAAAATAATTTGTAAGTTTTAAAGGTTTCTAATCTTTCACGTTGTTGAGTTAACAGGGAAAATATTTAGGATTCCAAAACCCTAGGTATCACTTAATATATGAGATGAAATAAAAAGTGCTAAAGACATTCTGAAGCCAATTGTTCAAAAATGGAGTGAGAGTGAGAAAGATATTACTCTCATG
This sequence comes from Cupressus sempervirens, assembly GCA_028749045.1. Taxonomy (NCBI): domain Eukaryota; kingdom Viridiplantae; phylum Streptophyta; class Pinopsida; order Cupressales; family Cupressaceae; genus Cupressus; species Cupressus sempervirens. The sequence goes on from CM053786.1 coordinate 19,696,275, forward strand.
TGTCTCTCAATTATCCAATTATCTTGTGAACAAATAGAGAAAACCTTTGATCCAACTGATAATTTGAAGGAATTTGATGATAAAAGGGTTTTTATTCAAAAAAGAATAATAATTTGTTTGTCAAAATATGTAGGAGAAAAATTTGATCTTTTCCCCAGTGTACTCAAAAGGATTGATAAGCTAAAAGAAAAGGAAGAATGGGGGAAGGAATTGGATGATTTACTTTGTCATAGAATGAATGAATTATCAATGAAAAAGGACATGTCCTGTGGGCCATGAATAATGAAGAATATGTCAAAGTATAGTTTTTTTACAATGCTATCATAAAAGAATTTGTTGAAATAGATAAATTAGGAGGCTTTGTAATAAAAAACAACGTGAAATCCTAAATTTTGATTGGCCCGATGATACTATTTTCGACAAATGGAGGGAAGACTTTGTGTCTTCAGAACAGATAGAAATAGAAGAAGGGGTGCGGGCCAAGAAGAAGACCAACTAAATGATACCTCATTAGAAGAAGACAAAACCAAACAATCACCCTCGGTGATGGAAACAGAACAACCAACCATAATTGCTAGCTCGGGGGACCAATTGATGATGTGGCAGCTGAGGACTCAAAAATAACTATTATTTTAATAGTTCATGATAATGAAAGTGCAGAGCTTTGAGTTGAAGTGACCTTGTAGAAATCAGAGCCAGACACATATTTGACACACTTGATGGCTACACATTTTGAGGATTCAGAATAACAAAAGGCCAATCATGGAATTTTTAATATTTGAAAGTGTAAGGACCCACCAAAGGAATATTATGATGTAAAGCCTTTTTTGTTTCACAGAATTTTGTCTTATATGACAATAAAAATTGTAAACAAATCTTTTGTCTAAAGGACAACTGTCAGTTCTCTATGCTTGAAGCTTGTCGCATCTCACACTATATAAGTGAGATTCTAGGTCTAAAGAAAGGGTCTAAATTGTTGTATAATTTTAGTTTTTACTAAGTTGTTCGGTCTAGTCTATTGATGCAAGCTTTGTGATGTATTTTGTTTGCCAATATATGAGAATACATTAATGTTATAGGATCTTAATGTCTTTTCTTGAGTCATTTTGAATTGTATCAATTGTATACAATTTTCAAAGGAAATTAATACAAAGATGAACTATCCCCATATTTGTTCTTGCTAAATCTTGTCTCCATTTTTATTACCTAGTTATTTTGAAATTGTATGAGGAAGGCTTGTTCAATTGAATGTAATTAAATCAAATTATATGTCAATTCACTATTGCTTTTAATTCAAAGAATTAAGTAAACGCTTCAGTGATATTGATAGGATTTCCACAATAATAGGAAGGATATCTGTAAGAATGATATTTAGTGAGAGTTGCTGATAATATTGATTATAATGCAATTAATTAGATCTAGAAATTGAATGGACTCCCAATCCCAATAGATGAGGCATTGATCTATTGATTTAGCCTATAGATGAAAGATCATGAACAAACATTGAGCCCAAATTATAAATCAATTTTACTTTACTATTTTGAAGAATATCAATGTTGGTCAACACTTGTTTGTATTGAATCTCTAAGTCTTAGCTAGCTACTATTGCCAAAAATACTTGTAAACCTAAGAAGAATTGTGACCAAATTTTCTTTAAGGGATGTGTGTTGTGGTAAATTGTCATGGAATGAACAAAATATGTATATGGTATTAGATTGAAAATCTTCCATCCCTTATGCATACCCACCTTGGTTCTGCAGAGCATAAAGAGTAGAAAATATGTTTGATTTTGTTGAAGTTGGGTCCATATATAAGACACATACAATTGTTTATGGGAAGTAGCTGATCCTTAGATTGTTGTGATATTTATTATCTTGGTATTAATTATTTTGTTTCTTAGTAGTTGAAAAACACCAACAAAAGAAAAAGGCAAGCTTATGGAAAGATAGGTTTATGCTTCCATCCTCGCATATAAAGAATTGTAGCATAAACCCTTGTTCTATATTTTGAAGTTAAAAAGGTAGGTTCCATTAAAGCTTGAACCAATTGATTCGATAAGTAAATAATCTCACTACTACATGACATTTAAGTGAATTTTATGATCATCAAATTTATGAATCATCATATGGGTAGAAGTAAAATGATTTAAAGAGATGTTAATCTATCTAGTTTATTATATATCTAACCATTATGACCATTAGTTGTGAGTTATTTCATTTTTGTGGCACCAATGTTAGAATTTTTGAGTCTATATGATCAGATTTCTACCAAATGGAGTCCCTCATCTCATAATGGCTATTTTGTCAAAGTAATATGTCTTCTCTAAGTAAAACTATAAGCTAATGGCAACCAAAGTAGCAGGGTATGATCATCTAGTTGGGTTGGAGAGTGATTTGAAGAACTTTTCTGACACTTCCTTCAAATTTTATGACTTGGATGATTTGCATAGAAGACTTATTACCCAGCCCATACATCCAATTACTCAAAAACTAAAAGAGAACGAGCTAGTTGAGGCTGTCGGGTTCTCCATGGTTGTGCAAGCACCAAAATTGGTAAAGGAATGTGTCAAAAGATACAATCCATAGAAAAAGAAGACATTGTTGCCTGACTAATTTATTCTTCTTTGTGTAAACAAATAATTGATGCAATCTACCTTTGGAAACCTAGTAAAGGAAGAGTATAGTGACATCAGTTTTTCTTCCTTTGCATCAATGTTCAATGAGAAAAAGACTCTTAGGAGAGAGGACATGTAGAGAACATGTTTCAAGAATCCTCGTGGAAAAAAGAGTAAGATGCCAAGGACTCTTTATGGAACTAATCTAGAGAGAAATCATGGATATCTTGGCATTGTTGCTAAGATTAAAAAGAAGGGAGGAGATCCTAGATTTTATTGAGCATCACTGCTACTTGGTCTAGGCCATTTGTGTTGAGGGACTATAGATTAACTAGGCTCAAATTATATGTGAAGAGATTTCCTCTTGGATAAATTTGGCTAAGGCATTTGGGTAGTTCTATATGTTATCGTACATGGTATATGTCTTAGCCATGCATTATCTCTGGCTTGGTATTTCTAGTATTGAGAAATTTAATGAAAACACCAAGGTGTATGAATTCTATCCCCATTTCTAACTACAGAGGAGTTTTGAAAAATATGTAAAGATAAATGATTCCTTCACAATGAGGTTGTGTTAGGAATTATATGGGTTCCTCAAGCAAAGATTTTCACCAAAAGCCATATCAGCAGTCAACCATTTCAGTTGTTGTTTCATCCAATTTTCATCTTTCTCCTACCTAAGGATTGGTGCATTCGATGGTTTCCCAAAGAGGCTCCCCAGATATCCTAAAGATAAGGTAGTTCTTGGTGAGTTGTGTAGACAAATACTAGAAGTGAACACCTTATGTTCGAATGTGAAGAAGATAGCTAGAGTTCCTTTTCCAATAATGATAGGACCTCACTCTTGTGACTCAAGATTTGATGCCCAAAATTTAGTTAAAGCCTCTGAGAGAAGAATTAAATTGATTGATTATGAGGTGATAAGACCCTAGTATGACCTTGTTCACTTTGTAAAAGAGCATCTAAAGCTAGGGTACGTTCATAGGCATTTTTCAAATATTGAAGACTATTGGCCTAGTTGTTATGATGAATACCAACCCAGAGAAAGGTACTAATATAGGTTGACACTAGATGAACCTAAGTTGTATAATGACATTGTTGATGTTAGCGATCTTGTGGATTATGGATCTTGCATCCCTCAACTTATGAGAAATCAAGAACACTCCTATAGTGTCAACTCTATGTGATGGCCTTGTTATATATAAAATGGAAGTTCTAATGCATGGTATCATCAAGAGGACATACAAATGGGGAGAGTGGACCAGAGCAAGGAAGAAGAGAATGGGAACCACAAGTTCTACTAGTGGAGTAGCTTTTAGAATAGTCAAATCATCTTTTGCTACATCTACTACTGCTACTACATCAACATCAGCTAGACCAAAATAATCCATTGGTGGAGGAGGAGACCAATTTCTTGAGAAGAATTTTCAAATCACTCCAACCTATAGAGAAGGATCTCTGCCAGATACTAGAAAGGTTGGAGATGAAGAGAAAGATAAAGAAAAATAAAAGGAAAAACTAGTAGCCAAGGTCTCCTCCCCTATACCAGTCATCAACATTAATGGTGATGATAACCCCCTCGATGGCCAAGAGCAAAAGGCATCTCAACAAGGTGATACTCTAGCCCTCTATAATACTAAAGCAACTTCTTGTCCTTTTGCCATTCAAAGAAAAGTGACATCTCCAGTTGTGAGGAAGCTTTTTGATCTAACAATCCTGTAGTAAACACTTAACGTCCTTTCAACTAAATCTTGGTTAGAAGAGACTATTGATCAAAAGAAGAGAAGATGTTCAAGGAAAGTGATCCATGTAAGGACCTTATTGTACTTGCAACTTCAACTCAACCAACATCAAAGAAGGTGAAGAAGTAGAACAAGTTAGTAGCATTGGCCATGGATTCTTCTATTGGTCACATGCTAGTAGAGATTGCAAAACATTAGAAGGAGAGAAAATTTCATGAGCTAATCCTTAATTATTTTTGGATTAGAACAATTGACATAGGCATTCTAGTGCATGATTCTATGGTCAACATCTAGAAATCAACAAATGTGAAATATTGAGAATAGATTGGAGGAGTTAAGGTTAGAAAAAGAGGTGCTCAAAGCCTCAAATAAGGCATTGATGGATTACATTAGAACTAAACTTGGATGTACCTCTACAAGCACATTCTACCCAAGTGCAAAGGAGAAAAAGATTTTTCTACTCAAGTTACAACAGGAGAGGCAATTTGAACAAATTGGTCATGCCTAGATTGATGAAATAAAGGCCCAAGGTCCCCCTCTCATTGAGAACCTTAGGAATCTATTATTAGACACCAAAAGATTAAGAGAAGCAGTATCAAGCCACAAAACTTCAATACATAATGCATCAGAGATCCTAACAAAGAAATTGGCCTTGTTGCAAGAGGTGATTGACATGAAGACAAATTTTGTTGTGACCCATGGGATACTCAAGTTAGGCCAAGAACCATTGCTTCATTCAAAGCAATAATTGGAATTTAAAATTGAGAGCTCAATGAAGTTTGAGCATGAGCTAAAAGATGTCTATGATTGGTGAAGAAAGTAATGGTTAGCTGGTAGACATCAAGTTACGAATGAAAATTAAGTTGCTAGCATTCATTGAAGAGGCTACTGACCCATCAAATTTCCAAGTGGCCAAGATTCTAGAACTTTTAGTAGTGGATTATGTTCTAAGGCACACATCAAAGAATCTCCAATCAATGATCTCTAGAGTGGAAGAATTGAAAGAGATGCATGATTATTGAATGATCAGAGCCAATAATATTCTCATCCCAAATGTTCATGAGCTAAAGAATGTAATTGGTGTAATGAAGGCCTACAAAGCCAAATTCATAACTCCTAAGAAGAAGTGATGGTCTAACAAAGTATTACATTCTCCCTAAAAATATATGACAAGTGTCACCTCTTATCTCTCTAACTTTATGATATTGTAGCCATATTTGGCATTCTCTGCATAGGCTAAAACTTTGTAACAGATGACATATCTAGTCAATCCTATTTTTAGAATGTTCAAAGATTCTCTAATTGAGTAATCATGAAGTGTAATTGGCCAATTCTAAAAGGGTCTTTAAATGTAACTATTTGAAAAGTAAATGAGATCAATAAACTTATGATGTGGGCAAACCCCTATAGATGGGACTACTCTGTGAGACTCTATGTCCATATTTTGAATTTGTCCTTCATGTTAGTCTAGTGTTAGTTCTTGTATATTGTGTGGAACAAAATGCATTGTTAATGAAAGATGTGGGATTGTAAATAAACTAGGTTTTGTTTGTTTCTTTTTTAAAGTTTGTAAGCTTTATTTCCCACATTTACAACATTATCTCATTTCCTCTATTCTATGCAAGTTAGTGTGCATGTGCATTTTCATTATTGTATGAGAAGTTCTAGATTTGGTTAATATAAGCTATTGAGTAGGAAGAAAATGGTAGTTGTGAAATGTTAGTAACTTGGGCAATTTGGGCGTTGCTTAGTTGATCATCCTTTCTCTTCTTAAATGCAATATGCATTTTTAGCTAGTCTTGCATTGTTGTATCTTGCATTCAGTAAGTTGTATAGATTATATTTAGGAGATAAAAGAACTTAAAGTGACTCATGTACATTCATCACTATGGAGCCTTGTGAGTCATCATTTGGAATTCACTTGGGTTGTTTAAAGTTTTAGGCAATCTAGTCATACCTCTTTTGGTCTTTGGTTAAGAGCATACCCCTAAGTCTTGTTCATCTACTAAAAACAATATTCATTTCAAATATTTTCATATAAGGGAGTTGTACCTTTTCAATTCAAGGGTCCTTGATAGAACACCTACATTGACCCATTTTGTTGCTAACTACTTTGTCTTTCACCATATTGGGCACAATAAGACTAAGGATATAAACCAAACCAAGGTAGACAAACTATTAACCAACATGCCAATATGAACATACCACAAAATAAAATACAATCCAATTTTAAGCTTTAATAGTTTACAAAAATAATTTCCCTATTCAAAGATACCCATCGAAATACCAAACAATAGGGTAGAAATAAAATGATTGAGTTTGAACACTAATATGATAAAGCTACCAGAGCCCACCGAATTGCACTACCAAAAGGAAATGCCACAATTGAATAAATTTGAGCATTGTCAAATTGATGAATCCCATTATCACCATAATGCCCATCAGTATAGCACCACTAAAGTTTCCCAAAATCACCACCAACAAATACCCAAAAGTATCATCTTCAAAAAATTAAAATATCCAAGCCACACAACATGCCAAAAATGTGCAACCATATATAAATGCCACTAAACTTCCTAACCACAATAGAAAACTAGATCATACCTAAAAATTACTTCTTCTCATTAATCCCACCCGAACCTCCAATTAGAAACCATTCCACCCTTGCATCGTCTCATTCTAAACCATGATCCTTCATCTTTCTCCTAGCACTCGTACCTCATCCCAAACAAAATGCCACTAATCTACTCTAGAAAGACTCTATTTTCTCTTTGATGTACCTATGTACTTAGTTGGCTCAAATCCTAGGTCATTATAGGGTAAAATTTTTTACTAGAAAAAAAATAGAAAGGAAGCACCAAAAATCCAAGGTCACAAGATAACACCTCATGTATCGCAAGCCAAATGCATTTACAATAATGTCAAGGCACTTGATAAAAGATCATGTTCCAAGACAAAAACAATTTCTCAATTTCTTTTTAAATTCATGATACTATCCCACAGTTTATGAAATAGGTAAACTAGAAAATAAGATTTAAAAAAAAAAAACTAGGCTTACTTTTCAATACATGTAGTTAGAAGACGAAAATGGAAACCTTTAAAACATAAACATAAACAATGTAGCTCCTTTTGAATAATGATTAGCTCCTATATCGCCATCATGTAACAAATAACTAAGGACATGAGACGTTGGTGTACACACTTAGTTTTTTAGAAATTGCTTGAAGAAACAAGCTTATTTTATTTGGTCAACTTTAACTTTTTAAACCTTTGGTCTTGAAAATAGAAAATAAAGTAGACCTAAGAAATCAAAAAATCCATACTAGAGCTAAGGTGAATATTAGTTTTGGCATAACAAGATGTTACATTTGAAGAGGAAAATTCAACTGAGGTTCAATGTAGCCAAAGAAAATTAAAATTTATTACTGACATACTTTATGAAGGCCAAAACCTAACAATTTCTTATGATGGGTGAAAGAAAATCTAATTTCTAAATAGAAGTCCCAACCATCATAGGCATGTTTGTGGATATGAACCATTTGTAATGTAACATTTGAAGAGAGTTACTAAAGAGTAAAAAGTGTTTGGTTGACAAAATTGGTAATAGCTTATGAAGTTTCAATTATGTATAGATTCTAGTAAGATTACCACATAATAGGCTTTATCTAGAAAATAGATAAATTCAAAAGAAATAGTATTTGGTCATTTGTCCTCTTTTAAATCATCCATAGCATCCTAGAAATGATGTTTGATTTTAATGTCTTTATTTCATGTTTAGTCTTTAAGCTTGAAATTTGATTCTAATGCATGAGTACATGACAATGTTCTTCATGTGTCATTTTCTTGGATTTGATTGATAAGTATGATGTCGAATCCCATGACTAGCTCTTTTAATCAAATTTTATCCTCTAATTAAGGCAATATTTTTACAAAGAAAACCTTAATTTGATTGCATTTTAGCTAGTTTGTAGAGCTTTATAAAATGGTGGGTGACTTCTTTTTTAACTAAAATAATTGAACTTCCTTATTTTTCCATTATTTTTTCTCCAACATATGTTTCCCATGTCCCACATATTCCTCCTACTTCATCATACATTCCTACGTTATTCCTATGTATTCATTTATATCAAATTCATGTCTTCATGTCTCCTCTATTTATGCACCTCCCTTCCAATCCATTAAAATCCTTGTACAATGTTTCTTTTATATTCTCTAAAATTTATGGTAGTATAACAAGCTATATTTAAATGGTTTGAATTTGTTACTTAAATCTTTTAACCACTACAACAATGTCCTATGCCATCTACTATGTAATTTGTTGAAAGTAATTATTTTTCTCATTATTTTCATTAAGATAATCATATCACTCCACCAAACTGATTATGTAGTTATTTTATCTCTAAATTCCTCTCCCATTTTAAAAAAAATCTTGCAACTTCACCATCTATTCTTGTACGCTATCAATCTTAAAACTCCTTCTCTAAATATTCATTTCCTTTCCATTTTCTCTTGATGCCTAAAATATTTTTATTCCTTGCACTACAACCCACCCTACCTTGTTTCTATCAAATATCTTAAATTCCCCTAATTGAGCACTCATCAAAACTTAATTTGAAACTATCTTTCTACCAAACATTCTTCTTAGCTAGATTATTTTCTATCATTTCCTATTCTCTCCCTATACTATGTGGCTCATGGAGCTCCCTCTCCTCCCATAGTCTTGTGACTCTATGTTTAATGTGGAAAACACATAAAGAGAAAAATTATCAATGATATATTACAAGAAAAAGAAGTAAGAAAATGGCAAGAGAGGTAATGATAAGTAGAGATTTTACCATTCATTGTGTATCTTCATGAAATTATGCCATGAGAAATCTTGTGATTGGTAAAATAAGATAGCGATTCTAATGTATTCTACTATAAGTATTATGCTAATTTAAGGAAAACCTATCCAAAGAGAGAAGACATCCAATTGTTGATGGAGAAAATTGAAACACATGTAGGAAACAAAAGGATTACACTTGAGGTGAAAGTGAAGCAAGAAACACAAGCAAGAAGAACCTTACCAAGAACAATAGATGAATCATGTGTAGATGTGTATGGAACAAGTGATTGTTTTGAGGAAAATTTCTCTCCATTTAAGTATGTTAATCTAAGTGACATAGCTACAATCCAACATGCCCCAAGAACTAGAAAGACTAATCAGACTTCTATAAGAAGTTCTCAACCTATAGGAAGAAGGTAAACATAATGAATATTCCTACACTCTATCAACAAGCTTCTAAAGTAGATGCATTCAATCTTAATAGACCATGTCTTGCTCATAAATTTTTTTTAATATGTTGATATGTTTACAAATAATATAATTTTGTTTCTACAATTTTTTTATTTGGAAGAAGAGTGATCTATAAAGTCATTAAAATGACAATGGATGATTGAAAGCTCAATCAGTCAGGCAACAAGTTGCTACGCTTCCTTCTAGGGTATGACATCAAAGAAGATTTCACTAGGAGAAATGTTCAATTTTGAAGACAAGGTTTCCTCTAGTAAGTAACCATGAAATGTACTTTCTAATGAATTATAAATATGTTATATATCCAATTTGCATTGAAAGGGAAAGAATATTTATAGGTATTCATGGGTCTAAAAATTATACATTGACCATTATAACAATTTCCTCTACCCTACATTAAATTTTGTGACTAAATTTTACAAAATCACTTATAAATGCAACTACATTGGCTTATTTAACTAAATAGAAAGCCTTGGTTGATCATGTAGTGATCATTGTAGATTTGAAGATGAACTTGTCTACTCAAAATTGTAAATTAGGTTTATTGTTGGTGGTTCCCATGGAGGAAGTAAGTAAAATGTTAGGAGAGGGTTTGAGTAATGAATTTTTTTAAAGTCCAATTCATGTTTAAACAACACATTTTAATCTTTGATTTATTTTTTTAGTTTTCTATTTTCATCTAATATTGTAAAAAAAACTTTTCCAATATATTCCACCTATTAGTACCATTCAATTGAACAACTTAAATAAATAAAAATTTATAATGTGTTGTGTAAACATATCTAAACTTTATGAAGATAATATTATATATTTAGATGTTGATTAATTCACGTTAGATATTGGTTATAAAGTGTTGGTTGTTTGGTTTTGTTTGAAGTATCAACATAGAGAAACAAGAGCACCAATATCATATACACTTGTCTTGTACTTTGAACATATAAAATATCTAGATGTATTTGGAGAGATTGTTATCAAGGTCTTCAAAGTAATTCTTCCAACTTTCTACAAAGTCTATTCTTTCCTCATATATTTTTATTTATGTAGTATACTTAAATTTTGACCAAGGAAGTGCTCATAACATGGGAGACCATGATGGCATAAGAAGAGATTTAGTAATTATTCTGCATGTGATTCCCAATCAAAGAGGAATAGAACTGGCCAAAGCTTATTCTAATCTATTTAGAAAAAATATAGTGCCAAATCTCACAATCCTTCCTTCACACACCATAAACCCCATCGACTAACTTTCAAGCTTATGCCAAGCCTTACTGACTAGGAATGTCTCCACTTCTAGTTCAATAATATTCCTTCCCAACAATAACTTAATTATTCTATCCAAACCATATAAATACATCTATTAGAAATAAGGAATACTAAGAGCATGGGGTGAATCAATATTCTACAATCTTTAACACAAAATTGGATATTATTAATTGTCTTATAACTTGCATATAAAAGTAACTAACAATATTGAAAAATAAACATAACCATGCAATAAGAGAACTCATAACACCATATTTTGTTAACTAGGGAAAACCTAGCCAAGGGAAAACCCTTGTGGGGATGGTACCCACAAAATGATCCACTAAACAAAGGTATCTGGTTAAGGATATTGACCATGTTAGGAGTCTATTACATGCATAGTGTCTTGGTCCTTGTTAGAGGACTATGCCCTATTAAAAGCCTCAATAATATTAGGAGTTCTTATGTATATCTAAAAAATATATGCAAGATGAGCCCACTACTTAAACATGCAATATACAATGTAGTTCCTTGATACAAAAGAGATAGATATGCAAAAACCTCTTTACAGTACTAATATCTTCAATATCTGATCTTTCCTTTGCTTCCCATTGCATATCTTTGATCATACATCATAATTTGCATCACATATAGTTTTCATATCATACATATAGCATCACATAATTTTGCATATCACTTATACCTTACATACAACTTCTCATATTGCATTCTTTCCTTTATAACTTTATACTTTACAAAAATTGTCCAGTTAGCCTTCATGCCTCCACATGCTTAATAAATTTCAATACTAACTCTTCCTCTCTTAGGGTAAACATCTAGATGTCATACCTAGTTATTCAAGTAATTATTTTTTAAATGAAATAATTCCTTAACCCATAACTCACACTTCTTTGTTATACCTTCATCTTCCCGTTCATTGTGGTAACTAGTAAAATTGTCAGAACTGTTGGCTCCTGATTTAACAGTTTTGAAAATAACCAAGAAATTGGACCAATGCATTTAAGGCTAGAAAATTCCCATAACAGATACATTTGACTACAGCCTTGGGCCAACTATTAGGCATAACTCCTTCTTCACTTTAGGCTTTGCAAGACCTAGTCGGGTTAACCTTGAGGTTTTGATATATGGTACTAGTGCAATTAAAACATAAATATGAACCTATTAACAATAGATGTAACCCTTTTATCTTCTAATACTTATGCAATGAAATGGAAATTCTATAGCTACAAATCATAACCTATGAATCCATAAGCTAAGAGAGGGTCAATTCTTTTCAGCCCACTACAAAACATGAAAACTGAATTGATTTGATTAAAATGATTTGTGCAAATAACCTTCATATCAACTTGCATCTGATTTAGTGATCAGTGCCTTATCCATTGCAACATAGAGTCATTACCAGCAGGATGACCTAACTTGATTGCCTTACAATTAAGTTTGTCAACTAAAATCCTTGAATCCCATTCTTATGAAATATCCCCTTCATACACCCAGAAACCCTATTAGAACACTAAAGCATATACTTAACTCCTTGAGTTAGAAGCAACAATAGATTTGACATACAACTCATTCAAGATGCTTTAAATTGAATAAACCTTATTCATTCAATTACAAAGTCAATAACATATGAAGAATCAAGAGACAGGATAAGAAAACCCAGATAATTCATTGTAAATCCCCTTTATATTCATGCTTGGAAAGACTGAATACATAAATTGGTAAAGCTAAATGAAACTCTAGACATGTCACATAATCTATCATCAATTTTCAATATGTCAGTATAAAAACACATGAAATGGACTAAAAATCTATACAAAAGCGGATGTGTGGCCTTCACTACTAGAACATAGCTCAATAGATAGGAAGCAAAATCGTCAACAATCCTGGTTTCACAGTAGAACACTGGAACCTTGCTAGTTTCATCGAAGAAAACTGCAACCCTTACAAAAGAGAAGAAAAAAGAATAAATAGAAAGGAAGCAATTCCTAGATTGGTTATGCAACTGACATGTGTTCACTCAATATTCTTTCCCAAGAAGTTAAAAAGCCTCTGTCTACCTTCTCTCTGTAATTGCAAATCAAATCCCCATCATTTTGGCTCTTAAAAGCAATAAAGAATCTTAGATATTTGGTGGAAAAGATAACTGATTTTGATGCTAGACTTGAAACTAAAGGCAAAAGAAAAAATTAGTTAAATGATCTCAATAGGTAAAATAAACTTTTCAAAATTAATTTTCTCCATACCTAGGATTCAACAGGCTCTCAAATCTGCCCTCTAACCAATTTTGATACTCCATGATGAAATTTGCTTCTTCTGCTGAGAATGCCCTAGAATTTACAAATTCACTTTTAGACTAAACTAGTGAGAACTTGTGCAAAAACTAACCTCAGATTCAAAAAAATCATATCATTACGATTCCAATAGTATATTGGAGGGATAAAAAATGCCCTTGTTATGCCTCTTTGAAGATCGAACTCCCATTCATGATAAAGGAATTAAAAGATCAATTTGAAAAATTTAAAAAATCCTATAGTCAGAACTATAGAAAGTTATAATTTTAAATCAAATTTTCAAATTTAATTTTGGTCTACACATACTTTTTTGGAAAAACATAAAATATTAATTTTATGAATTTTGACTTTTCCTCCACTTTTTCACCTGAGTTAGACTTGGGTTGACCACCTCATGACATGTGTCAACATTTGATTCGTTCCTTTTTTACATAGTCATCCAACCCCTCCATTTGGGCACCATGTAGCATCACTTGATTCGTCCTTCTCACTGCCATGTCAGCACGCCACCTCAATATACCACATCATAGTCAATATGTCGCTATGTTAATTGGCATGCAACTTTGTCTTAGTGACATAGAGACATCCGTTGGATCCACCACGTGTCACCATCTTGTTCATCATTGCAATTTGATCACTACATCACTGCTTGCCTTGAAGTTTGTGCCACCTGGCACCTTGTGGTTGGTCTAAAACTCCACATCATCATCTCGTCATTACCATTTCACCATGATCACTGCACTTCAAACTTTTCCAGAATTTTACTTTTCTGAGTTGGATTATTTGATTTTTTGGCAAGTCACCATGTCACTTTCCAAAATTTCTCACCATTTTCCAATGGTGACATGGCGACCACTGAAAAATTCACTTTTGCTAGCACCATTTCTTGCTTCTCCAGTGACCTCAAATCACTTTTTTGGTGACCTCAACTTGCATGCCACATCAAAATTTACTCACCTCCAACTGTCCGGGTTGGACCCACCACTTGAGCTTGCCTTCCAAAAGGCTTGTGTCTCATAGACACCATGTATTACAAGTGTAATGCTATTTAAACACTAAATGTTGCTCCAACACAAGGCATGTGGGATAATATGGTTTAAAAGAAAACTCCTCCTTACCGTGAGTTTCTCTACTGCAACATTTCCATCAGTTTTCTTTCTTAGCTCCACTGAATATAGTTCTCATGGCCGATTCCTCCTGTGTTTTTCTTTTTCTTTTAAAGAATGCTTTTAAACTAAAAAAAATTCCTCATGTTTAGGTTCATTTTGACCATCTTCATGATCCTTAGTTGCAATTAGTCGTGACACTAGGTTCTTGTTTACCTCTAGTAGCTTCCTCTTGATCGGCTTCTTCACCATAACATTTACCATTATAATGAAATCCATACTAATAATTCTATGTCGCGTGGGAAAAATCTAAGGTTTTTGCATTGGATGTTAGAATGGGGTTGCTTTGACTTGGTTTGATTATAAGCAGAGTCACCATTAATGTCTCTAATTTCATCTTTGTCTTAGCATGGATTCTTCTTTTTAAGCAATTTACTGTATTTCATTTTTCCTATTTTTGTGTGGGTCTCCCTTTTTGTATTGGGTAGCTTTTGGCATTACCACAACCTTTCCTCCTTACATGATCTACCCTGGCATTAGGGTTCCTTTCTTCCATCAAGCTACTTATTTGTACTAGGGCTGTTCTTTGAAATTTAATGGTGCCTTTCTTTTATAGCTACTCCCTTGTTCCTGCCTAGCTTGGATGGTGCTCTGCCTTCTTCTCCTTTTGCTCAACGTGGAGCCTCTACTATGAGTCTTGAATTCACTGGCATGGATCTTCTGTGTGCCACCCATCATGGTTTCTTTTCTCAAATGGATTCCATTTTAGTCAGTCGTGGCATTTCTTTTCTCTCATAGGGTGCTCACTTTATTCTTTAGCGTGGACTGCTTTCAATGTGCCTGCCATATGTTCCCTATCAGTTTACTTGCTCCTTCGATGGTGCCTATGGACATGTTCTCCCTTTTTTGAATCTGCTGCCTTGCTTGTTTTTTCTCTTGGTTTGATGCCTTCCAACACTGGAAGCTCCCCTCGGATCGACCTTCTCTTTTCATGCACTGCACTCTCCCTTTGTTGGAGACTTCTCCACATTGGATGTGGAAGCTCATACCTTGCCCATGCCATGGGCTTTTCTTTTTCACTGGTGAACTGCTCCAAAGACTATGGCTTCCTTTGCATTGTGTAGGGTCTTTCTAATCTCCCAATCCTTGGCTCATATTGCACACTTGATAAACCCCATGCTTGATAGACTATCCTCGATGCATCTTCAAAATTTGGCACCTTTCGTGTAACATCTTCCACAAGCTTATCTAGCTAGCAAAGGTGTATACATGTTTATTGAGGGGCTCTTGTCATAATATTTTGTTATGTGCAACCGAACTATTCCAAATAGGACAATAATAAAACCACAGATCTCTGATGCAATCTTACTTCCACTCTAACCATCTCAGTCCTTGAACACTATGATGCTTGCAAGGATGGTAAGTGTTGTGGACATGACATAGTAAATTGGAGAAACTGCCACAGTGTTGAAAGTGTCAAGAGAGTTATTCAAGTAGTTCATTTGCATGATAACACAGGTAATCACTACCATCATGAAAAACCATGTCTCTGGATACATCAACTGATTATTTCCCTCAAAAGTGAGCTTCAAAGCAATGCGTAGTGCTTTCACACTCATGGGAAAAAATGGAATATCAATACCATAAATATCATCACAATTTTCCTCCAAAATTGTTACTAAGCCCATCTATCTATGTAAACAATAAACATTGGCTTAAATTCTTCCTGCTCTCTAAACCCATATAAACTATTAAACCTTGAGATTTTATAAACCTATCTTTAATCAAGCAAGAAAAGTAAATATCCTCCTTAAAATCCTTTGACTTGCACAAATTTTATCAATTCTGATGGAAATATTCAGACCCCAAGTGGGTCTGGCTAATTTTTTTTTCGTTTACAAACAACTAAACTGTAAAATTGACTCATTCACCCTCTGGCACTGATTTGGAAACAAATTCATCCACTACTCTATCATTAAAAGCTCATTTTATCACTTTACTGGAACTTGTCAATTTTGTGCCATGAGGTCCTTTGACCAGCTTTGAAAATTGATCCAAACACCTAACCGAGCTCTAAAAACTAGCATATTGATTCTATGTTCCCCATACTTTTACCCTATCAAATCTCATCTCATGATGAATTCAGGATCAAAAGATATTGACTGACAAATTTTCCTTCTTAGAATTACCTGCATGAAAACATGTTAGAAAACAATAAATTGCATTCGGATTTGGCTTTGAAAATTGGGCAAATTGACACTTGGGAAGATGAAAACTAGGCCGTTGGTTCATTATCACAAGGAGAATATGGGTTTATGATTTGGGCTTATGAAGAATAACTGGACGCAAATGGTATGCGATCAAAGTAGGCTACTCCGATTTTGAATATTGAAACAATGGCAAAAAAGCAATTTCTACAAATGGAATGGACCTGGGAAAGTGTGTAGATGGATTCATCAAAGCTTTCAAACTGGCACACTTGAACTATTTTTAGACTAAAACATAGTGGTATAATCCATTTGATCTCATCTATCATGGATTTTGAGATATGACATCACGAATAGGGGTTCTGAAATCTGCACTTCTTGACACCAGTAAAAAGTTACAAGTTGCACTTGGAATCACATTCAAAATCATATCAAACGAATTCACCATAACCTCAAACTTGAAACATAGAAATTCTCTAAACCTTAGAATATGATGCAAAAGGAAATTTCTCATTTGGGCCAATTGGGTCAAAATTATAACAAGTCAAATAGAGCTTCCCAAAATTCATAATAAATTGCATCAAAATGACAACAATAAATGACCAACTTTGAGGGATTCAAAACCTAATCAAATGGATTTGAAATGACTCAAAATTTGAAACATAGGCTCTCTGGTATGGAAACTAGATACTCCCAAAGTAGTGAGTCATGAAACATTACTAGGTTAAATATATTTAAAGGAAAATTGGGCTTGCTGTCACTATTTGACACGAGCAAAAATGCAGAAATGGAGATTGCTCAAAACGGGACTTCACTGAATAGTTTAGAATATCAATTTAACTTCATGAAATGAGTGGATATGCTGAAGGGAAGGTGTTAGAAACATTAAACACCTTATGGGCTTCAAATGGATAGCCGGGTACATATGCATTTAAAAGCATTTATAAGGCTTAATTTCTTCAATGGTACTCAAAATTAGGGCTGCAATTTTGAGCAGAAAAAGTGGCTCTGTCTGGGGATGCATGTCCCTTGCAGGCATGTCAAGGATTTAGATCTCTATAAGAAGTAGAACATTCTCAAAACTTCTCTCGAACAACTTTATTGAAAGCAAGAAACAACTACCTCTACTATGTACACATGATGACCCTGGGCCACCGAGCTTCAACTAAACTTCTTACCTCTATCATAAATCTAATTCTTATCTGAAATTTCATGAGATAAACTGGAAATAATTCCCTTATTAGTTTCACCAGTCAGATTATCATTCTGAAACAAATCACTCAGCAAAACTGAATCTAAACCTTGACTTTCACAATGCATATAAAAATTTGATTCTCTTTCTTCAGAAACTAGCTCATTATGAAAGTTCTGATCAACATGCTTATAACTATCATACTCAAATTGAAAATATCCTTCATTTAATGAATCATGCATGCTATCAACTTTGAATATGAAGGCTTCATGCTCAACTTGGGGAAAAACATCACACATACCTTCAAATTGTATATCCTTATGCCTAGTTGGATTGTACTCAAATGAACACTCTGATTTGTACTTAGAAACATCATCAATGTCAACATTTGAAATTAATCCATAATCTTCAAATGGTTCTTCACAATCAAAAAATAGATTAGTTTTCACATTAGAAAGTTCATCATAAAACTCATTGGAAGGTGCATGCTGATTTTCATTAGCAACCTCGTGAAACACCTTGTTATTCATATCACGAGATGCAACATAATCACCATTTTCTCTATCAAACTCAAAAGAAGAAAAATATAATCTCTCACAATAGTAGGATGAAGTATCATCATTAAGATCATCCTCAACTAAATCTGAACCATCCATGTGTTCTTCGACAAGAGGATTGATAACTCCATGCAAAGTGCCTTTGTAGACATTATGACAAGTGATGTGTTGATCAACATCAAACTCCTCACCATATAACAGATTAGTGAAAACTTTAAAACCATTTATAACATCATGGTCATGGACACTTTTAGCATATGAAGAAGAAAAATCAGAATTATCACAAGAAAACACACTATCAACTCCATCAATGAAGCATGCAGAGTATGAATCAATATTACTTGCATTGTCTCCATTAAGGTGATTCAAATGTCTTGCAAACAAATCATCATTTATCTTACCAATAAGTGATGATGCATTAATCTTAGGATCACTTGTATGCTGATTATCATTGCTCACATCCTCAAGACATTTATTTTCACAACTAGGTAATCCGTCCTTATAGATAATCCCTTTGTCCTTGTATTGTGTAGACAACTTTTCTTCACAATTTTCAACCTCAAGATGACTTACATAACTCTGAATTGAAAATTCACTTTTAGATTTAAGAAAAGAACTCATACCTCTACTAGCATAAGAGTAACAACTTCTATCATTGCTTTCTTCTTCCCAATTTGCATCATATTCATGTGAAGATGAACATATACTAGCACTATCCTCTTCTTGACTTTAACAACAACTCTCTCCATTGTCTTCACATGATGCTTCTTCACAATATGTCAGATCAACAACTTTATTGTCATCACTTGAAACATAAATTTTAGCTTCTTCGTACTCATATTGAGATGCATATTTTTCAACTTCAACCTTTATAACATTTTCAAAATAATGCAATCTCTCAATAAGAGAATTCATTTCTTGCATATCTAACTAGTCAAGTGAATCCATCTTATCATCCTTTGCTAAAAAATTACAAACATGTGCACTCTATTCTCCTAGCTGTGACTAAGATAAATGTGACTAACATTCTTCATCTTGTGTTATCTCTCCATGGCATGTCAGATTAGCAATATCAAATTCATGACCAGAGACATAACTTTCAGCCTCTTCACTTGCACAAGACTGAGATATAGGTGTAGCAACCTCATGTTTTGAAACATTAGTTACATAATTATACATATAATTATCATGAGAAGAACTTACTACTGTAACTAAACCCTGATTCATAAAATCAACACAGAACTCAACCCTATCAAAGTCTGAAATCTATCTTACTGCTGCAGCATCAGGAACATGTGTAACTTCATTTGTAATTGAACTAACCTTCCTTATACACATAGTTTGATCTGAATTTTCCACTTGATTAAAACTTACATTAGGGTATTGATAAACTGATTTGAAATTGAAGCATCAATACCACATTCATCTTTTCTTTCAGATACATTATACTAGCACACATTTTTAGCAAAATGACTTCTAGTCAATCCATATTTCAAATTATTTTCAATATCCCTAGTAGTCATAAAAGCTTGATATAATGTCCGTGGTTCTTTATCCCTTAGTAGATAGTTCATTTTCTTGTCAAATGCATCAAAGTAAACAACTAAACACATTTGATCATTGGGTCTATAACTCTCAGGGATTTCATTCAAAACTCTTGCAAATCTGATATTGAATTGAGGCATAAGTTCATCATTCTCAATGTGAATCATCAAGAACTTATCATAAAAATAAGATATGCTTACCATTTCTCCAAATTGCTCCATGAAGGTAGAATGCAACTCACCCCAAGATGAAATAGAACACACACGTAGAAAAGAAAACTAGTCTCTAGCATCACCTTCCAAATTTTGAACAAATAAGTTCATATGCACGTTCTCATGAGCAATCTCATAGTCACCCATCAAATCATTGAACAATTCAACATGATGACTAGCTAAAACAAGATGGTTCCCACTAAACTTAGGTAGTTTATTTCTAACATCATTAGGAATGACATTTGGGAAACCATGAATGCCATTGAAATTTATTGGTATGTATCTCTTGGTAGAAAAAGATCTACAAACATCACTAATTGATTGCATACTTGATGAAAGGAGACTTGTCATTCTTCAAAACTGATTTGTAATTTGCAGCAAGCTTATAACCTTCTACTATTGAATCACTTCCAACACTTCAAAAAACTTTACAAGCTAAAATTTATTTCCATGAAGTGTATAAAACCTATTACACCATTCTCCTCCTCCTAGTGCTACAAATCACTTGATGGAGAACACACATGTATACCACTTTCTTTCATGAAAAGAAAAACATCATGAAAATAAAATACCTCACGTGTTGATGCTAAAACCACTGATCTACTAGTTTGGCACTAGTGCTGATATGAACTTCCTCACACCACATATGAAACCATTATAGAGCCAACCCCCCCCAACTCCTTGAGGAGAAAAAAGTGAAATCACTGCTGTCAATAGATCAAACAACACTTCAAAACTCATTAGTCAAGAATTCAAAGACTCTCTCTTGTCTAAAACTTAACATAACTTTTAGATCTGCATTACCAAGCTAAAAAATCTTTGAAAGCATTTATATATAACCAACCAACACTGGTATAGAGATCCTTTAGAGAGTCACCACTAATAATTGTGAGAAAGATTTAAAACCTAATTCATAACATGAAAAATCTGAACTGGATTTTCAACTTGTAGAACTTTGGAAATCTTCAAAAACTTAGAAGAGAGAAACCACTTTAAACAATTCTGACTCTAAATTGACAACAATACTTTGAAAGCCAAATCGATTGAATTGATTGAAAATAAAACTTAGTAGCAACACAACCTATACTCAATCCTTCAAATATACTATTTTCCTAAACAAAGCATCATTGGGGTGCATGACATTTAAGTAAGAAAACTACAAAAACACATTAGAGAACTTACTGTTGTAACTTTTTCCATGCACTTCTCTTGCTGTATTGAATCCCCTTTTTAAATTCTCAAAGTTTGTCTATCATTTAGATTGAATATGTCCCAGTAGAGTTTCCATTTTGTTGGCTCCTAATTTAACTGTTGGCATTATGATACATTTTTGTCATTAGTTACAACACTTATTGGATTCTGAATGCTTACCGAGCTCTCACTAGAAGCCAAGCTTTACCTAGTTCTCAGTGTTTATTGAGTAATCAAGGTGAACAAAGAAGTTAGTGTTTACTGAGTAATCAAGGTGAACAAAGAAGTCAGTGTTTACCAAGTAATCAAGGTGAACAAAGAAGTCAGTGTTTACCGAGTGATCAAGGTGAACAAAGCAGCCAGTGTTTACCGAGTGTTCAAGGTAAAGAAAGGAATTAGTTTTGACCAAGTCAAGATGTACTAAGATGTAACCAAGAACTTCACGATAACCGAGCTCTTGAGGTTATCAAGGAAATTAATTTTTACCGAGCTCAGACGGATATCAAGGAAACTAACTATCACCGAGTCACAAGGTTCTATCAAGTGTTTCCTTTGATCATCGAGCTACAGTTTAGATAGAAGTATTCACCGAGTGACATCTCTTCTACCGAGTCTCCAGTGGTTACCGAGTTCAGAACTACTCGAAGTGTTTAGTATGAATCGTGCCTTCACTTCTACCGAGTGCATGACGATGCCGAGTAACGCAGTGGACGCCGAGTATCAGAAGGACACTGAGTCAGTTCAGTGAACCCGAGTTTTTACCTTGGGCCGACTTTGTATAGAGATTTGCACTTTTTGTTTTGGCCAACCTTGCATGCATTGTTTATTTGGATGGTATATATATGTAATGTATTGTATCATTCAGATGTAAGGAAGTAAGAAATGAGATGAAAAGCAATTGCAATGGCAACAGAAATTGTGATTAATGAAACTGCGAAAGTGTGAAAGAAATACATGCATGCGAAAGTATGTGTGCTGAGTTGTGAAGGTATTCAGCAAGGTCGAGTTTTGGAGCAGAAAAGTTTTATCTATCACATCAAGGTGAATCAGAGCATAGCGGATCTTATCAGCAATCAGTTGTAATCAGATCCACTGTTTCATTCTAATAGGTGAATCAGTTTTTGTAAATCCTTTAACAAGGTAGACTTAACAGTCTTTTGTAAATCTCCTAACAGAGTGCATACTTTATTGTATGTTTGGAAATCCTCTAACAAGGTGGATCTAGCAATCCTTTGTGCTCCTAACAGGGCAGATCACCAGAAGTGGTCATTGTAAGCCTTAACCGGCCAACTTCATACTGCAGTAACGAAGCTTGTGGGTTTCATCCCCACCCCAGTTTTACTTTCTATTTGGAAGGTTTTTGGGTCACCAAATCTGTGTGTTCAAGTGTTGCAAATGATTTTGTTTCATGCTTACAGTAGGTTACTTGGATGAATGGTGAATATATCAGTATACAGTTTTATTGTTTGAAATTTTAGAAGTTACTGATTCACCCCTCCCCTCTCAGTAACTTGTCATATCTTGAATATTTCCAACATTAACAGTTTTGAAAATAACCAAGAAACCAAACCAATGCATCTAAGGCTAGAAAATTTCCATGATGAATACACTCGACTGTAGTCTTGGGCCAACTATAAGGCATAACACCTTCTTCACTTGAGACTCTACAAGACCTAGGCAGGTTAACCTTGAGGTTTTGA
Source organism: Cupressus sempervirens (assembly GCA_028749045.1). Lineage (NCBI taxonomy): Eukaryota > Viridiplantae > Streptophyta > Pinopsida > Cupressales > Cupressaceae > Cupressus > Cupressus sempervirens. The sequence continues at coordinate 19,719,188 of CM053786.1, forward strand.
TATATGTTATTAGTGCAATTAAAACATAAATTTGAACCTATTAACATAAGATGCAACCCTTTTATCTTCTGATACTGATGCAATGACATGAAAATGAGATAGCTACAAATCATAACCTATGAATCCATAATCTAAGAGAAGGTCAATTCTTTTCAGCCCACTACAAAACATGAAAATTGAATTGATTTGATTAAAATGATTTGTGCAAATAACCTTCATATCAGCTTGCATCTATTTTAGTGATTAGTGCCTTATCCATTGCAACATAGAGTCATTACCAGCAGGATGACCTAACTAGATTGCCTTACAATTAAGTTTGTCAACTGAAATCCCCAAATCCCATTCTTATGAAATATCCCCTTTATACACCCAAAAATCCTATTAGAACACTGAAGCATTTACTTAACTCCTTGAATCAAAACCAACAATAGATCTAATATACAACTCGTCCAAGCTACCTTAAATTGAATAAACCTTATTTATTCAATTAAAATGTCAATAGCATATGAAGAGTCAGGAGACAAGATAAGAAAACCCAGATAATTTAGTGTAAATCTTGTAAATCCCCTTTATATTCATCCTTGGAAAGACTAAATACATAAACTGGTAAAACTAAATGAAACTCTAGACATGTCACATAATCTATCATCAAATTTCTATATCTAAGAATAACAACACATGAAATGAACTAAAAATCCGCACAAGATCAAATGTGTGGCCTTCACTGCTAGAGCACAACTCAATAGATAGGAAGCAAAACCATCAAAAATCCTAGTTTCATAGTAGAACACTAGAACCCTGCTAGTTTGCTCAAAAAAAATTGGCAACCCTTACAAAAGAGAAGAAGAAAGAATAAATAGGAAGGAAGAAATTCCCAGATTAGTCATGTAACTGACATGTGTCCACTCAGAATTTTTTCCCAAGAAGTTAAAAAGCCTCTCTCTACCTTCTCTCTCTAACTATAAATCAAATCCCCATCATTTTGGCTCTTAAAAGCAATAAAGAATCTTAGATATTTGGTGGAAAAGATAACTAATTTTGATGCTAGACATGAAAATAAAGGCAAAAGAAAAAATCAGTTATATGATCTCAATACGTAAAATAAACTTTTCAAAATCATTTTTCTCCATACCCAGGATTCAACAAGCTCTCAAATCTACCCTCTAACCAATTTTGATACTCCATGATGAAATTTGCTTGTTCTGCTAAGAATGCCCTGGAATTTACAAGTTCACTTATAGAATGAACCAGTGAGCACCTATGCAAAAGCTAACCTTAGATTTGGAAAATTTAGATTGTTCTAGTTCCAACGGTATATTGGAGTGCATATTTTGGATAAAAAATGCCCCTGTTGTGCCTCTTTGAAGACCAGACTCCCATTCATGACAGAGTAATTAAAAGATCAATTTGAAAAATTTTAAAAATCCTATAGTCAGAATTATAGAAAGTTATAATTTTATATCAAATTTTCAAATTTGATTTTGGTCTACACGTACTTTTCTGGAAAAACATAAAATATTAATTTTATGATTTTTGACTTTTCCTCCACTTTTTCATCTAGGTCAAACTTGGGTTGACCACCTCGTGACACGTGTCAACATCTGATTCATTCCTTTCTTGGACAATCATCTGACCCCTCCTTCAAGGTGCCACGTGGTATCACTTGATTCATCTTTCTCACCACTACGTCAGCACACCAACTCATCATGCCATGTCATAGTCGCTATGTCGCTATGTTAACTAGTGTGCAACTTCACCTTAGCGACATAGCGACATCTGTTGGATCTACCATGTGTCACCATCTTGTTTATCATTGTAATCTGATCGCCACTTCACAACTTTCCTTGAAGTCTGTGCCACATGGCACCTTATGGTTGGTCTAGAACTCCACATTATCATCTTGTTACTGCCATTTCATCATGATTGCTGCACTTCAAACTTTGCTAGAATTTTGCTTTTCCAGGCTAGATTATTTGATTTTATGTCAAGTCACCATGTTGCTTGTCAGAATTTCTCACCATTTTCCAGTGGCGACATGGTGACCACCAAAAACTTCACTTTTTTCGACATTGTTTCTCACTTTTTCAGCGACCTCAACTCACTTTTCTAGTGACCTCAACTTGTGTGCCATGTCAAAATTTACTCACCTCTAGCTATTTGGGTTGGACCCACCACATGAGCTTGCCTTCCAAAAGACTCATGTCTCATAGATACCATGTATTATGAGTGCAATTCTATTTAAGCACTAAAAATTACTCCAACACAAGGCATGTGGGATAATATGGTTTAAAAGAAAAATCCTCCCTACCGTGAGTTTCTCTACTGTGGCATTTCCATCAGTTTGCTTTCTTAGCTCCATTAAATACAGTTCTTCTAGCCGATTACTCCCATGTTTTTCATTTTCTTTGAAGAACACGTTTAAACTAAAAACATCCTCATGTTCAAGTTCATTTTGACCATCTTTGTAATCCTCAGTTGCAATTAGTCGTGCCACTAGGTTCTTGTTTACCTCTGGTAGCTTCCTCTTGATTAACTTCTTCACCATAACATATACCATTATAATGAAATCCATCCAAATAATTCTGTCACGTGGGAAAAATCTAAAGTTTTTGCATTGGATGTTAGAATGGGGTTGCTTTGACTTGGTTGGATTATAAGTAGAGTCACCATTAACGTCTCTGACTTCAGCTTTGCCTTAGCATGGATTCTCCTTTTTAAGCAATTTATTGTATTTTATTTTCACTATTTTTGCATGGGTCTCCCTTTTTGTATTAGGCAGCTTTTGGCATTGCCATAGCCTTTCCTCCTTGTGTGATCTACCCTGGTGTCAGGGTTCCTTTTTTCCATTTAGCTACTTGTTTGCACTGGGACTTTTCTTTGAAATTTAATGGTGGCTTCCTTTTATAGCTGCTCCCCTGTTCCTACTTGGCGTGCATGGTGCTCTGCCTTCTCCTTTTGCTCAATGTGGAGCCTCTATTATGAGTCTTGAATTCACTGGCAGGATCTTCTATGTGCCACCCATCATGGTTTCCTTTCTCAAACAACTTCCACTTTAGGTCAGCCATGGCCTCTCTTATTTCTCATGGGGTGCTCACTTTATTCTTTAGCATGGACTACTTTTAATGTGCCTGCCATATGCTCTCGATCGGTTTACTTGGTCCTTCCATGGTGTTTATGGACATGTTCTCCCTTTTTTGAATCTGTTGCCTTGCTTTTTTTTTCTCTTGGTTTGATGCCTTTTAGAATTGGAAGCTGCCCTAGGCTCCCCTATTTTAGTTAAGTGACTGTCTCTTTTCATTCACTGCACTCTCCCTTTGTTGGTGACTTCTCAACATTGGATGTGGAAGCTCCTTCCCTACCCATGCCGTGGGTTTTTCTTTATCATTGGTGGATTGCTCCAAAGACTACAGCTTCCTTTGCATTACACATGGTTTTCCTAATCTCCCAATCCTTGGCTCATATTGCACACTTGATAAACCCCATGCTTGATAGACTATCCTTGATGCATCTTTAGAATTTGGCACCTTTCGTGTAACATCTTCCACAAGCTTATCTAGCTGGAAAAGGTGTATACATGTTTATTGAGGGGCTCTTTTATTGAGGGGCTCTTGTCATAATCTTTTGTTATGTGCAACAGAATAGTTCCAAACAGGACAATAATAAAACCACTAATCTCTGATGCAATCTTACTTCCACTCTGACCATCTCAGTCCTTGAACACTATGATGCTTGCAAGGATGGTTAGTGTTGTGGACATGACATAGTAAATTGGAGAAACCACCACAATGTTGAAAGTGTCAAGCGTTATTCAAGTAGTTCAATTTGCATGATAACATAGGTAATCACCACCATCGTGAAAAACCATGTCTTTGGGTACATCAACTAATTATTTCCCTCAAAAGTGAGCTTCAAAGAAATGCCTAGTGCTTTCACACAAATGACCAATAAATAGCTCATTAAAAAGCAAATTCTTGTGGAGACCAATACATTTTTATTTCCACATCATGGGGCAAAATGGAATATCAATACCATAACTATCACCACAATTTTCCTCCAAAATTGTTACTAAGCCTATCTATCTATGTAAACAATAAACATTGGCTTAAATTCTTCTTGGTCTCTAAACCCATATAAACTATTAAACCTTGAGATTCTATAAAATTATGTTTAATCAAGCAACAAAAGTAAATATCCTCCTTAAAATCTTTGACTTACACACTTTTTATCAGTTCTGATGGAAACAGTCAGACCCCAAGTGGGTCTGGCTAAACTTTTTTTTTCGTTTATGAACAATTGATCTTCAAAATTGAGTGATTCACCCTCTTGAACTAATTTTGAAACAAATTCGACGACTGCTTTGTCATTAAAAGCTCATTTTATCACTTTAGTGAAACTTGTCAATTTTGTGCCATGAGGTCCTTTGACCAACTTTAAAAACTGATTCAAGCACCTAACTGGGCTCTAAAAACTAGCATACTAATTCTTTGTCCCACATAATTTTACCTTGTCAAATCTCATCTCATGACAAATTTGGGGTCAAAAGATATTGACTATCAACGTTGCCTTCTCAAAATCACCTGATTGAACACATGTTAGAAAACAATAAATTGCTTTTAGATTTGGCCTTGAAAACTGGGCAAATTGACACTTGGGAAGATGAAAGCCACGGTGTTGGTTCATTTTCATGAGGAGAATATAGGTCTAAAATTTGGGCTCATGATGAATAACTGGACGTAAATGGCATGTGGTCAAAGTAGGCTACTTGGATTTTGTAGATTGAAACAATGGCATAAAAGCAATTCTTACAAATGGAATGGACTTGGGAAAGTGTGTAGATGGATTTGTCAAAGCTTGTAAACTGGCACACTTGAAGTATTTTTAGTGTACAACATAGTGGTACAGTCCATTCAATCTCATCTATCATGGATTTTGAGATATGACATCACGAACAGGGGTTCTGACAAATTTGCAGTTCTTGACACCAATAAAAAGTTACAAGTTGCATTTGGAATCGCATTCGAAAACATATCAAAAGTCTCTAACCCCTAGAATATGATGCAAAAGGAAATCTCTCATTTGGGTCAACTAGGTCAAAATTATAACAAGTCAAACAGGGCTTCCTAGAATTTAGAATAAATTGCACCAACATAACAACAATAAATGACCAAATTTGAGGGATTCAAAACCTAGTCAAATAGATTCAAAATGACTCAAAATATGAAACATAGGCTCTTTGGCATGCACACTAGATACTCCCAAAGCAGTGAGTCATGAAACATTACTGGGTTAAAGATATTCAAAGGCAAACTGAGCTTCTTGTCGTTGTTTGACACTTAAGCAAAAATGCAGAAATGGAGATTGCTCAAAATGAGACTTCACAAAATAGCTCTGAGTACCAAGTTAACTTCATGAAATGAGTGGATATGCTGAAGGGAAGGTGTTAGAAACATTAAACACCTTATGGGCTTCAAATGGATAGCTAGGTACACATGCATTTAAAACATTTATAGGGCTTAATTTCTTCAATGGTACTCAAAATCAGGGCTATGATTTTGAGTGCCAACAAGAACTCCTTTCATACTATCTATACTTCCTTGCGCTCTGACACACATCATCCTAACACTATGCACTATCTATACTAAAATTCATACATATCAATAATTCCTTTATCAATTGTATATACCAATATTGTCTATGTTCTACTACATGAACTCTCTCATACTTCAACAATTTTTCATGTCTAGCTAAAGAATCTTCACCTGTATATAATGTCCTCTTCATAAAAAGTATATGTTTCCATAAATAACAAAATCTGATATTATTCCAACTTATTCTACCTAGCTAAACTTCCAATAATCTCCTTTGGCATTGATGACAACATATGGGAAAATTGGCTAAGTCCCAAAATATTGTTCAAAATCTTTTACAAAACTTGGCCTTTGCAAAATTTACAAAAACTTCAAAACTTGTGGATCATTACATTTTATAACCATCTTTCCTTATCTCTCCTATTACATATATCAATACATCATAAAATTATAAAATTAATCAGTTACTTCCCCGTTCACTATACCTTATTACCTCATATGACTTTCCTATACCCTTTGACATCAATGAGAAGTGTGTCAAAATTTATATACAAGTCAAAATTTGTTACCTTTTTTGAAAATAAATTTGAGATTGTAGATAGATAATCTACAAAACAATTCTTTAATTTCTCAAATTTTGTTTGCCATGTATCTTTTAGTACATCTGTTGTGCTAAATAATGCACATTGTAATCAACTAAAAATGGTCATCTAAACTATGAGCCCCCTTTCTATCATTTTTCCATAATTTATCTAATGGTTATTTTTGATCAAATCCTTAAAAATCTATTTATTCGATTATAACCTTTGGTATGACCACTTTATCCCAAGTTCATATTTAATTAAAAGAACATCTCCCCCTTTTAATTAAATAAAATTTCCCACTCATCTCTTATCCTAAGTGTGCACACATAAAGCATTATTCCTATTTTATAAATAAAAGAAAAGGTATTTTTGTCTACACATGAATTCACATTTTTCTATGTGAGAGGAATATTTTACTTTTAAAATAACTTTAATTCTCCTCCACACATTTTAAACCCTCTCAAAAGTAAACCATTAATTGTGATTGGTTGAGATGCTTGTGCACATGGATCACTCCCACTTTCAAACTCCACCTTTGATTACATTCATCTTTCCTCTTAATCTCTACCATCTATTTTTCTTTAAAGGGAGAGCTCTCTCCTCATTCAAAAAATCTTAGTCTCTCATGCTATTGTTATGTTGCAGATTTTCTTGGTGATTTTGGAGACTTGGAGCATTCTTTCATTTTTGCATTTTAGCTTAGCTCTCATTCTACTTACATTATGACATATTATTTAGCTTATTTCTCTCTGTTAGCTTGCATTTCATTTAAATAGCTTGCATTTGCAATGCATTTTATTCTAGATTCTTGGATATTGGCCCTCTTGCATCTACTCTTTGAATCTCTCATTCTATGGTGTACCTTGCAAGGGTTACATAGTTTGGTTCATTTGAGAGCCACAATCTCATAGCCTTTTCATGTCATATATAGAGAGCTGTAAGTTGGCTCTTAAGACTTCCTCTTCCATGGGTTCTCTCAAGAATAAAGGTTTATAGAAGTGTGACACTTTTATGTACACATTTTTGGTGCCCACCGTGGGGCTAGAATCAAGTTTCTAGCTCCATTTTCTTGCTTGCATTTTGGTTATGTTATTATTTCTAATTTTTTTTATAGCAAATTCCTAGATCTAATCAAGTGGTTTTGTAGGTTTCTTACTTGGTTTTAGGCTAAGCCTTGTGTAGACTTGTTTGAAGGCCAAAACCCTAGGTTTTTGAATATTTGATCATATCTCCTAAAATATTTGGATTTTGGTTTTGAATTTTTTTTTTCAAGTTTACTATCTATCCAATATGTCTTAGTCTGATTTTTAGATTAGTATGACTTCATTTGTGTTAGTTATCATTTTTTCTTTGTTTTTCATTAAAAAGTCATTTATAGTCATAAATTAGAAACTTTTTAAGAAAAAAATACATTTTCAAAAAGGTTTTTGAATTCTACAAGGAGTACTTTCTTTGTGTTTTGAATTTTGAGGTCATATTAAGGATCAAAAAATTGATTTGATAAATCTGGTCTTTTTTGACAAAATGGATCCCTAGCGCACAAATGAAGATATTTTTTTGAATTTTGTACATTTTTGGAAAGCTCTCTAGTTTTTAGCAAGGGTCTCTTCTTTTCATTTCTATTTTTGGATGTGAAATCATAGCACAAAAGTCCAATCTTGTTTACTAGGTCAAAAGACAAGAGTAAAAATTAGAGCATTTGTGATTAACTTGCACTTTCTTTGCATACACTTGGTTATAACTTGAATCTTTGAGGCAACTAACCACTTTTTGTTGTAGGTCTTACTTGGTTTTTATGCCCTAACCTTGGTTCTTTGCAGGGAGTTTCTCATTTCATTGCTAAAAAGAATACATGTCAAAGCTTCAAATGCACAAGGGTTACTAATAATTGTTTGCAAGGCTACCCAACGCATAAAAATCAAACTTTCTTGTATTTCTTTTATTCCATTTGTGGCATTCTACTAGTTTATTTCATTTATTAGGAACATTAAACTTGTAATTGGGATTCCTTGGTGATAGGAGAGTATGCTCTTCACCCTTGCGGTGAATTAAAAATCTTGACCCACCTTTGGATTTAGAAAGCAAGTGGATAATTGAATCTTCTTGGCATGTTTGGGGGAAACAATCAAGGTAGAATAGTATGCTTTTCACCATTGTGGTGAATCAAAAATCTTAACCCTTGAGAGTGGATCCATTTTGTGGTAGTTAGGATCCTTTAGAGAGCTTGCTCTCAGACAACCTGAGAGGAACGACCCAAGTGGGGACAAGAAAATTACCTAGCTCTTCCAACCCACTATAAACTCAAGGCCATCGAGGACAAAAAACTTTGGTAGATGTAGTGTTTGTCTTCATTTAGTGTGATCACTTATGGGATTTTGACCATAAGGAGATCACTAGGCAAGAACACTTAAGGTGCTCTTGTGACTGCGAGGTCTATGACCCACTGCAAGGTGGGGTGTCCCTTAATTGTGTGCAAGGGGAACATTACAAATGGAAGCCCTTTCTAAATACCCTAGGCTAGTAGCTACCCTATTTTGGCACTCAACTTCTTGGTGCAATGATCTATCCTAGTGGACTACCCATATCACCCCAAGATTTACACTCACCATATGTGTTCCCTTGGTTGTGTTTGTGACACTTCTATGACAAAACCAATATCTCTTGTGGGAAAACACTTGGTGTGAGGTGAAGGATCATCAAGTGTGGGCCAAGTTGTTGAGTAATGAATTGTGACTTTTAGGTAGATATTGATTGATGTGTTCTTGAATGTGCTAGGCCTGTAGAAATCTTTTGAACATACACATGGTGCTATTTCTAGGGCTTTCTTTTAAGACCTCAAATATGCTTTTATCATGCAAGGTTTCTTTTTCCATTGCTTGATTGTTTGAAGACTACTCCATGTGTCACTATCTTGCTTGGAAAGAAATTGCTTTTGAACATCAAACTTGCTATGCTAACTATTGTCAAATTTTGTCAACCAAGTCGAAGCATCAAGTCTTAACATTTTTCTTGTGTTGTTGGCTAAGGAGAGTCTCATCATTTGATTTTTCTTTTCTATGTCTCTAGTGCTTGAACATGCTTAAAGTGACTCTTTGGTCTTTCTATCTTCATGGTCTATGTCCTCTTGCTAGTTATCATTTTGCTAAAATGGTTACCTTGATTTCTTGACTACACTCTTAGGTTGGGAAAGTAGTTCTTAGGTGGGGATGATACCCACAAAATAATTGGGCAATTGATTTCAATCACTTTTGATGGTCTACCCTGTTAAAGGCTACAACACATTGTTAAATGTGACCTTGTTAAAGGATTTAAGAACATTCAACTTGGAATGTCACCCTGTTAAAGGATTTACATAGAGCTGTTAGGCTTACCCAAGTCCATGGGATTTACAGTCACCTTTGCAAAAGAATCTTTCATCCCTCTCTAAGGATATCCTATCCTCCTCTTAAGGATCTCTTTATCCTTCTCCTGAGGATCTCTTTCTCCTTCTCTTGGGGATCTCTTTATCCTTTCCCTGAGGCTTATCCACCTAGCTGTTAAGCTAACCTAGCAATGTAGTGTTTTAATATCTAATACAATGGCAATAAAGTATTAGAAGCAATTTGACCTGATATAGATTGCAACCCTAACTATGTAGATTTCAAATCACTTCTTCAGTTCTCTTCTTTGCTTGGCTTTCCTCCTTTGCAGTGCTGACAGCTTGTTCACCCTTCAAGATCTATCTCCTTGAGTTCTTCCACTTGTTATGCCAAAGCACTCTATGGTGGCTTGATCAACTTAGAGTCTTGATACTTTGTTCTTACTCATCTTGGCTTCTTTGCATGATCACAATTATGACCAACTCCCTCTCATGCATGCGCATTTGATCTCTACCCTGTAACTCCTTATAAAGAACTTTTGTTCTCGATTTCCCGATCAAATATTAATTTGCTCTTGAGAAAATGATATTGTTTTCCCTCCAATTGTTTCTTCTAGAAACTTCATGATAAATCCATTAGCATTCGCCTTGAAAATGATTTGCATGGATTACATAGAATTCTATGACATCTACTCATCATCCTTATCATCCAACTAATTCACAAAATTTGATGTAACAAACTTATCGCTGTTGATCTAGCGAATCTTTGACTTTAACAAATAATGCAAAAACTTGGTATCATTGGTTTACTAATGCTTGGCTCCTTCTGTGTTACTCAGCTTCTACTATTATTTTACTAGTGCTCGATACCTATAGTATTTCTGCTTTCGTCGGCACTTGAATATTACTTGGTACCTAGAGACACTTGGCACTTGATCTTCACTTGGCACCTAAAGTCACTCAGCACTTGATCTTCACTCAGCACCTAAAGGCTGCTTGGCACCTGAAGATCACTTGACACACACTAAAATTGAACTTTCTCGGCTTGAACTGAGAATCTATTCAACACTAACTAGAACTTAGTTAATCCTTACATCATGTGTCTCAGTGTGTCCATCCTCTGTGTCTTAGAGTATGTCATCAATGCACCATTTCATCAATGGCTTAGCTGATCCTTATACTTCATTACAACATCATAACTTCAACCTTTCTCTAGGTACTTTAGTTAAATCTTATTGATTGCCACCTCCTTGTCAATCAACCAATTGATAGTATTTGGATCACTTAAGCAATTGTCATTCCTACAAGTAGCAAGTTTGACATCAATGACAAAACAATGATTGAAACGTTCTTTACCAATTCCATTGCTCTTCATTCATGATCTTTTCAATCATTTCCAACACCTTCAAGGTGTGTGTCAACATTGATCTTGTCCAATATTTCAACTACCCTCATAAAATCCTCTAAAGCTTACACTTACTTTCTGTACATGAACTCTTATCCTCAATATATTCTTCCTACTACCATTTCTCTTTCATCACCCTATCAACATGTTTGAGCATACCTTTCTATGGTCTTGGCCTATCATGACTTATCTTTCCTATAGGAGCACTATCTATATTCAAACAGCTTGAGCTCTTTCTAAAAATTCAAAAAAAAGAAAAAGAAAATGTGCCTAGTGAAAACCACTTCTTGTGGCACCTTGGTAGCAAAAGTAAAGATAAATAAAATTTATCCTATGGTGAAAACTACTTCTTGTGGCACCTTGGATAAGTACCATGATGAAAACCTGGCAAACATGTGTCATGCGTAATTCTTCCATCATCCATCTATCCCCTCTTCTCTCTTTGATCTTGACAATGTTGAGCCATCTTTGCATATTGGCTATCTTATCCACAAGATTTTCTATTGTTCTTTCTCATTCAATCATAACCTCTATCTTGAGCTTTATTCTTATTTCTTTCTCCCATCACTATCCTATCTAGTTAACCCATTGGTCTTGATCACAACAAAGAAAAACATGGTTCTCATAGGTGTCTTGACATGGCTACTCTTTTGGACTACATGCTTCATGCTATCTCACTTGTTGACTTTACTACTTATCCAAAACATACTTCATTTGACTATTTCACCTCTTTCCCTAGCTTGGGTACTCTTGAGGAGTTAGTCCTTCATGATCACTTTCACTTGCTTCATACTCATTTCTTATATGTCTTTGCTTATCTACCATCTTGTTACTCCATCATGTCCTATAAATTGCTAGACATTGGGAGAAAATGATGTGATCTTGCTTGAAATCTCTAAAACGTTCTAAAAAAATCCAAAAAATCATATATGATGTTGAAAAAATCCTAAAAATTAGAAAATGTCCTAAAAAAATGATTATCTTAGTGAAAATCTAGCAATAGGCTCTTTGATGTATCACCAAAAAAATTAAAAAACAAAAAAATGAAAAAAATTGAAAAAAGTCCTGACAAAATTTACCAAGTGGTGAAAACCTAGAAATAGGTGCTACTTGAGACCCTTGCACCTATGTCTATCTCAATCACACACTTTGTAGCACATTTCCTAGATTGGAATTGTTCCTTGTCCTTGTCTTAGGGGCACAATTGCTTAGCCTATTTGAGGTCTCCTTGTGCATTAGGGTTTGTGTGGCAACTCACAAAATAGTGTTTCTCAACACCACCCCACAAAATAGTGTTTCTCAACACTACCTCCAACCTGACATCAAGTGTTTCTCAACATTTTTCACATAGTTTACCTACAATCTCTGATGTTGCAATATTTCTCACTATCAGATTCAAGTCTTAAAGAAATGGGCAAGTTACTTACACACACACTTCAACACTTAAACTACTGAGCTATGATGAAATTTATCTTCTTTTTGTGTTGTCTATGATGATTTCTTTGCTATGTGTTCCATCCCTAATAAGTCTTTTAAGGATGTCATGGACTAGAGGACTAGGGGCATGGGGCATGTTTTACTTGCTTTCTGCTTATGGGTATGCTTTGTTAGTCTATAGTGTTTTGAACATTCATGCTTATCCTACTTAACACTTTGGCTTACAAATGTATCATCCTTGACTATTTTTCACAAGACTGCACTCAAGAGTTATCTTGGCATTTATGCCTTGATACAGGTTTAATCTTGCTATACTAAACTTAGGGAATCTAATTTCCTAGTCACCTTGACTTATATGTCTTTGATTCTTAAGTTGGATTCCCACATTTCTATCTAACCTAGATCATATTCATATCCTCATAGTTATACTAGTGATGGTTGTATGATCTCATGATGTCCTTAATAAGGCTCGATGATAAAAAATAGGACCTACTTTTGCAACCCTTGCAATTGCACCTTTTCATACTAGCTTTCATTATATGGTTCATTCTAGCTTAGCTTTGCATTTTGCATGTTGAGACAGCTCTCTTATTTATCTTTCATGGACTTGTTAGCTAACTACATTCATCATTCTCTTGTATCTTTTCGATCTTATCTTATGTCTTCTTTCCTATTTCTCACTTCTTTATTATCTTACCATCTCATCTATGCTTTTGACCTATCTTTGCTAATCTTGGTATCCTAGATCCATTTTTGGGATTGAAATCTAAATTTGGCTTCATCTCACTAGTCAAAAATTTCTTCTTTCTTCTATGTAGTTGGCTGACCTATTGAGGCTTAATCTTTGAATCTTGTAGGGGAAATCATCATTTCTTCATTATTTCTACTCTCTTCCACTTCACCTAATTCTTATGCTTTATCTTTCTTGGTCAAAGTTAGTCAAACTGGGGCATATCTTCATTTTTTGGTGGTCACTCTTTGGTTCTAATCCTCTATATGTCATCTTGGACATTGCTATATCTTGATTTGCTCATATCTTGCTCATTTTTGCATCCCCTTATCTCATTTTGATTTTGATCCTGAGGGGGAAAAAATATTCGATCATCACCTACTATAACTATCTATTTCTTAGGAGCATTTGTTTGATCTATTCATTTTCTCTCAATCTATGTACTTTGCTAGGTGTTAGCATTCTTCTTGAATTCTAACATAATCTTTTTCCTAATATTCAGTACTACCACTATTAAGCTATACATTCAGGATGTAATATCTCTCTCTATATGTCATTCTTTGGAATTAAATATCTATATCTATCACTACAATCTTGGGTTCTTCATTCCTTGACATCATGCATTCCTAGATCGATCACACATTAGTCAAAGAGGGGAAAATGCAATAAACTAAAAATGGTCATCTAGACTATGAGCCCCCTTTCTAGTATTTTTCCATAATTTATCTAATGGTTATTTTTTATCAAATCCTAAAAATCTATTTATTCAATTATAACCTTTGGTATGGCCACTTTATCCCAAGTTCATATTTAATTAAAATAACATGTCCCCCTTTTAATTAAATAAAATTCCCCACTCATCTCTTATCCTAAGAGTGCACACATAAAACATTGTTCCTATTTTAGAAATAAAAGAAAAAGTTTTTTTGTCTACACATTAATTCACATTTTTCTATGTGAGAGGTATCTTCTACATTAAAAAAAACTTTAATTCTCCTCCACGCATTTCAAACCCTCTCAAATTTTAACCATTAATTGTGATTGGTTGAGATGCTTGTGCACATGGATCACTCCCACTTTCAAACTCCACCCTTGATTACATTCATCTTGTCTCTTAATCTCTACCGTCTATTTTTCTTCAAAGGGAGGGCTCTCTCCTCATTAAAAAAATTGTAGTCTCTCATGCTATTGCAATGCTACAAGTTTTCTTGGTGATTTTGGAGATTTGGAGCATTCTTGCATTTTTGCATTTTAGCTTAGCTCTCATACTACTTAGATTATGACATACTATTTAGCTTAGTTTCATTTATGCTTTATCTTAGTCTCTTTTTTAGCTTGGATTTGCATTGCATTTTATTCTAGATTCTGGGATATTGGCACTCTTTCCTTTACTCTTTGAATCTCTCATTCTATGGTGCACCTTGCAAGGGTTGCATATTTTGGTTCATTTGAGAGCCACCATCTCATAGCCTTTGCACATCATAGATAGAGAGCTATAAGCTAGCTCTTGAGACTCCCTCTTCCATGGGTTCTCTCAAGAATAGAGGTTTATAGAAGTGTGACACTTTTATGCACACACACATAGTCCATAAGAGGCTACTTCAACTGTGTTCAAGTTTGTATATGAAAATTTCTCATAAGATGCTTTGGCTACAAGATATTCTTCCAACTTCTTCTACACATTACTGATCTTTAGTGTTATGTGTTCTCTAAGTAGTGAGAACCATTTTATTACCCTTTATTTTCTAAGCTCAATGATTCTAATGTCATCATGAACTTTTGATACTCTTGCCTCATGTTCTTCAATAATGGTGTCCAACTACTGCAATGTAGATGTTAGTGATTGAAGTTTATTTACCTTTGAATTGATTTCATCATTGATATCATTTAGATAATTTTATGACATGATGCATTGTCCATACAACTTCATTCCTTTCTCTAGACATCTTCTTAACTCCTTGATGCTAATATCAAGAGTTTGCAAATCATTTCTAATATTACTACACACTATAGAAAACAACTATGCATCATGTTTGATCTGAGATTGGATTGATGAAATGCTAATAGATTAGTGAATTCTACATCAAAACATTTCACTAATTCCTTTTCCTTCAACTTTAATTCATTCTCTCTCACGTTGGTCATGACTATTTTCTATAATTTCTCAAGAACTTCTTCCAAAGTCTTCTCTAGATTTATGAATTTCTTGTTCTTGTCCAATAGTTTTCTCATTGATGATATAAGTCATTTCTAATCATCATCATCATTTGATGCAATGGATAGTACTGCTATCATAGGATATCTTCCTTTCATAGGTGTAGCCAACAGAACATTAGCCTCATGATGGAACTTAACTTTGTCATATTCTGTTGTAACATGTTTGAGCTAAGGTTTAAATGTTGATTCCTGTATCACAACTTTCAATTTGTGCTTTATTCTTTCATCCTTCTCTTGCTCAAATTTCTTCCTCTTTTCTTCTTCCTTTTTCTATTCTTCCTCTTCCATCTTCCTCTTCTCTTCTTCTTCTATTCTGTTCTTTTCTTCCTCTTCTCTCCTTACCTTTCCTTACATTTTCCTCATCTTATTTTCTTCTTTATTCATCTGCTTTAGCTTTATTTTTTTCTCTTCTTATAACCTTTCTTGTTCTTGTTGCTTTTTTTCTTCTTCTATCTTATTTTCTTTCTCTTCCTCTCCATTGTTAGAAATGGTGTAGTTGACAAAATTTTCAACAATGGCTTCACCATAATATTTGAATGGATCCTCCTTATCATCAATTTTTATATGTGTATTGTCTACTTGCATGGTATTAGTACTAATTGTAATTTGTGGTGATGATTCAGTCATCACAATGTCTTTGGCTTCCTCTGCCATTGATGTATCTACTAGTAAATTCTCAGTAGCCTTCTCTTCAGTTATTGTGTCCCTCATCTAGTATGCTCTTCTCCCTTGTGATATGGATTGCTCCCCCTAATTCCTTGCTCTTCTTTGCAACAGTGAGTGTGGAGGTCATGAATTTGATTATTGCTTTCTTTGTCTCCTCATTCACTTCCTCATAATTACTACACATCAACAAAATTATTCTAATTTTTCTCTCAACAAGGGTTCACTACCCTTCATTATTCTTTTCATGTCTTCATCACTATTAACTTCACAGAGTTTCCTTATCTAATTTTCTCTTATTCCTTTATCCTCATCTACCACTCTTTGTTTTCTATTAATCAAACTATTATACAAGTCTTGTGGTATGTATTTTTGAATATCTTCAAATCTCTTCTTTGTCAAAATCATAGGTCTAACTATTGCATTTTCTCACTACATTCTATCCATGTTACGATACAAAATTGTTGTTATCAATAATATGGCCATTCAAATTTTCAACTTTTGGTTTCCAGGGCTTCTTACCAAAAGTTTCCTTTGTTTTAGTCATAACCTTCTTAGCTATTCCATCCTCATATTTCTCTGACTCTTCCTCAAATTCATCTAACTCAATCATCTACAACGCTTTCCTCCTTTTTCTTGGACCACTGGATAATTGCTTTGTTCTCTTCTTAGAAGGTGACTCTATTGCCTCTTGTTTCACCTTGGCAAGTCTTTCTGATTTACTTATGCCTAGTAGAGTAATTTTTTGTTCTTCTATTATCCTGACCTTCTCTTCATCCTTCTCCTTCGGAATAGGTTGTACAATAGTAGGTTGTACCTGTGCTACTATGACATAAGGTGCACTTGGTATATGAGTGGAAGGTCTAGCTACTATGACCGGTGTAGCTACCAAAACCTCAATTTGTCCACTTGCTCTCATTTCCATAGCTATGCCCATTGCCTCTCTTTATTCCTCTATTCTCATGCTTGTCTCCTTAATAGTTACATCAATTTTCTTCTCAACTTTCTTCTTGATATCTTTGTTGTGAAGTTCACTATGAACTTCGTTGACTTTCTCTTCATATGTTCCCCATCTAGGACATTCCTTATCTCTTTCTGATTCCAAGATAATCAATGATGAATCTAAACAAGAAACATAACCCCTTTATCTTTCTTCAACCAAATTTTTTTCTTAATTCACTTATGTATTTTTTTTGGTATGTATTCTTTTGTCTTTTTGCTTCTTCTATTTTTAATTCCTCTTATTGCACCCTTTTCAGCTATTTTCTTTTTGACCACATATATCTTTCATTATCACAAGCCTCCCTAATTTTCAACACTAGACTAGATGTGCCTTGTTTCTAAATTATTTTATAAAATTCCTTCCATTCTTATTCCTTAATGTGATTCAACTTCTACTTGATGTGTATTGTCATGTTCATAACTAGAGTTGAATGGTATTCTTGGAATGTAGAGATTATAATTGATTTAAAATATTAGTTAATTTTAAAGGCTTTATTCTTGGCATAATTGGTGATGAAAAATAGTTGATACACATGTTTTTTCTTCCACATTTGGTGCACCAAATTGATTGAATCTTTTTCTCAGTTGGTGTATGTGCATACTCAATTTCAAAGCCTCGGATCAACAAATGTTGAGAGCAAACCTATAAAGATTTTTAAATTAGGATTCATTTTTTTAAACCATCAAAATATTGTAATAAATGATGTTGACAATAGTTGTGGATATTGGCTTTTCATTAGCCAATTGCATTCATGAGACAATAGTTACAATATGGAAAAGTGATGACTGAAACATTTAAATTTTTGGCATTTTCACCCTAAACACTTAGAGCTAAGCTTTTGAAAACTTAATAGATGTCAAATCACCACTAGTCAAAAAAAAAATTGAAAAAAAAGAAATTTGAAAGCTTTTTGAGTGGTTCTAATTGCAGATGCAACTTGGTGCTCTTGCACTAAGAATCTATTTATTAATGCAATTTTAGGTAAACCATTAATATAAGTTAGAAAGAATTATTATTTAAACCAAAATTACTTTAATTTCTATCAAATTTTTAATATCCTTTAAATGTTTCTATTGATTTGAGTGTACGGTTATGGAAATGATGTCCTTCGCACAGAGTGTAAGAGAAAAATGTTATGCATTCATAGAGAGCTCATTAAAAAGATAATAAAGGTTGGGTCCACAATTGATGGTATAAGAATTGTAGTAAATATATTTGAATACTTTCAATAAAGTTTTTTAGTGAATAGACATCTATTTAATCATTTACAAATTAATATTAAATATGTAAAAATAAATAGGATAAATTATACTTTAAAAAAAATACACATTAAACTATTAATGATGCACAAATATATGAAACCACTATGCAACAATAACTGTTAGAAATGGAAAAAGAAATATGTAAATAAGCAATACCAGGAAAGAATCTAAGAGAGTTAATGCATGAAAGGATATTACCATAAGATAGGAGAGAGAAATCTTCAAGATCCAACACCATGAGACAAGATATTTGGAAAGGGGAAAGCAAAGAAAACCCCTTGTGACATTATGAATGAGGCATGAAAAGCCTAAGAAGAGAGAGAGAGGGAGAGAGAGCCATCGCTAATACAATAATTGAGAAGAGGAAGAAAACCTCATTAGAAATGAGAGAGGAGGGTCATCTCTTAAATAGAGATGAGAGAGAGGAGTTAGAATGTAACTCCCATGTCTATGAATTCCACCATTCATAAGTGTGTGAGGCCAAGTGTGAGATTCCTCTTAAGGAGGAATAATCTAAATTACAAATTACAATAAATATTTGTCCTCACATATTCCACTAGAGGACAAAATAAGATGTAGTGGAAAAAGGACAAAAAAGAAATATATTAGGATACCTTGGCTTATATCTTGATATATTATAACAATAAAGAAAGGAGGTCTAACCTTGGTTTATAAACACACCAAGGAAAGATTACAACTTCTAACAATAACACTATGTTTTCATTGAATTGCATAGCTCTATGTTTTTGTATGTAGCTAGTAAGTGGGTCAAAAAGTTTTCTCTTAAAAACAATAATATTATTTTTATTACAAACAAGCCTGTAATACTTAAATCAAAGAATATTGAATTTATGCCACACGCCAAACATTGAAACAATATTCCAATGTTTTAGAAACATATGCCAAAGATAATGATTAATAAATAGCAAATTTTCTCCAATATTTGATAGATGCATTATGTTATATGTAGGACAGTGCAACTCAGTACATTTATTAGTATATTAAAGCTATAAGTAAGTGAAACATGAACTCTTTCTTTTATCTATGCTCAAGTTTATAATATACATATAATTGTAGATTTCTTATTGATTATTGTCAGTTTGTTTTTATAAAGGAATTTAGATTTGTGACTTCTATTTATTTTATTTTTATCAACTTTTAAAATCATGGTTTATAGTCTATAATTAAAACAAGTTTAAGTTTCATCTAATTCGTTCAAACATTTTGTTTGGTTTTATTTCCAAAATCTCTTCTAGGATTTTTTTCAATGAAAATGAGCTTTTCATTTTTGTAGTATTGTAAGGGTGCTATTATACATTTAGCTCAAAATTGAGTGTGTTTTGTTTGAATTTATAAGTGTTAAAATAGATTATTTTCCTCCCCCTTTGGTATTTAAGGTTTGACTGTTTGACTCTAAAAATAAACAATTCAAGAGTAAGTTATATGTTATGCTCCACTTACAAAGTTTTACCTAATTAATAAAGTTGAAGCTATGCATCACACAAAATTCTATACAAACATTTTTAGGATTTAGAATTTACTTTCATATAAATTTGAAATACAAAAGAAAATGTTAATTTTTACTTTACAATCCTTTCTAAATACTCCTTGGTATGGTAACCATTTAGTAAGTTATGCTCCACCTACAAAGCTTTTACTAATTAATAAAGTTGAAGCTATGCATCACACAAAACTCTATATAATCTTTTTTAAGGCTTAGAATTTACTTTCATGTAAATTTGAAGTACAAAAGAAAATATTGTCATATTTGATTTCTGGGCATAATTGTGTGAGTTTTTTTGATGACAAAAAATCTCACACAATCATGCATAGAAATCAAATATGATTGTATTTATGGATTGTGGAAATCTAATAGCTCTGACAAAAGAAAATGTTAATTTTTAATTTCCAATCCTTTCTAACTCTCATTTGGAATACTCCTTGGTATGGTCATCATTTCTTTTGCTCCACAACAAACTCATCAATTCACCCTTCAGAAAGCTTTGAAAGTTTTCCAGATGACAACCCTTCTACAAGTCAAGAGCCAATTCTTCATTCCAAACTTTTTCTCTATAATTACTACAAACACATTTGAGATGAAAAATAGAGCCTTGGTTTCCAACCTTCTCTAATGAATTGCTTCATTATGCACTATTATTTATCTATTGTGCTTCATTGTCTTAATCTTTTTATTTATTTATATGATTTTGATGTAACTTGTTTAAAATGGAATTGATGATTTGTCCTTAAGCTATAATTTTGTATGTTATAAATTATAATATATGTATGTTTATATTCGTAGTAATATATTTCTTGTATTCTAAAATTGAGTCATTTGATGAGAAAACATTTCTTTGAGGTATTATTTAAAAATTTATTTGCTAGTATCCTAACATGCCTCATCAAAATATTAGTTGAGAGCATACCTATAAAGATTTTTTAATTAGGATTCATTTTCTTAAACCATCAAAATATTATAATAAATGATGTTGATAATAGTTGTGGAGATTAGCTTTTCATTAGCCAATTGCATTCATGTAACAATAGTTACAATTTGGAAAAAGTGAGGACTCAAACATTTAAATTTTTGGTATTTTCACCCTAAACAGTTAGAGTTAAGCTTTTGAAAAATTAATAGATGTCAAATCACCACTAGTCAAACAAAAAATTGAAACAAAAGAAATCTGAAAGCTTTTTGAGTGGTTCTAATTGCAGATGCAACTTGGTGCTCTTGCACCAAGAATCTATTTGTTAATGCAATTTTAGGTAAACCATTAATATAAGTCAAAAAAAATTATTATTTAAACCAAAATTACTTTAATGTTTATCAATTTTTTAATATCCTTTAATGTTTCTATTGATTTGAGTGTACGGTTATGGAAATGATGTCCTTCGCATAGAGTGTAAGAGAAAAATGTTATGCATTCATAGAGAGCTCATTGCAAAGATAATAAAGGTTGGGTCCACAATTGATGGTCTAAGAATTGTAGTAAATATATTTGAATACTTTCAATAAACATTTTTAGTGAATAGACATCTATTTAATCATTTACAAATTAATATTACATATGTAAAAATAAATAGGATAAACTATACTTTAAAAATAATACACATTAAACTATTAATGATACACAAATATATGAAACCACTATGCAACAATAACACTATGTTTTCATTGAATTGCATAACTCTATGTTTTTGTATGTAGCTAGTAAGTGGGTCAAAAAGTTTTCTCTTAAAAACAATAATATTATTTTTATTACAAACAAGCCTGTAATACTTAAATCAAAGAATATTGAATTTATGCCACATGCCAAACATTGAAATAGTATTCCAATATTTTAGAAACATATGCCAAAGATAACAATTAATAAATAACAATTTGTCTCCAATATTCTAGGGTTCCTAAGAGTACATACGCTTTGATAGATGCATTATGTTATATGTAGGATAGTGCAACTTAGTACATTTATTAGTACGTTAAAGCTATAAGTAAGTGAAACATGAACTCTTTCTCTTATCTATGCTCAAGTTTATAATATACATATAATTGTAGATTTCTTATTGAATATTGTCAATTTGTTTTTATAAAGGAATTTAGATTTGTGATTTTTGTTTATTTTATTTTTATCAACTTTTAAAATTATGTTTTATAGTCTATAATTAAAACAAGTTTAATTTTCATCTAATTTGTTCAAACATTGTGTGATGAGCTAGCAACCTTGAATGCAAGATTCAAATGTGCCAAAACTTAGCACCATCTATCCATGTAAGTCTTAGCTCACCACCAATGTTCCTACTCATTGACTTAATTTGTCTTTCCCCCTTCTTGTAGCTCATATTTGCAAAACCTTAGGCTTTTAGTTTTCCTTATTTTAAAAGGTGCCAACTCAATGGAATAGTCCTTGCATTACAAGGAGGATGGTGGTTCGAGTCCATCATGGCTTAAAATGAATGAATTGATTATATTGTAGTTTATCTTTAACAATAATTTTTGTATTAATTTATACTTTTATACCATCTCTATAATAATCTCAATTATATATATTATAAAGACAATTATAATTTTCTCTAGGAGACAATAATACTATTGTTCCTTATTGTCTTTACAAGACAATAATTTAAGACACTGACTTAAAGAGAATACTTAAGACCATGAAGTTGTTATAAAGTCCCTAGGGGTCTTAATTCGAAGCCCCATTGGTGTCAAACATTCTACCACTAGGGGCTTCAAATGAAGCCCCCAAAATACAAATTTTTATGTAAATTTCTTAAATTTTCTATCAAATTTTGTCCTTCTGGGGGCTCAAACAAGGGCCAAATAGGCCTGTATTTAAAAAATAAATATACTAGATTATTCTACTCTGAATAAGCTTTCCAATGACTATAAATTTAATATACATTGTGTTCATTGATATGTTTTATTTGTAATTTTATTAAATATTGGTTGCTTGGCCATTTCACAAGTCTCTGTTTGAAGCTTTGCAAAAAATAGAAAATGAGAGAAAATAATTTTTGAAAAATATGTGGTATAAAGGTATGTGTGTTACCCTTCTAGAAAAACAAGAGAAAAACCATTTTGATTTATCCAAAAGAAATTAGATTGGTCAAAATCAACCTATGTCTAATTTATCATTAACACCACTTTACCATTGAATATAACCTACATTTTTAACGAAATTGAACAAAACCAACTAAAGTTGCTAGGTATTGATGTTATTAGCAATTAATGGTAAAACTTCTCAAATTAAGCTCTCAAAAATGTCTCATGATCCTTTAACTAAAAATACTAAGGATGCTCTCATATTTGCAAGCAATCCTAAGTGATAATTAGGGGTCCTATGATAGATTAGTGTATCATATGATCCCTCACATTAGGACCCAATAGCATACATTGATGTAACCTATGACTTCTAAGATCGATTAATGGTTATTAAGGGTCACAAGGAGTCATAAGAGGTCTTAAGAGATATTAAAATTCATATTTTTTTGGCAAGATAAAATTAAAATACTAGTTGTCTATATTTGTTAGGCTACATTTTTGAAAAAATTGCCACAATATAAAAAAGTGCAAAAGGATTTAAGAATACATCATTTGATGCTAGAAAAAGATGCACACATTTTTTTTTGTTGTCATTTTATTTTTCACTTATCTAAGCATTTTCTCCAACTCTTTAGCATTCCCTTCAACAAAAGTTAATCTAACACAAAGGCAAAGTGGAAAATTTGTATACCAAATCCAATTCAAATTGAAGCTTTCTTTTAGAGTTTGAATTAAATTTTTAGAGAGTTACTTGATCAAATTCAAAGATAGATGTTTTGATTTATAGGCATTCATGATTTTGACGTAGTGTGCATAAGACTTTGCTTCTTTATTTTAACTTTGAATTAAAGAACCATTTGGAAATTTTTGTTCCTACCATACTCTTCTCTTCTCTCCTTGTAGTAGTCTGATAAGTTTAGAGTAGCTTTTCTCACCTTCTTGTACAACAAAAATACTTTATTTTAGTGAATAATGATCAAATTTTGTAAGACTGTGGCTTTAACCCCATTGTAAGCAGCAATTTGTATACTATAAAAAGTGTATTCATAAAACTTTAGCCCAAGATTCTCACTTTGAAAGCTGTTAATGATAAAACTTCTCAAATTAAGTTCTCAAAAATGTCTCATGTTCCTTTAACTAAAAAGATTGGGGATGCTTTCATATTTACAAGCAATCTAAGTGGCAGTTCTTATAATAAGATGCTAACAAAGCTAAATTATGACAAAATGATAAAAAAAATTGTTATCCTTGTATAGTTATTTGTTACTATATATATATTTTAATTTTTTATTTATTAGAAAATTTTTATAATTTTAAATTTTAAATTTATTTGTACATGATAATATATTTTAAATTAATAACTATATCATTCACATTTCTTTAGGAGAAATTTAAATATATTCATTTCCACTTCTAACATGTATAATTGCAATAGGGGAGGGGACCCAGTACTTGAACGCGTTCCAATAGTTGTTATAGGAGTTGTTGACTTGATACCTACACTTATTGACTTAATGCCCAATTTTTTTGACGGCATTGTACCAATACTTTCGACTACAAAGTTCTTAGTACAATAATGACTACCCAAAATTTAATAAAATGTATGCCTAGGTATAAAAAATAACCAATGATGTGATGTCACATCAGTTGTACAAGTATGGGTACCCTTTATGTACGACCATTAGTCTCACTTTTTATTTTTGTTGTTTTGGATAACTTGGCAAAAAGCATGCTGATGTGGCATCATAATGGGTGATGTAGACTTAAAGCCTTAGTTATAAGTAGATGACTTGCCAAATAAGATGCTATAAAAATTGGGAGTGATTTGAAATTTCCACATAGGATTTTGATAAGCATGAAGTTAGGGTGTTCAAGTACTCCCCTAATTGATATAAGTATATGGAATTATTAGTCCCTGCCTTATAAGGCAGGGAACTAATGTTCCTAAATGTTGTTCTCGATACGGGCAATCAATTCTCATGGCTGCAATTCACACAATCTTCACTACATTCCCTTGTACACCATTTTCATGAATCAATGTCAAAAAAATCTGGGTTAGCATTCTGAAACTGGTCTTGTTGTTGGATCATATTGGCACCAACCAAATGATAATCGATTTGAGCACTCAATATACTTCTCGGTGCCATCTATTTGCCACTTAGGGAAGAATTTGTGCAATAGAATAATCTAATTTTGAATTAGAGTCTCAACAAAGAATTTTTGGATTAGAAACATGTGATAGAAAACCTCGATACATTGGCCATGTGAAAAATCAACATCCACGTAGCTATCAATGTGTAGTGCACACGAAAAAATCAAATTGTTTGGTTTTCTATAGATGTTTCTGGAACATCAATATATAAACATTACAAATTAGTGAGTTCAAAATCAGTAGGTACTTGATTTAATAGTTGGAAATAAGAGGTTTTTGTATGGAGATGATAGTGCTATTTGTGAATTGGAGACTAATTTAGTAATAGTAAAAGAAAATATAGAATAAAAATATGAATATATTTGAATATTATATTTATAATTTATAATTTTTTAAAAAATTAATGCATACAATTTTTTTTTTTTTAAATGTGTATAATTCTAAGTGAGATTTAAAATGGAATGTCAACATTTAATGTTATTTTTGCATTTAGCAATCTGTACTAAAGTAATTTAATAGTTTACTTTTTAAATGATTTACAAATACAGTTTGATTAAATGAATATATAAATTAAAACTATTTTTATTTTACGTTTACATTTAAAATTATTTAATAAATTAAAGTATACGTACTTACATATTTTTTTTCTTATTTTTAGGAAAAAAAATATTTTATAAATTATTATTTTAATAGAAAAAATTGTACTATATATATTTTAATATTTATTTCAAATGAATTTTATTCATGGTATATAGAAATTTGGTTTAATTAGATTTATAAAAGTTTTATTTTATTTTTAAATCTTATCTATCTAAAATCTCACTCCTAGCTTGATCTTTAATCAAATCAAACTTTACCCATTCAGATTGATAAACTTATTAAGTGAATCTATATATCTATTAATTTAGTTTTCTTCCAAAATATGCTCCGACTCAAGCTCAATCGAGCCCTTATTAAAAATAGAATATATTTCTTTTCATAAATGTACTCTTATCACATTTATAATCTTTCTTAAAAATATCAAATTGTGTTTTTTTAATATAAGGAAGGAACTATTCATCAAAATAAATAAATAAATAAATAAATAAATATATATATATATATATGAAGAGAAAAATAAAGAAAAAGAAAAAGAAAGACATATATATATATATATATATATATATATATATATATATATATATATATATATATATATATATGAAGAGAAAAATAAAGAAAAAGGAAAAAGAAGAAAGAAAAAGAGAAAAGAAATGTAGGTACTAGGGGTAATGGTCCAATTTCAACCTAAGGTTGAGTAAAGACCCTCCATTTTTCCTTTTGTGCTGGGAGTAGGCAATGTCCAAACGGCTAGGTAACGAAAACACGTTCCAAAGAGCTTGGAGTGCGTTCCATAGAGCTCGAAGTGCATCTACATAAACCCTCCCGTTATGTGCAATTTTTGTCATGAAATTTTGCTACTTTTCAACCATTCTATATTGTCGACATTGCTTTATTCTGGTAGGCCTGCCCACGTCTTATGCACATGATGTTAGACATCTATCTCAATTTTCACCAACTCCTTAAATGCCACGTGTCATTCGAATATTACTCTGGCGGCTCCATCAAGCCGTGTCGTAACCATGTCGTTGGTGAAAGCCTATAAATTGGGCTTTCAGTCCCCACTCATAACACATTCACTCTCTCTCACTTCACATCTCTTGTTGAGATTCCTGTGTTTGTATTTCTTCACAAACTCTCTTTCTCTTGCAATGGCATATTCAAATGCAGTAGAGCATCAGGATCGTGGGCTTTTCGGCTTGTTTGGCAAGAAGAAAGAGGAGGAGACACATCAGGAACATGCAGGCCCTGTGGAGGGACACGTGGCAGGCATAGCTCCACATGAACAAGGCCACCTAGGTGAGGCTCACCCTACCCCTATGTATGGCCATATCGGCGAGGCTCCACATACTCCTGTGTCTCATGGCCACATAGGTGAGATTCACCCTGCACCAGTGTCTCATGACCACGTGGAGGAGGGACTCATGGGAAAGCTGCATCGCAACAACAGCTCTTCCTCAAGCTCTATAAGTTTTGCATGCCCATAACTTCTTCCATAATATGTTTTAATTTCAAAGTTACACATATTTGAATGTGTTTTCTATGCATAAAACATATTTGGTGTACATGTCTAATTTTCAAAAGTATTATACATGCTACTTTTGCATTCTCACTTCTGCAAGTGCTCACATAGATTCCTTTCATTGTTCTTCATGAGGAGAAAGTGCATTCCATTAATTAAGTCTACTATTTATGTAAGTGTTATGTATCTGATCTGATGAAATGAACGTGTTTACAGTCTAGTGACGAAGAAGAAGATGAAAAGGGAGAGAAGAAGAAGAAAAAGAAGGGTGGATTGAAGGACACGTTGAAGCTTCATGGAGACAAGAAAGGGGAAGAAGAACATGGTCATGAAAAGGCTGAAGAAGAAGGGGGAGAGATGAAAGGGTTGATGGAAAAGATCAAAGAGAAGCTCCCTGGAAACCACAAAGAGGGAGAAACAGAGCATTGAAGAAGAAACTAGTTTTTCATTTTTATGGGGTTTGATTTCACCTTATGTTAGGTTTAGTCTGGCTACGTGTGTTTCTCGTCTTCTTGTTTGAAGCATACTATGGACTGTGTATGCATGCTATGTTTTTGTATAAATTAATATAATAAGATTGTAATGGTGGTTATATTTTTCTAATTGCAATGTTTTGTTGAGCACTCTCTGTTTCTTTTTTCTCATTTATTACAGAGATGGAGATGCATTTAATCACTTGAGATGAAGTAACAGAAAACAATATTAACAAGGGCTACACGCAGCTCAAGTCCCTGCCTAAAGTGGGGGTGTAAGAGAGTTTGAAAAAGCTAGCTACTAACATGATAATACTATCTAAATTGTCTCAAAGAGATAGTATCTTATGGAATACAAGGTACATGAATGGTTTGACTAAATGTCTCAAAGAGATTTTATCTTGTGAAATAAAATGATTGGAGGATATGCATAAAAAGACTTCTTGAATGTGTGACATTAGAACAAAAATTGTGGTTCATGTGTTTCTTTTGTTACCTAGAGCCTTGGACCTGGATTAACTAAAACATTCATGTGCACTATTCTATAGATTCTAAACTTTGTAAGTTATAAAAGTTATTCATACATAATATTATTAGAGATATAGTAGACAACAAGATTCTCAAGTATTATACCCAATTGCTAAGAATATGCATAGGTATACCTTAAAGACTGGAATAAAAGAAAAAATTTATATAATATCACCAATGCTAATGTTTAGCACAATAATTACTTGTGCCTTTACATAAGATTGCAAGCTACATGTTAAAATGTTGCACACATTATAAAAAATCACGAACACAGTAGAGGGGTTAAATTTAGAAAGCTGAATATTTCATAGACTAGAATTAACTAAACTTAATCAATTTACATTCAAAAATAGTTGAGTTGTACCACACATGATGCAATACAATACAAATTTTGATGGACAGAGGAAAAGTGCTCATCTTTTCAACATTGCAATATACTTTTTCTTTTATTGACGAAGAGTTCATTCTTAATAGAGATAGAACAAGAACATTAACAATTGAGAAATAATAGAATTGCAAAGGAAGAGTAATTCAAGAAAAATCTCTATCATGTTGGCATGATATAATCTCAAGGTAAATGCACACCTTATTGCAAAAAAATCATCACTCTTGTAAAGTATTTAGTTTATTTAATGATCGGATACAATGCAGTTTTATATAATATGAATATATTTTTATTTTATTTTTCTAACTCCATCTAGAGCATATGTTGCTTCATTTCTAACAAGCTCATTAAACCATTGTTTGTACAAAAAATAATAAAATCAAACAAATCCTACAACTTTCTTACAAAATATATGATTTTTAAACATTAAAATTAAATTTACATAGGAAATAGATAAACAACCTATGTTACTAAGTAGATAAGAAAACGTAGTGAAAATAATTTTTATATTATTAAAAATGTGCACCAATTAAATTAAATTAAAATTTACTTTTATCTTGTTAAACTATAAAAACATATTATGATTAAATTCTAAAATAATTCTTCAATAAAATAGTTTAAAAAAATAAATAGTTTAACCAAAAATATAAGTATAATAAACAACATAATTATTTTTTAATTAACCTTATTTTACATCACAAATGTAGATAAAAACCCCTTGAAATGAAACAATGACGTAAAAATACTATACATTAAGATTTGTTAACTTTAATCAACATAAACAGTTATTGTCTGAAGCTAATTGTTGTGGCAAAAGAAGAATGATGGCATTCTTATACATCTTCTAGGCCCTTAATTTCACATCATTGATAATTTTCATTGTCCAAGTGGAATCTCCGATACAAGAATAAAAGTAGAACCCTTATTACAATGTAGGTTCTCACATTTTATATATCCAAATTGCCCTCCCCTAAGAATTGATCTTAATTTTTCTTTTCTTTTTTGTTACAATCATTGCCATGTTGAATTTTTTGGCATGATTTTCCTATTACTATTTTATCATTGGACACATTTTGGGGCACAAATCATAAAAAAATTCTTGATAAGAATTTCCATTAAAATTTCCAAACCTGAAACAATGCAAAATTCTTTAGTGTTGCCCACCCATTGCCACACATGAAGTAGAAAAGAAAAAAAAGAAAAAATGTATAGATATGGATGAAAAAATAGACCCAGCATCACTCCAAAGTAATGAAACATAAAGTATTTCTTCATGTGTTTGTATGCACAAGATCAATTTGCTTTCAAAGATGGCCTACATATTATATAACCCTGCAAGTTCTAAAAAATTGTTTGCACTTTGACTTGACATACACATGATGCTAAACTAGTTACCAACAAGAATCAAAACCCTAAGAACTCTCGGCCACACTAGCACAAAAGGTATTTGGCCTTCCAAATGTAGCCCACCAAAGTTATTTTTTTGTGATTTGCAATTGGTTTTATATGAATCAGCAACTGGTTTGCCTTTAGATTTTATATTTTATATATAAATGATTCATTTTAATGTTGAAATGTCTCTACAACTTTTCCTTGAATGGTGATGAGAAACTAACCACCCCTTCTCATTTCTATTATTGGCAAGGAATCAAATAATGCAAAGGAGCACAGGAAATTTCAGCACAATCATCAAAATCCTCAACCCTATTAAAGAAGGGTGCTCAATCGTGGATGCCTTTGTCAGTTTCACTATTATCTACCATATAAAATTTTAGTTTCCAATTGCTTGAAATCAACTAAGATGAAGAAATTGCCATAAATCTATTAAGCTCTAACTGAAAGGAACAAGAAAATCAGAGATGATATCACCATTGAATGCATATTTCTCAATGTTAGAATTTATGAGCTCTTACTGCAACTAGATTTTTAAACATTTTTGAAAGGAAGTGCTAGAAATCATATCCTTCTACAACCACCACTACTTAACAAAAAAATCCTTTAAGCCAACATTCTTTGAATTTTAATGGCTAAAGGAAAGTTATTATATGGAAGACATTTTTTTAAAGGAAATCAATAAGGAAATTTAAATCACACAATATAGTTTTAGCCACATAGATAAATTCATAACAAATAGTTAGGTTTGTTCAAAGTATAAGGGTTGAATTTAAAACTTGTAGTTTAAGAAAATACTCCATCTTTGACTGGATGCTTTTGCATAGTGTGTGTGGATTTCTTTATTACGATATTGCCTTTGGTAATGGTTTCCTGTTTCCAGTTGCAATTCATCATGAGACTCCCAAGTTTAACTTGAAAGCATCCACAAAATATTATATGTTTTTTAGAAGCTTGGCTGGTGCACAAACTCACAAAAAGTTTCCATCTATATCACCATGCAAACAACTTGTCTTCCTATAATTAACATCACGAAATTTGTCAGAAACATTTGGAGTGTTATTATTAGAATATTATTATTTAGTTTTTGGATAGAACAACCACTGTGGTGCAAATAATAATATTATTATTTAGTTTTTGGATACAACACCCACTATTATACAAAATTGATTAATATTTCAACAAAAAAAAGAAAAGACTCCCAAAAAAAATGTCAACAGCCAATAGAAAAATGGAAATTAAAATGTTTAATATCATTTTAATAAAAATGTTTCTTTAGATCATAGATTTAAGGAATGCTGCACAACTTTCTAAGAACAAATTAATGCTAGAGTTGCAATTGCAAACTTTAGTCCCTTGGTTTACGGTAGGGACTAATAATAAAGATAGAGATAGAGATAAATAATAGTATACATAATAGTATTAAAAACTAGGATAGAGATAAATAACAATAGACATACAACAATAACAACATAAACATATATGTAGAGTAAAAAAGGATAGATAATATAGAGGAGGAAGTGGAAGAGAGATAAAATAGTAAGATAGAGAGATACCAACATAAGTTGTGTGAGAGAGAGAATTAAATATAATTATTTTTCTTAATAAAAAAAATAGTCAAAATAAAATTATGGTTATAATAAAGAATTAAAATATATTATATTTTAATTAATGAAACTAAGAATTTAATTTTTATATAAAAACTCACATTTCTATAAGAAAAAATGAAATGTATTGAAATATAAAAATATTTTATAAGTAAAACTAATTGTTTAATTTTACACAATTAGAGAAGGTTTACTATTTAATGTTTTGTATTTCCAAATTTTTCATAAAATTAAGTAATTTTTAATTATGAAATAATATCTATATAATTTAATATGTACATTTGTAAATAATAAATAGACGTAATATATATAAATTTGATGTTGATGAATAAATATGATGTAATAAATAAGAAATAAAATATAACTATTTAATTTTAATACATAGTTTATAAAAACCTAATAATAATTTATATGTCTTTTAGAATTGAATTATTTCTATTTTGTGGTTATTTCTTTAGAATGTTTTTTGATATAAAATATAATTATTAATTTAATATTAAAAAATATATATTTAAGTTTTAAATGTATTTAAAATAAATGATAAATTATTTAAATAAAAAATATTAATAGTAATAAATAATATAATTTAAAAATTGTAACACTTATCAATTATACATATTACAAATGCTATTATAAAATATGATTAAAAAATAATATTGTTTAATTTATTTTTATAAAAGTAAAATAATAGTAATAATTTAACTACTTTTATTAAAAAACAAAAGTTTTAAAAAAATTAGCAATTCAAATACAAAGATATAACATATTGAAATTATATTAAAAAGACATATTTATTAGTTATATATATAAGTATAATTTGAACTTATACATTACATAAAGTTTTAGGAATAAGTTATATCAAATAGTAAAAAATAAACATCACTATAAAACTAATAATAAATATATTTAAAATAAGAAATTAAAAATATTTAATAGATTGTGATAATTAATATTGATTAGACATGTTGTGTGAGGTGGAAGATAAAATGATTGAAAAAATAAAATCTTTTAACTTGTCACAAATGTGGAAAAGATAAAGTTATTATTAATACATTCATTAATGCAAGAAGAAGTTGTTAGAAAATATTTGTATTTTTTTGTTGAAGAAAATTAATTTTCTACCCCACCAAAAATAGTATGGACCAATAGAATGGATGAAAAATGTGATTTATAAAATAATGAAAAATCAGAAAAAGATATAAACATTTGAAATCTCATATAATCTTTTAAATTCTTGGATTTGATTGGTTAGTGTTAATGTCATATTTGGATTAACATGAATGCATAAGTATTCTTGCCATGGCAGGAACTAATAATAAAGTAATAATATTAAAAAAAAATTGAAATTTTGAAATAAAAAGGTTTGCAAGATCGGAATTCTACCTGGAAGACATGGAATGCATTTTCTTTGGTTTTTTTTTGAGGAGTCATATGTGCAATATTTTTACAAAGGCATACAAGTAAAAAAGAGTGGGGTTCATTTGGCATCTGTTGGAATGTTCAAATATGAAAAGAGTACTTATGAGAGGGGGGGGGGGGTGAATCATAAGTATCACACTTTATCCAATAAAACTTTTAACTTAAAGTAAATTGCATGCATGTAAATACATCAAATAAACATGTAACAACACTCATGCATCAATAACTCATAACACTAAAATTTGGTAACCCATAAACCCTCCAAGAATAAGAAGGTAAAAATGGGGTGGGGATGATACCCACAAAATTTACTGCAGCAATATTGTTCAACCACTTTTGATGGGTTTCCCTGTTAAAGGCCTGGCTTGTTAAAGGCTTTACACTGTATTAATAGTGACCTGGTTAGAGGATTTACAAATACTTAACATGAAGTGTCACCCTGTTAAAGGATTTTAATCACCTAATCAAAAGGATCTATAGAATAGCTGTAAAGCTAACCTATCACCATAGGATTTTCATTCTAATACAATTGCTAGAGAGTATTAGATACAATAAACTTGATAGATTACAATCCTTGATTGTTGAATGCAAGCTCCTTTTCCACCTTCTCTTGATCTTGATCCTTTGTGATCTGATAACCCTTGCTTCTAAAAACAGATTTCCTTATGCACCCTTGTATGTCCTTTCATATATTTTACAATGAAATTTCATCTTTCTTATAAAGACTTCAAAGACTTAGGGTTTGATTTGGATCTACGATCCATATTGAATCTCAATTTCCTGCTCAATACTTGTCTTTTACTAATTGGTTGCATGCCTTTATCATTTTTCTTGTTGGCTGCATGTGAATTGCACAAGAAAAATAAAAGATTCAATTTTATCATTAAATCCCTCGAAGTTTACCTTCTGTTGGCTACAAAAACTGTTTGCATCATAGTTTGTACAATTTCAAACTTTTATGCTGTTCTACTGAGTTACTCAGCTCCTGAAGTATTGCTGATACTCGGCACATGTTGTTTCCTGGATAGCTCGGCACCTAAAAAAAATTGTATCACTCGGCACCTGTTATACTCGACACTTGTTAACACTCAACACCTGTTACACTTGGCACTTGTTAACACTCAGCACCTGTTAACACTCGGCACCTGTTACACTCGGCACTTGTTAACACTTGGCACCTGTTACACTCGGCACTTGTTAACACTCGGCACTTGTTCTTGATCTTGGTTAAGTGTATTGACACTCAGTTGTCAAATTTATTCTTTAAGCTAACAATCTCCCCCTTTGACATGAGTGGCAAAAACACTTAATTAAGATCCTTGTGACTCATTAATTTATCCTACATTCAAAATTTGCTATCTAAAAATTTGCTCCCAAAATTTGCTATCTCCCCCTTTTATCATACTTATCATTTCATTCCTGTACTTAACTCCCCCATATTTAATCACTTCTTATTACTCTCTTATTACTTATTCTCCCCCTTTTTGACACTTATGTCAAGGGTCTTACAATGAAATGCCATAATAAGCCAAAAATGTGCTATTTACTTCAAGGAGTACCTTCAAAGCTGCATCCCAATTTGCTAATGCGACATCCAATGTCTTATGCTGGATGGCAATCTCTGCTACTAGGTGTACAAGTCCATCAGATAAAGAAAGATTGGGGTCTTTCCTGAGGACTGTCTCTGCATTTATCTGCTCCTTGTGAAGTAGTTCCAAATGAGGAGTTATTGACGATTGAATTTGCATCAATTTAGCTTTTGTGGTTGCCTCCTCTGCTGCTAAGACAACTAACTCTCTTTGTGTGTGAAGCGATTGGACAAAATGCTTCTCACTTTGAGCTAGATTTGTGGGGAGTTGCATGCTAGAAATTTTCAGATTGTTTTCCAAGCTCAGTATTTTCTGGCTAGTGTCCTATGTGAATGTGGAAAAATCACACAACTTGTTGTACAGGGAAAAGATGTTTCCTAGTACAATTTTAACTGTTATAACTTTCTTTGCCAGTTCTTCTTGAGATAGTGCTATATCACTGGATATTTTACTATTTACCTTACCTTGGAACTTCCTTTCTGACCATTCAAGCAATCTGGCATTTGTTTCCTGGTCTTCATTAGTCACTTGGTCAACTATATCAGATAGTTTCTCTATAATTGGTCTTGAATCATCTGGAGATTGTAAGCAAAAAGCTTTTGTGAATATATCTTTAATTTTATTCAAGGTAAGCTTATGCTTGTATTCTTTTCTTAGTGCTTCTTGTCTCCTTCTTTTGTCCAATGCACTCTAAATTTCATTAATCTTTTCTTCAGTAAGAGTGCTAGATTCATAATATGGGATCTTTATTTCTTCATCAAGCTCAAGAACTCCATAGTGAAGTTTCTTGACTTCCTTTGATGAGCTCAAGCCTGGTGTCCTGATTTGTCGCTGTAACCCATCTGTGCTCGGTTGCTGAAGAGTCTGTGTTGGAGTACTAGATTTTGGTAATGCAACCATTGTTTGTATTGTAGTCTCCTCTTTCTTCTTTGTCTTATCTTTTTCTTCAGCTTGAATATCCCTTTTATGATTGCTAGGTGGGGTTGAACTTGTTGGTTGTTCAGATGCTTCTTTTATTTCCCCTGCTGTTGTACTCGGCATTTGGAGTGTATAAGTGACTATACTTGGTGGAGGCGGTGGTGGAAGAAATAGAATACCAGTAGTTTGTATGGTCAAGGATGGCACTTGTGCTTTTACCTTGACTATCTCTGTTTTAACTTCTGGATTCTGTAATTCATCAGCACTGACCAATACATGATTTGAAAATAATTTTGCTACTAGTGATGATTGGTCAAGGATTTCCAAATCCTCTGCAGTTAATGGATTGATGTTTGGATTTGAAGTGTCTATAACATCTTTTATCTTTATGATATCCGCAGGTGTGATGGTGGCATGAGGAGACTAGGAGGACATACCTGTATATCTTGCATACTTTGATCTTGTGGCTTAGCTGTATCTTTCTCTTCCTCTTTCTCCTCAATATGTGCCTCTTCTTCCTTTTCTTCTTTACTCTTCTTCTCCACTAGTTTCTTCTCTTTTTCTTTGGTTTCTGACACCTTCTTTTCCTTTGTCTTGGCACTTGCCTCTGCCTTATATTCTTCATTATATACATCTTCTATTTCTTGTAAACTATTTTCCACAATCTTGTGGATTTAGTAACTACCTCTTCAATTTTATTCTGCAATATGCTGAATGCTCTATACTTGGGATTGAATATGTTATTATGCCTTTTTACTAGATTTATTACTTGATCTTTAGTTAAATCAAGCAAAAATCTAGCTAATGTTGACTCCCTTATCTCTTTTTCTATTTGTAAACAAAAATGCCATTTATCCTCTACAATTTTATACAATTCTCTTGGCATAGATTCATCTAATTCTAGAGGTGTGTGCTTATATTCAGCCATTATAGCATACAAAGATTCCTCTAATTTATTTTGCTCTTCTTTGGTGAGCTTGGAAAAATTCAGGTTCTTTAAACCTTTTAAATCATCATTCCTAATTTTTGAACATAATTTATCAACAACAGTCTGGGGTTTGTGTCTTACCACTTGAAATTGACTATTGTCTTCTGACTCTATTTTCTCCTCATCTGTTTCAGGTTGGGGAATAAATTTCCTTTTCTTTGACTCAATAGCAGTCTTCTTTGAGTCTTTCTTCTTTCCTTTTTCCTCCTCTTGGGCTTTTTGTGTTGTAGTCCTTGTGGTAGGTCTCTTTGGTGCAAGAGCAGCTACTTTCTTTCCCTTGGATTGAGGAGTAGAAGGAGTTGTGGTCTTTCTCTTAACTGGTGCTTCCTTGGCTTCTTCTACCTCAGCACTTTCCTCTTTATCTCCGCCTAACCCTTGAGTCAGACCTTGAAGTTTATCTCCTTCTTCTTCAATGTCTTCTCCTTCTTCTTCTGCTGTTCCTTCTTCTTCCACACCAAATTTTCTCTTGATTTGTCTCACCATTTTCTCTTTCTTCTTTACTACTAAAGCAATCTTCAAATCTGTTATCACCTTTGATTTGACAACATCATAGGTTCCAATTTTTTTTGCATTTTTATCAGCTTCTTCTGCAAGTAGGGCTGTTATTGCTGCAGAGGCTTGATCAACATCAAGTTCATAACCTAGTGGCCTAAGCCATCTTACTCTAGGTATAATTGCTTGTATGTAGGTATAATCTATATCTACAAGAAAACAAATGTCTTTTTCATATTTCTCAGTCAATGAGACTGGAATTCTCATTATTTTTTTCATGGACTTTTTGAAGTCCTCAAAGTAACCAGTCATTTGGGCATCAAAATTTTCACCCATCTGTTCAATGTATCCATTAATTTGTTCAACAATTATTTTATCTAGATTCCATCTTACCTTACCCATAGAAGGAAATTCTTTCATTAGATAGAAAAACATGCACATCAAAACTGATCCAAATTTGCATTGAGCTCCCTTGCTCTTCCTTATAGCTCCCAGATTTTCATTAATCTGTTGAAACATGAGCTCTACCAAATCATAAGTGTGATCCCTTTTGATTATCTTGTATGCAACATCAACTGCTATACAAGGTACACTGTTTAACCTGCTTGATTGATATAATTTATGTGAAATGATTCTCACAACAAAATCTAGTAGGGGATTTGTGACTGTGTCGATAGTGATTCCTCT
Organism: Cupressus sempervirens; assembly: GCA_028749045.1. Classification (NCBI taxonomy): domain Eukaryota; kingdom Viridiplantae; phylum Streptophyta; class Pinopsida; order Cupressales; family Cupressaceae; genus Cupressus; species Cupressus sempervirens. The sequence goes on from CM053786.1 coordinate 19,756,730, forward strand.
ATTGTTCCATTTGGCACCTGTATTTTTCTCTATTACTTCCCTTTTGTCACTTCGTAGGGTCTTTGGCAGATCTAGGGTTGGAATACCAGTAACCCTATGAACAGTTTTCTTGGTGAATTTTACTGGCCCTGACTCTAACCAAAAAGCTCCATCATGTATTCGATTCAGAACTATCCGTACCCATTCAGTTTTGAAAACAGTCAGAAATGCTAGGTTTTGGTTAATCCTTTTCTTTCTATTATTGAAAACTCATTTTTCAGTACTTTGTTTTCACATAGTTTATCATATGCATTAGAGATTTCTAAGTCTCCTATGGCACCAATTTTGCAATTATAACATCTGTGAACATCTTGGACCATGACAACTTTATCCGAATTAACTGATAATGCACCTGCAGGATCATTCTTGTATGCTACTTCTGGAATGGGCTTAAATTCAGGTTGTTTAACTTCATTGCTGAACAATTGTACTTCATGACTCTCTATACCCTTAGTGGTTCCTAAACCAGATGCCATTGTTTGAAAAACTAGAGTTTATGATTTAAACAAGTTTATAGGTCCTACGTAGCTCGACACTTAAGTAAAATACCTTAAATCGATACAACTTGTCTTGAGTCGCTGTTGAAATCTTCACAAATGGCTTCTAAGCTAATCTTGATCTTCTCCACTCTTCTTGACTTTTCTTCTCATTTGAATGGTGGGAAAATGATCAAAAATTGGATTTATGTACCCTTCAAAATAGAGTAATAAATGCTTAGTATGCTGCCAACTATCTACTCGGCACTTGAAAAGTTTCGTCATGACTAGGCTCCCGTTGTGTTTTACTTTACTTGGCTCTTATTGATATTTCACAGCTTGGCATCAACTATCAACTTGGTCATTGTTAGCAACTCGGATCCTGAAGGCAACTTTGACATATCTTCACAAAAGTTCTCAATTTTGACTTAGCATCTTTGGTTATTCTGATTTCATTTTTGCAGTTCTTATATGTCTTGGGACTTGATTTATGATGTAACTTGGTTTATCAATCCCACACACTTATTCTTTGCTTAATTTGATGAAGTGTGATCACTTGACCTATTAGGTGAAGTGATCTCTGTACTTGATGTGCTATACTCATCTTTCTTCCTCCATGTCTTATTCATTTCACTTATGATATGTCCAACATCTATCTTTGCCTTTCCATTGCTGAACTCAGAACTTGATGCCTTTGACCTTGTTGGGCAATTCCTGCTGACATGACCAATTTTTAAGCAACTAAAACATGTAGTTTGACTCAACCATCTTTTGTAGTTCTCTCTAAAATGTGTTCTTATGCAGTTCTGTGGGATATGTCCATATTCTTGACAATAGTGATAGCTGTACTTGCAGTTATAATCCCAAAATTCATGGTTTGATGTCTTTGCTGGTTGATTTACTGTCCACATAGACTTTGATCTACATTCAAAATCTCTATGTCCATACTTTTTGCAATTATAACAATGTCCATCAAATCTTGATGTCTTGATAGTTTGGGTTCTGCATTCATATGCTTGATGACCTTGCTTCTTGCATTTATGACAATGATTTATGCTTTTGGGTTTGTCATGCTGATGGGCATTCATGCTTCTACAGACATTAGATGTATGTCCTTTCTTTCCACAGAAATGACATGGGGTAAAAGCACAAACCTGTCACCTTTTATAAAGAAAAGTGATATTAGAATGTGACAGTTCAACATTAATGACAAAAAAAATGGTATTTGAGTTTAAAATATAAAGATAATGTAAACTGATGAAATGTGTAGAATTGTATGAATTTTATGCCTATAATTTTTATTATTTTTTTGACTAAGAATTTATTAATTTTATTTTATTTTGAAGTCCCTTTTTTAACTATAAAAAACATAGGATGTAGTTCCCGTCAAACAAGTATGTGCAAATCATCTTTTTTTGTTATGATTTGAAAATATTTTATAGATGACATGTATAGCTAGTGCACAAAAAAAGAAATAATTATTTTTGATGTATATTTTCTTTGTTATAAGTACTCAAGTTCGACCTTGTCAGAATCCAACAGTTTTTTCCTCCCGTCAAAACTTCCCTATCAAATCTATACCTTCTTGAAAAAAATTACATATTCATGAAGAGGATTCTCTCCTCTAGTGATAAATATATATTTTTTATTTTTTTGATATGATTTACTATTTTTTTTCATTTTTTGAGAGGGCATCTTCTGAAATGTTGAAATATTGACTTATAATATTTTTAGATTACAACATATTATAACTAATCAAAACACTCAAAAATTTATATAATGATGATATTGAATCTGAAATCTATAAAAGGGTATTTTTAGTTTTTTTTAAAAATTGAGTTTTGATAGAGAAATGAGATTTGACCAAAACAGGTTTTTGTATCACAAACGGTGACACAGATCTATTCTTTTACCCCATGTAGGTTTAACATTTTTGCCTTTTTCACTTCTTTGTTCTGCACTCTTTGATGATTCTCCTACTTCAGTGCTGTTATATCCAAGCCCTGTTGTATCATGGGTTGATCTTGGAGATTTTAGTACTTGCTCAAAATATTTGATGGCTTCACTTGATTTGTTGAGATTTTTTGCCACCTCTCTTTCTCTGTTCAATTCATTCTGCATTTTTTCCTTTTGCATCTTCAAAGTAGAGATCTCAATATCTTTCATATTAAGTTCATGATGAAGATTCATCATTTGAGCAAGTGTATCCATTTGCATGTTTGAGATCCTTGTCAATTCAGTACATTTTTCTTCAAGTCTGTTTGCAAGATTCCTTTTGTCATTTTCCATCATGACCTTATCATCAACTGCTCTTTTCTGTTGTTCAGTAATTTCACATATCATTATAGCCCGTGATTCATGTTTCATCCTGAGAGATCTTATCTCATTTGCTTGAATTTTATTTTTCTCCATCAGTTCTTCTATTACTGTATCAAACTCTTTAGTGTCTCCACTGGAAAATATGTTGGTGGTATCAATCTCCTTGTAGTGTATATCATTTTTAGCTATGGCTAGATCCTTCCTCTTTTTTAATGAGTTTCTCAATTTGTTTCTGAATTCCTCCAAGCTATGTAGAGCAAGTTGCACATCTATCACTTGATTTTCAATGATCTTTCCAAGTTTGAAACCTTCCGTCTTTAGATCTTTTCCTCCAAGCTATTAGGCTTTTCCTTGTGAGAACCTAGATGGCTTTGATACCAATTGTTTGAATGTTCAAATATGAAAAGAGTACTTATGAGAGGGGGGGGGGGGGGGGGGGGTGTGAATCATAAGTATCACACTTTATCCAATAAAACTTTTAACTTAAAGTAAATTGCATGCATGTAAATACATCAAATAAACATGTAACAACACTCATGCATCAATAACTCATAACACTAGAATTTGGTAACTCAGAAACCCTCCAGGAATAAGAAGGTAAAACTGGGGTGGGGATGATACCCACAAAATTTACTACAGCAATATTGTTCAACCACTTCTGATGGTTTTCCCTATTAAAGGCCTGCCTTGTTAAAAGCTTTACACTGTATTAATAGTGACCTGGTTAGAGGATTTACAAACACTTAACATGAAGTGTCACCCTGTTAAAAGATTTTAATCACCTAATCAAAAGGATCTATAGAATAGCTGTAAAGCTAACCTATCACCATAGGATTTTCATTCTAATACAATTGCTAGAGAGTATTAGAAACAATAAACCTGATAGATTACAATCCTTGATTGCTAAATGCAGGCTCCTTTTCCACCTTCTCTTGATCTTGATCCTTTGTGATCTGATAACCCTTGCTTCTGAAAACAGATTTCCTTATGCACCCTTGTATGTCCTTTCATATATTTTACAATGAAATTTCGTCTTTCTTATAAAGAATTCAAAGACTTAGGGTTTGATTTGGATCTACGATCCATATTGAATCTCAATTTCCCGCTCAATACTTGTCTTTTACTAATTGGTTGCATGCCTTTATCATTTTTCTTGTTGGCTGCATGCGAATTGCACGAGAAAAATAAAAGATTTGATTTTATCATTAAATCCCTTGAAGTTTACCTTCTGTCAGCTGCAAAAATTGTTTGCATCATAGTTTGTGCAATTTCAAACTTTTATGCTGTTCTACTGAGTTACTCAATTCTTGAAGTATTGCTGATACTTGACACATGTTGTTTCCTAGATAGCTCAGCACCTAAACAAAACTGTATCACTCAGCACCTGTTATACTCAACACTTGTTAACACTCGACACCTGTTACACTTGGCACTTGTTAACACTTGGCACCTGTTAACACTCGACACCTGTTACACTCTACACTTGTTAACACTCGACACCTGTTACACTCGGCACTTGTTAACACTCGACACTTGTTAACACTTGACACTTGTTCTTGATCTTGGTTAAGTGTATTGACACTCAGTTGTCAAATTTATTCTTTAAGCTAACAGCATCTTGTGTGGAAAAAATGATTTCTAAATGGTGGAGCTTCCACATTATAAAAATAAATGCTGGAATTGGAAAATGATTAAGTGCTCCATTTTGTTTGGTTTTATTTCCAAAATCTCTTCTAGGAATTTTTTCAATGAAAATGAGCTTTTCATTTTTTTAGTATTGTAAGGGTGCTATTATACATTTAGCTCAAAATTGAGTGTGTTTTGTTTGAATTTATAAGTGTTAAAACATATTATTTTCCTCCCCCTTTGGTATTTAAGGTTTGACAGTTTGACTCTAAAAATAAACAATTCAAGAGTAAGTTATATGTTATGCTCTATTGGTGTTCAAAACTGCCGAGCAACAAAATGCTCAATATCATAGTGAAATGATTCACAAAATCTAAGGATTAGCCAATTCCCAGTAGTAATTATATGAACAAACCACTATAACCCAACTTCAACAAAACCATAGGATGGTTTCCTACTCTTTAGGCTCTGCTAAACCAAGGCGGGTATACCTAGGGATGATTGAAATGCAAACTGTGGCATGAGATTACTTCAGTTTCATTCTGATTCTCATCTTTTACCCTCCTGCACATGCACAGTTTATCAATTTTCTCCAAAAGATTCTCAAATTTATATACATCCCCTATAAGTAGATCTGGTTATAAATCTCCTTTGGTTTACAAGTGTTTTTGAAATCAATGGCTATCTAAAACTCAGAAAACCATATGCAAATGAGTGCTAACCAGCATTTGTAACTCTAAACAACATGGAATGAAATGATTTTGATTTTTTTATGTTAAATGATTTTATATGTAGTAGTAGAATTCACCCCTGCTTACTTTTGATCTATGAGACCAGTGCCTTATCCATTGGGTAGAGAATTAGCTATTGGTGGGAGATCTAATTCAAATAACTTGTAAATGAATTAATTAGTTGTAATCAACCATTTCCATTCTTATGAAATATCCTTTCTATAAACTCATAAACCCTACTGATTCATTGAAGCATTTCTATAATTCCTTGAATTAAAAGCAACAATGATATCAATATACAACTTATCCAGATTGCATTTAGCCAAGTTAAACCTTATTTAAAATGACTTCAAAGTAGATAAACCCATGAAAAGGAGACAGAAATTGATGACACAAATATAATGTAAATACCCCTTTGTATTATCCTTTCAAATGACTAATACAATAACCAATAGAAACCAATTGAAAGCCCATAATAGATTGCCTTTTCTATCATTTCAATTTGTTATCAAAAAGTACAATTTGAAGTAAATTCAAAACACTTGCATACTACTGGACCGAATGAATGTACTTTTCTTGAGAAACACACAAATTCTACAAGTTTTAGACCCTCACAATGCCTTGAAAACTCATTTATATAGGCATGAGTTGCAACAAGCAAAGGGAAATTGTGATTGATAGGTGTCCTTTTACAAAAATAAGTACATCAACATTTTACAAAAATATCTGGACACCTTCATTCAAAAAGAAACAAAAAATAGTTGCAGATGACAGCTAGAGCATAAGATCTTTAATTTTGTCTTTTTCTCTAACTACTTCCTATTGGTAAAGCTTTGATTTTTGTGATTGCTTTCCAAACAAATATTTCTCCTTTGGTGGGTCATTCACATTCCTTGACTATTGTTAATTCAATAATAGTTTTTTGCCACCTGGCATCAGTAATCACCTTCCCCTATATGATAAACCTACTCATTTCAGTTTCAACCTTGAATAGGGTATCAATTAGTTTGTTGAAAACACATTCATCAATATCACCCAAGAAAATAGATGCCACCTGTGGCAAGTCTACAATATGATCAAAAGAACTAGACCATTCGTTGAAATATTTTATCTTGTTATCAGGATTAATAACAGAAAGAATTAAAGAATAAAAACCACTTGTTAATACTTTCATTTTACTTTGAATTACTACCAACTTCCCTATGAAAATTTGCAATAGGTCTTTCACCTTATCCATACCCTCCTTCACAGTAATAACTTTATCTGGGAAATCTGGTTTCTTGGCTAACAAGGGTATCAGCTATCAAAGAATTGCATATAAAAACCCCATTGTTGAAAAATTGGCTCAAGCCATCCAATTGCATCCTTGCATACTTGTTCTATAGACTGTAGATTTATGAATGCATTATAAGCATCTTGAGATATCCTTTTCAAAATGCTTATTCTATGGTTTAGTACATTCATCAAGACATCCTTTTTGGTGGCACTGTCAAATTGAGAAACTCCTGACTACATACTAAACACAGGCATTGGCACTATCACCCCTATAGGTATTTCTTCTATTTGGGCCTTTACTTCTATAGTGTGCCTTCTTTCTTCCTCTTGTCTTGGTGCATGTTTTGCCTCCGCTACTGTCTTGAGTTATTCTTTGAGGGATATTATTTCTGTTTCTTGATTTTTAATTTTCTCCTCCAACTCTTCTATTCTTTGCTTCTGTAAATGGCTCGTTTTGAGCTCTTCTTCATATATTTTTCTAATATCAAGGCACTCATTGCACATTGCAGCTAGCTTATCCTCTATTTCATCTACCTTCTCTTCATTCATAAGAGCAAACTATTTAACCAAGTTGGAGATCTCTTTCCTAGTAGAACTGTCCAATATCCACACAATCATATTGCCCTGCACAGTCTCTTCTATATCCATCATTTTGGGCTTTTTAGTGTCAAGGGATACACTCCATATTGCTAGGGTTTTTGTGTCTATATTAAACCCAGACCCTCTCTTAAAACCCTCACTGCTAGTGGCTTCATAATTGATGGCCTTGTCTTGTCTTCTCATTTGATCTAGAATAAAGGCCCTCTAAATATCCCAATGTGGTATTAGAATCATACCACTCCTATGTACCAACTCCCTGGCTTCTACAGAGGTTATTGTTTCACTTTCAGGATCATAAGCCAATAGTTTTTCAACTAATTCCTTATTCTTCTTTGGATCCTCTCCTGGCATGAGGCTTAATGTGAGCTCATTTTGTTTGATTTTATAAAGAAAACTTTTAAACTCTAATAATTTAATGAAATCATCATCTTCCATGAACTTTTCAGATTGAATGAGCTTTCCATCCAATCTTGATGCTGCAACTTGTAGATCAGTAGAGGCCTTCCCTACTTCTATAGCCCTTTGGTGAAAATAATTTTTCCTAATATCAACAAAATACTCACTATTCCCTGACATTACTTGTAGGGCTCTGCTTACCACCTTTTCAGGGATGTGCATTGTCTTTTGTCTCTTATTTCCTTGTGGCACCCAGGTTGAAGCTGATGGTTTCTCCTCTTCTAACTCAATCTCCAATTGTGTATCTAGCTTAGGGGATTCTCTATTTATAATGGCTTCCTCTCCCTCTGGCTCATGAGGCATTTGTGACATAATTTCATCAAAATTATCCACCATTCTTCTCAAGTTATTAGGATATGGAATCTCTATATAGAAACCCTTAAAATCAAGGTTGGTCCTCTTCAAAGCCTCCTCCACTCTCCTTGTCTCCTCATATTTCCTTAATAACTCATCAACCTCCCCTGGCAATTAAGTCCTTTACAGGGATTGGCTTACTTGGAGGCAAAATGTATCCCCTAATGGCCTTGACCTTACTAGTAGTGTAATTGTTAGGGTCATACATCCTATAGGGCCCAGTAGCAAATTTGTACTGGCCTAAATATTCACTTAATTCCTCAAAGGCATTCTTGCCTATTTCAAAATCTCCTACTTTAAAGGTCCTACAAACAAAAGTAGGCTTGTGCAGAGAGGGAGGGATCATTTCTTTATTCATCAATAAATTTTTTAGGATAAACCACAGACAAAAATAAAAACTACATGCAAATATAACCAATAACAGAAAAATAATAGAACACACAGAAATGAACACAAGGCACCAAGATTTAACGTGGTTCACCCAATCCCTAGGCTACGTCCACCAAATAGCAAGTTCGATCTTATTACAATCCAGTGATTACAACCTGATTACAATCCGTAATCCCTTACAGCTCAATACCACCGCAAGAACCAATTTCGTATCACAAAATTATGAAAAATACCCAACCCTAAGCCCTTTTATACAAGTATTAAACCGCTTTAGGGTTATAACATGTCGGCCATATGTCAGCCATAATATGTCGGCTACCATTTCGGCTATTGCCCAAATTTTTTTTTTTTTTCCCCACTATTTATGAAGTATGTACAGTACTTTCCTGATCAATCACCACAATCTAACAATCTCCCACTTGGGGACTGATCAGGCTCCACACTAAACAACAATCTCCCACTTGGAGACTGATCCTATAGCAATACCACTACCACATGGGGCTCCCACTAGATCAAACCATCCTAGACTCTACTGTTCTTTTATTCATGTTCAGTCTAAAAGACCAACCGAAGCTGAAGAGGAGTTTAGCTTCTCCCTTGTTACAACCTTTGTCAACATATCTGCTAGATTTTCATTGGTATGTATCTTCTCCAGCTTTAACTGTCCATCCTCCAAAACTAACCGAATGAAATGGTACTGCAACTATATGTGTTTGGTCTTAGAATGCAGAGCTGAATTCTTAGCAAGATGAATGGCACTCTGACTATCTGTGAACAAATAATTATCCTTCTAAGGATGTCCCAATTCTTCCAAGAATAACTGAAGCCATATCATCTCTTTGGCTGCCTTTGTAGCAGCAACATACTCTACCTCTGTAGTGGAGAGAGCATTAATCTTCTGTAACCTAGAAACCCAGCTCACGGCTGCCCCACCAATAGTAAAGACATAACCTGTAGTACTCCGCCTGGTATCAATATCCCCAGCCAAATCTGAGTCAACATAGCCCTGTAAATCAGTAGTAGAGCCCCCAAAGTGTAAACACTTATTGGATGTTCCTCTCAAATATCTGAGAATCCGCTTGACAACATTCCAATGCTCAAATCCTGGATGACTCATATACCTGCTAACAACTCCCACTGCATGTGCAATATATGGCCTAGTGCATACCATAGCATACATCAAACTTCCTATAGCTAAAGCATAGGGTACCTTGGACATCTTATCCTCCTCTTCCTGTGTCTTGGGACACATCTCCTTAGTCAATTTCAAATGACCAGGTAAAGGTGTGCTGACAACTTTAGTATTCTCCATAGAGAAACGTTGCAACACCTTCTCAACATAATCATCTTGAGATAGCGTCAATGTTCTGTTCTTCCTATCTCTGCAAATCTTCATACCAAGGATTTGTTTTGCTGCCCCCAAATCCTTCATAGCAAATGCATGTGCTAATTGGTGTTTCAGCCCCTTAATATGATCCATGTTAGACCCAGCTACAAGCATATCATCAACATATAAACATAAAATAATGTAGCTATCATCATCCAACCTCTTAAAATAAACATACTAATCTGAATGACACCTATTATATCCATGCTTATGCATAAAACTGTCAAATTTCAGATACCATTGCCGAGGTGCTTGCTTCAAGCCATATAAACTTTTCTTCAATTTGCACACTAAGTTCTCCTTAGCTTTGACCTCAAAACCCTGTGGCTGAGCCATATATATTTCTTCATCCAAATCACCATGAAGAAAGGCTGTTTTAACATCCATCTGCTCTAAATGCAAATCTTTAGTAGCCACAAGACTTAAAACAGTATGAATAGAAGTCATTTTAACAACAGGAGAAACTATCTGATAAAAATCAATTCCTTTTTTCTGTGCAAATCCTTTTACAACTAACCTGGCCTTAAATATTTTCTTACCTCCTTCCTCTTCTTTCAACCTATAAACCCATTTATTCTGTAAAGCCTTTTTACCTGCAGGCAACTTGCACAAATCCCATGTCTTATTTTTCAGCAAAGAGTCCATTTCATCTTTCATTGCAGACTCCTACTGAATCTTAGTATCCACCTGCACAGCTTCATCAAAACTTTCAGGTTCACCAGCATCAGTAAGTAAAATAGAATACAAAGAGGGAGAAAACCTTTGTGGAGGTCTAATTTGCCTTGTTGACTGTCTAACATTCACTGGTGTGTGTGGTATTTGTTGTTGCAGTTGTTGCACATCATGAGGAATGGCTGGAACATTAGCTTTTGGAGTATCATCCAGCACTACATAATCATCTTCTTTCTTCTCATGTTGCTGCAACAGATCTTTGTACAACACTTTCTCATTGAATATGACATCCCGACTTCTAATAATTTTAAGATTTTCAAAATCCCAAAGCCTATAACCAAATTCATTAATGCCATATCCAACAAAGACACATTTCTTTGATTTAGCTTCTAGCTTGGTTCTATTTTCAGAGTCTATATGAGTAAAAGCTTCACAACCAAAGGTCTTGAGAAAAGAATAACTCACCTTCTTACTAGTCCATGCTTCCTCTGGAATACCATAGCCTAAAGGAGTAGAGGGACCTCTATTAATCAAATATACTACAGTATTGACAGCCTCCGCCCACATGTGTAAGGGCAACCCAACATGCAACCTCATGCTCCTTGCGCGCTCCATTATAGTCCTGTTCATGCGTTCAGCCACTCCATTTTCCTGTGGAGTCCTTGGAATAGTTTTCTATCTACGAATACCATTAGTGGAGCAATAATCTTCAAATTCATGACTGCAATAATCACCACCATTATCAGATCTGAGACATTTTAATTTCTTACCAGTCTCATTTTCAACCAAGCATTTCCATTTCTTAAAAGTTTGAAATACATCAGATTTCTGTCTAAGGAAATAAACCCATGCGTTTCTAGTTGTGTCATCAATAAATGTAACATAATAATGAGAGCCACCAAGGGAAGATACCTGGGCTGGTCCCCATACATCTGTATGCACAAGCTCTAATTTCTCCTTTTTGTTTTCCTTCCCTATCTTTACAAAACTCACTCTCTTTTGTTTTCCATACACACAACTTTCACAGAAATCCATATTCACACATTTTAGACCTGGTAAAACTTTCCTTGAATGAAGTACTTTCATACCTTTCTCACTCATGTGCCCAAGTCTATTGTGCTACAATGTTGTATCAGAATCTACAACAGTTATTTGCTCTCCCTGCTCAACTGCAGTAATTGTTCCTGAATATTCATTTTCTCTGAAATAATCAAAGTAGAAGGAACAATATGACCTGTACAAAGATATAAGGTGCCTACTTTCACACCTTTTGCTACTACAAGGGAACCTTTTGAAACCTTCCAATTTTTATCATTAAAAGTAACTACACGACCCTCATCACCGAGTTTCCCTGCTGAAATTAAATTTCTACTTAGTTTTGGAACATGTCTTACCTCATGTAGTAGCCAATGATTCCCATTCTGCAACTTAATCTTAATTTTTCCCTTTCCAACAATCTGACAGGGTTCATTATCCCCCAAATAAACAAGCCCAAAATCCCCTTGGACATAATCAATGAAATAACCTCTATGAGGTGTAGCATGAAATGAAGCACCAGAATCTAAAACCCATGAATCATCAACACTCTCTAAAGACAGAAGCAAAGCATCCTCTTCGGATTTGTTACTTACCACATTTGCCTCCTTGTCTCCATCTGATTTATCTCCTTCATTTTTCTTTCGATTCCAGCAATCTTTCTTTTTGTGCCCTGGTTTCCCACAGTACTAGCAATCATTTGGTCCTCTTGATTGAGACCTCCTCCCCTTTGACTTTCCTCTTGATTTCCCATGATTTCTAGAGTTACTTCCTCTTTCAGTCGTTCTGCCCCTACTTTGTGCATTTAAAGAACTTCCTGATGTAGATCCACCTGAGGATTTTCTACGAGTTTCCTCACTTAAAATAACACCGATCACATCATCATATTTTAGGGTACTAGATCCAGGAACAGAATTACTCACCGCCATTACCAAGCCATTCTAGCTTTCAGGCAAAGAACACAAAATCAAGAGAGCCCTAATTTCTTCATCAAAATTGATACCCACAGAAGATAATTGACTAGTAATAGTATTAAACTCATTTAAATGATCTGCAACAGCTACACCTTCTGCCATTTTCATATTAAATAAATGCTTCATGAGAAATACCTTATTTGAAGCGGAAGGCTTTTCATACAATGTCGCTAGGGTTTTCATCAAATCTTCTGTCGTCTTTGCTTTTGTAATATTAAATGCCACTGATGGTGCCAAGCATAACCAAATGCTTTCGAGTGCCTTTCTGTCCAAAAGATCCCATTCAGCCTCTGACATAGTTCCTTGATTCTTGGCTTTTCCTTCCAACGACTTCCATAAATCCTTCTGAGATAAATAGTCTTCCATTTGTATCTTCCATAACTGGAAGTTCTGCCCATTAAACCTATCAACCCTCAACTTACCCTCATCTGCCATCGCTCCCACTCAACTGTGAGACTCCCACTTAACCGTGAGACTTTCCTGTAGAGGATAACTGAAAGACAACCTTGCTCTGATACCACTTGTTAGGATAAACCACGGACAGAAATAAAAACTACATGCAAATATAAATAATAACAGAAAAATAATAGAACACACAGAAATGAACACAAGGCATCAAGATTTAACGTGGTTCACCCAATCCCTGGGCTACGTCTACCAAACAGCAAGTCCAATCTTATTACAATCCAGTGATTACAACCTGATTACAATCCGTAATCCCTTACAGCTCAATACTGCCGCAAGAACCAATTTCGTATCACAACATTATGAAAAATACCCAACCCTAAGCCCTTTTATACAAGTATTAAACTGCTTTAGGGTTATAACATGTCGGCCATATGTCGGCCATAATATGTCGGCTACCATGTCGGCTACTGCCCAAATTTTTTTTTTTCCCCACTATTTATGAAGTATGTACAGTACTTTCCTGATAAGTCACCACAATCTAACAAAAAATTGCTAGAAAAATTCAATAATGGCCAATCTAGGAGGTAAATATTTAGGTAGAATATGAGGAGGCTATGGGCATGCAAACACTTTGATTAAAGTGCACTCCTTAAACAAAAAGATACTCCCCCAGTTATGATCTAATTTGGTTTTCTCATCTAAGAAGGAGGGCCTAAGAAAAATCTTCAAAACATTTGGTGCCCTAAAGAAAGTATGATCTAATTGCCTCATGATAACAAAATTGAATAAATTGAAGAACACAAGGTCATTTGAATAATAGAAATTCTTATGCCAAATACGAGTCCAGAGTTGCATAGGTAACTCACCAAATTCAACAAAAGTTTGATCAATGAAGTCCCCACTGATGTATCCAATGTTGTTATATAGGATAAGGTGCATCAACAATGAATAATGGTGGAACTTGAAGTCTTCCATTTCTCCCTTCTTAGCATCACAAATCTGCATGTGCATACTGTCAATGATGAAGGCCACATAATCATACTCCTTATGGTGGAAAGGGTCCTGTATATCACATGGCATCAGGAAAAGAGAACCATACACATAATCCTCTGCACCATCACTTCCCAACACTTTGTGCAACCCATACATTATGTTTTTGAAATAATTCTTAAACCTACTCAAAGGTAGAAAATCCCTCACCTTTTCTGGAAGTAACCCTGCCTTTTTTACCTTGTAAGGAATATGTGGCAGCATAACATTGTTCACAAAATAGGTTTTGTTCCTCTCAAACTTTCCCTGCAAATATGCAATGTCAATAGGCACATGCATTTGTCCCATTAATCCAAAGGCCTCAACAAAAGAAGTTCTATCTAATGTGCATAATACACTCCCATTATGCCTATGGTAAGTCTTGGTTATTGGATTGTAGGAGTTTATTAGGGCTTTCAACAAATCAACATCAATGAATACTTCAGGAAATATCAATTTTACCATGTTTCTGTTCCATGGGTTACACACTGTCACGCTTTCTATTCTATTTTGCTAAAAGTACATAAAAAGATCATAACCAGTCACTCTAGGGCATTCAACATCTCGAACAAAAACATATGGTTCTTGAAAAATATGATCATTTGCAAAAATAACATTTGACGACCGTGGAAGGAGGTTCAACCAGTCTTTTGCATGCTTGTTTGGCTTTCTGACCCTTGATTTTTTCTCAGTCTTTACAACACTCTTTTTTCTTTTCCCTTTCACTATGACTTCCACAACATCATCACCTTCATCCTCAACATCAACCTCCTCTTCAGGGATTTCCTTAACTTCTTTGTTAGCCATGTTCTCTTGAAACTGTATTTTGAATTCTTTTGCAGTAGCATAGAACACACAAAGCTCTATAACTTTCAAGTTTCAGAATGGAATAGAAAACAAGCTTCTTCATAGTGAAAAATACACTGACATTCAATCAAATCTTTGATGTTTTAATCATACAACTACTAGCTTTTTAATAAATTCAAGCATGCACGAGCTTTAAAACTATTAATACAAGTTGTCAGCAAGGTATATCAATTGCAAATTCTAATCTGGGTGTACTTTTCAATGCTTTATTTTACTTGGCTATGGCAATTTTGTCCTTTTTGCTTACTTGGTATGACACATCAGCATTTTTCCTTTCAAATCTGGTCTTTCGCCCTTATGGTGAATCAAGATCTCTAGTCTTCGTAACTCTGAAAACACCTTTGGCAAGAAATCACGTTCCTCTGGTGATGCCTTAAAATATCCCAAGTGTAAGAGTGTTAACCCCTTTTAAAACATTGCATTAAGATATTTTTATGCCTTTATGCAACCCTGTACACGTATCAGTAGAAACCCTAAAAATTTCTTCTATGTAGCTCCGCTCACTTCATTACCGAGACATCGTAAGACTTCAAAATTTGATCCTCTGATCATACAACCTTAGCTTCACCCGTAGCATCGAAATATCTTTTAGCTTTCTTTTATTAATCCTTTACGCCATTACGGGTTACCTTTACCTCATATGCTCAGAGAACCTTCTCAAATGATAGCCCACTCCTACATTTACCCTTTCATGAAAACGTAAAGCCCTTTCCTTTATTTCTTTCAGACCATGTTATGCTTATACGCTGAGACTAAACTCGTAACCATGGAGAAAGGATAAAACAACCCTTCAGTCATAGGTTTAACTTGCAAGCGTAAGGGCGTAATGTCAAAACTTTTTTTTCCACCTATTAATGACCCAGATTTGATCTAAAGAATGAGAAAATAATACCGCCGTTGATTTTGTGCACATGCAAAATTTAGAACTTAAGTTGTATGCCATGCAGGTTGGGCCCAACTGACATAGATGTCGTGTCTTCATCTAATTTTCTTGCACCAGGGCCCATCTGACACTTCAATAGGTCCCACTCAACATTTTTACTGCTAGAACAAGGCTTTACAGTTGTTCGTGAGCTCAGAAATGTATGCACATAAACACATCTGATCCTTACTTTCATTCTTACGAAATCTTTTTACCCGTAGAACCGTAAAACCCTTCATGCACCCTTTTAGATCAAGCTTTATGCCATGCTAGGGTATTACACCCTTATGCTATCCATTGAAACGTATATGCGTAAATCATAACTCTATACCTCTTTGCCCCTTTGCTCAAACTACTTACTTGTAACCTCGTAACAAGATTTTCCAAAGCACAATACACCTTTACGCTTCTTCACTTATAAAACCATTCATATGATTGGGAAGCCTCTGGCCAAACCATTCCACTACTATGAAGAACAAAAGTGTACCCACCTAGAACATGAAATCGTTTACACTGTTACACTACATTATGAAATGCAACCATGAAAACAAAAGGAAAAAGGTACTCCACTCTTACGTGAAACTCCACACCATAAGACCATAAAGGATGAATTTTAAGCACTTTACAAATTATTCTCACAAATTTGAAAGGAGACCCAGGGTTTTCAATACTTAGGGAATTTTCATGGCTATGTTAAAGAACACACCTTAAGAATTTAATAGAGTTTGACAGCACATGAAATAGGGCATGACTAGGGCAACCCAAAAAAATTCAAAAATATGAGTAATGAAAAGCCTAACTTGCTTAATTCAAAAACTTAAATTATTTTTCACCCAAATTTTCAGGATTTTTCTACACTGTGAAAAATCAGACCAACATGCTCCACTTACAAATTTTTACCTAATTAATAAAGTTGAAGCTATGCATCACACAAAACTCTATATAAGCATTTTTAAGACTTAGAATTTACTTTCATGTAAATTTGAAATACAAAAGAAAATGTTAATTTTTACTTTACAATCCTTTCTAAATACTCCTTGGTATGGTAACTATTTAGTAAGTTACGCCCCACTTACAAAGCTTTTACTAATTAATAAAGTTGAAGCTATGCATCACACAAAAATCTATATAATCTTTTTTAAGGCTTAGAATTTACTCTCATGTAAATTTGAAATACAAAAGAAAATATGATTGTATTTATGGATTATGGAAATCTGATAGCTCTGACAAAAGAAAATGTTAATTTTTAATTTCCAATCCTTTCTAACTCTCATTTGGAATACTCCTTGGTACGGTTGTCATTTCTTTTGCTCCACATCAAACTCATCATTTCACCCTTTAGAAAGCTTTCAAAGTTGTGTAGATGACAACCCTTCTACATGTTGAGCCAATTCTTCATTCCAAACTTTTTCTCTGTAATTACTACAAACAAATTTGAGATGAAAAATAGAGCCTTGGTTTCCAACCTTCTCTAATGAATTGCTTCATTATGCACTATTATTTCTCTATTGTGCTTCATTGTCTTAATTTATTTATTTATTCATATGAATTTGATGTAACTTGTTTAAAATGGAATCGATAATTTGTCCTTAAGCTATAATTTTGTATGTTATAAATTATAATATATGTATGTTTATATTCATAGTAATATATTTCTTATATTCTAAAATTGAGACATTTGATGAGAAAACATTTCTTTGAGGTATTATTTAAACATTTATTTTCTAGTATCCTAACATGCCTCATCAAAAATCAACCAATGATATATTGGAAAAATTTAACCTTTGTTTCATGTAATTTAAAGAGGGGGCAATTAAATGTCAATTTATTGAGATAGGCTGATAAAACCATGGCAATTATTTAATGGAGTGTGATAGTTTAATATAGTTTGAACTTGGTAGTAACATTAATTTAATACCAGTGTGGTTCTTATAAATGTTGTACTACTTAGATAATTAAAAAATCATCGAAAAGCCATATATGATAGAAGCAGTATGAAAACATTTGTAAGAAATCTTATAAAAGATGAATAGGCCCGTACTCTAATTTGATATTGATTACATACTTTTATAAAACAATTAGGTTGAATTTAGATTTGTGATTTCTTTTTAATTTTATTTTTATCAACATTTAAAATCATGTTTTATCGTTTGTAAGTAAAACAAGTTAAGTACCATGTAATTTGTTCAAATGTTTGTATGGTGAGCTAGCAACCTTTAGTGGAGATTTGGACGTGAAAAAACTTAGCACTCTCTATCCATGTAAGTCTCAACTCACCACCAATGTTTCTACTCATTGGCTTAATTTGTCTTGCCCTCATCTTGTAGCTCATATTTGCAAAACCTTGAACTTTTAGTTTTTCTTATTTTAAAAGGTGTTAGCTCATTCAAAGAGTGTCTATATTAGAAGAAGCGAGATTGTGGTTTGAGTCCATCATGCCCTAACATGAATTAATTAATTATATTGTAGTTTATATTTAATAATATTTTTATTTATTTATTATTTTATACTATCTCTCTAATCATCTTAAGAAAGAAAATAAGTGAGACTAAAGGTATATTTGTTTCTATAAAGACTTAATTGAAATTATCTCTAAAAGACAATAATATTGTCATTCCTTACTATCTTTATAAGATAATAATTTAAGACAGTAGTTTAAGACATACACTTAAAGACAATATTTAAGACAACATGCAACTTTATTTTTTCTCAAGTCCAGACAATTCACTTGAAAATTATCTCAGATATTGTCTTAAAACCCCCCTTATGTTGTAATGATGTTTTCATTGCATGGGAGGGCCATTTTTTCATAACATATTTAAATCTTTAGTAGGACTTGAAGTGGATTTAAATAGTCTTGTTACAATATTTTTTTCAAGAAAATTGGTCTACTTTTTAACCATCCACCATTCCATACTATTGACAATATTTTTCTCCCATTGGCCCACCCACATCTTATCTACATATTGTTGATATTTATTTTACCAATATATGAATGTCATGCATCAGTCAAATATTTTTTCAGTGGCACCAACAAGTCATGTCCTAATTGTGTTTCTCATGAAATCCTATAAATTGGCTTTCATTTTTCGATCTGACTTAATCAACCACACAAAATTTTTTTCCCATCTCTTGATATTCCTATTCTTTCCTTTTGTTGAGTTTGTATTTCATGACAAGTCTCTTTATATTGTAATGGCAGAGGAAAATATAGAAAATAATTAAGATCATGGGTTATTTGGATTTTTTGGTAAGAAGAAAGAGGACACACGTCAATAGTATGGTGGTGTCATGGTGTGCCACATGGTGAGTGTAGCTCCTCATGAGCAGGGACGTATAGGAAAGATTCACCATAACCATGTGTTTCATGACCAAATTGGCATAAGTGAAACTCGCCATGTGTATGGCCATATTATCAAGGCTCATCCTATATCCATGTCTCATGACCATGTAGGTGAGGTTCACCTTGTGCATGTGCACAACCACACTCACAACATTCACCCTGCACCTGCTGTCATTTGTAATGGCCATGTAGGTGAGATTCACCTTGTGCATGTGCACGACCACACTAACAAGATTCACCCCACACTTGCTCTCATGTCTCATGGACACATAGAAGAGGGAGAAGTCCATGGAAAAGGTGAGGAGAAGAAACATGAGGAGGGTCTCATGGTAAAGTTGCATCATAACAACTATTCTACCAACTTTGTAAGTTATTATTTCCTACTCACTTCCCTAATAAATTTTAGTTTCAAATTTTACTTAGATGTTTTTTTGGTGCATAAAAACTATTTGTTATATGTGCCTAATTTTTCAAAATACTATACATCCTACTTTCGCATCCTATTTTGTTGTTACTAAGCATAGATTCATTTCATTTTTCATACAAAGAATGTACAATCCATTTTATATCCGAATCATTTTATTGGAATGTAATATGAGGAAATGAATGTGTTGGTAGTCTAGATAATGAAGAGGGTAAAAAGGGAGATAAGAAGAATAAAAATAAGGGTGGATTGAAGGAAAAGTTATAGCTTTGCACACATGAGAAAGAGGAAGAACATTCTCATGAAAATTTTGAAGAAGGGGGCGAGAAGGAAGAGTTGGTGGAAAAGATCAAAGAGAAGCTCCTTGGACACCACAATGTGGAAGAAAAAAGGCATCAAGAAGTAATTGTAGATTTTTTGTTTGGTTTGACCTTATGTTTGGGCATTTTTCTTTGGTAGAATTGGGCTAGAAATGGGATGGAATTGTCCTTGTCAAATATGGGAATCAACATATTCTATGTTTGTTTAAATACATGGAAATATTATAGGGATTTGTTAATTCTCATTCACCCCCAAAACCATCATTTTAATCTTCCATCTAAAAAGGTAGAATTTTGGAAAATGAATTTCAATTCCACTTAAATGGCAATTGGGTGTGAATCATTTAAAAAAAAAAATTCACATGTGCCTTTTACCATGTCATTTGTCTCTTCCTTGTCTATTTCAAACTTTGCAAAATTTTTGTTGAAAAGTTGTTAATGAATTCTCACAAACCATTGATAAGATGTATGAATTGACTATCGATGCACCATATAAGGAATAAGTGTGACTTATGAACTTGATGTGTATCCAAGCCAAAACTGTAGTACATGATAATGGATAAACTTATATATTATTAAGAGTTTTGGGGAGGAAAAAAAATCTTTGATGTTGCAAGAAGTTATCAACAAGTTCATGTAGAATATTTCTATGGTGAACATAATACTTGGAAAAAAATAAATTATAGATTAGTAGTCTACATATGGAAGGCTCTTTGTTTGAGATGCATTAGGTGAATTGAAATTTATTCATGAATCAAAATATTATGAATGAAGATCTCAAGCATACTTTGAAAAAACAAATGGAAGAAAAATAAATGAAATTTGAGAGAAGGATTACTCCATTTGTCCACCTAATAAGGTGGGGTACTCGGTGGGATTAGATCAATATGTAGAGTAGTTGAAACAAGTTGTGTTGGAGCCTAAAAAAGATGCAGTTGGAGTTGTAGTGATTAGTGGAGTGAGAAGATCCCGACTGGTTACTGCCATTTTTCATCATCCAAAAATCCAAGGTGGGTACCAATAGCTTCTACTCAAGCTACCACTTTGTTTGTACAATTTTTTTATTTTATTGTAGCTATACTTTTCTTTCCTTTAATGATTGTGGTTATTGTTGGCTATTTTTGCCCCCATTCAGCCCATCATATAACTGATCTGAGAGATCTTCAATGGCCTAGATTCTTTGGTAGGTTAACACATCAGTTGGTGGTTGACCATTCATGTTATCCATAGTGTTTTTTTTCCTTTTTTTGAGTGGCTCAATCTATTCTTCTCTTGAGTAGCTTAGGTAGTGGCTCTGTCTATTCTTTGGCTGAGTAGCTCAGTCTCTTCTTTTTCCAAGGTGCATGTTATCCCTTCTCACATTGTTTTCACAAAAAAACACGAATAGGCTTCTTGTGGCCATGATACATTACAAGGATAGTTTATTTAATGTTAAGAAACTTCTTGAGCTTTTTTTTGTATGATGCCAATGCATCTCCATGCCTCTTTAATGCATATAATGATAAGATATTTTGGGATTTAATGTGTGCATTTATTTTGGTTTTTCCTATCATTTGAAATGGAAAGTTGCACTTCAAGATCAGATTTTATTCTAATATGAAATTTATTACTTTCTCTATAACTCAACTCCAGCCTTGTTGGGGTTTGAATTTCAAGTTTAGATATGAGTCATGCTTGAGCTCTTTAAAAAGCAAAGTTGTAAATATTTTCTGGGTTTTTCTCTAGTTCTTTTGCATGAACTTATGCTCTACAACTATAATTTCTTGTTTTACCATGCATTAATGAAATCTCTTGTTTTACCTCATTCTACATTTAAATATCTTGCACATATTCTTATTGCCCTATGTTGGGTGATTCTTGTATCTGTCTTTATCTTATATGTTGTGTTACTTAGCTAGTAATTGTCTTGTGAATGTTATTCCTGCAACATATGTTAAGTTATAACCTTCATATATGTATTTACAATGGTATAAGATTAGGAAATGTATATGTTGGATATTTTATTGGTGTCATGTGTATTATAGGTAGAGATAGTAACCAAGTTCAATTTGGTGCATCACCTTCTTTCCCTTTTAGCATTTACATTCATGCAATCCTCCTCCATTTTCTTCAAGTGGTAGTGTAGGTGCATCATGATTGCAAGGAAGCTGAATTTCTCTAGAGATTCAACCTTGGAGTACAAGTCCCATAATTGGAGGTCTTTTCCATGTTACATGAGGTTTTTGAGGGGTCATACCTCAAGCAAGAGTGTAGACTTTTGTGTCAATAGTTTTTTGCATGCCCGGCGCGACAAGATTTCAGTTCATAAGTCTACTGGTTAGCCAGTTTGAAGATCCATTCATTAAGAAATTGGGTGTTTTTCAATGCCATCATCCTTTAGAGGCATTCAAATAAAACACCATGGCATCTATATGCATCTTTCGGTTTCAACAGATCAAGTGCTGATATGAATAAATGATTTTTGGTTTTTAATGTTTATTTAGGATTTCTATAAAGGTTCTTGTTTAAATGATTTATCATGGATTCCCTTCATACAAATCCTACTTCCACTTTCCCCCTTATCATGAAGAGGCTATTCCTCAACCCTCCCATCCTCTATCTTAACCACACCCTAGTTATGACCAATATGATTACCTAGATCACCAAGAGATTGATTTTATTCCAACCCATCATTTCCATTTATGGACATGAATATGTGAAAAATTCCCCATCTAAGCTCATCACAGGCAAAGAGTTCTAGGAGTAGCAAGAGAGGAAAACCTAATCAAGCCTATGTATAGACTCCTTGAGTTTGGTTTCCCTTGCAACATCAAATGACTAACATGCTAAATCTCCTATAGATCCTTGCAACAACCTCAAGCCAAAGCTATTTGAGCTATAGGATCATTCAAATAGTTTGGAGTTCAAGTTTGTTAACCTTGGAAAGATTTTAAGCCATGTTAAGAATCCATTCCCAAATATAGATTGTGGGGACTTTACTTATGTTATGCTCATTATGACCTCTTGGATTAAGGAGTTGCAAGATGACAAGTGGATGTGGGAGAATGACCCTTATGTTTGCAGTATGGTGTTTGAGGCTTTTGATATTTTTGATGAAGCTCACTAGGCCCTCCTTAGGTTGTAGAAGGAGAAAGAATTAGGACAAAGGAAATATGAGGAGGAAGAAAGGCTCAAGCTTGCCCAAATGCAAGAAGTTGAAGCATAAGAGCCTCCAAGGAGAAAGTTTTCTAGCTTTAGATAGAGAAGTCTTCCTCAGACTTCCATTCCAAGCTCCCCTAGTCCTCAATCTATACTTCATACACCTCCACATGTTAATGATTGTAAGCCCTTGAATGACTATTTTCCCTTCTTTGTTGTTGATGAACAAGTGGATATATCTTTGCCCACATTAGAGATACCAAAAGAGAAGCCACCAATTAAAGAATGTGTTTTGTGGTAGGAGGTTAAGGAGGAAGAATGTCACAAGGACATCTATGTCCTCAAGGAGGAACACATTGGTGTGCATGAGGCTTCTCCTTAGCCTACATGGAATGTCACAATAGAGAAGACAATCAAATAAGAAGAGTTTCTTTCTTATTTAAGCCATCATAGGGACTATTGTGACATGGGGACATCATAGTGGATGGGAGAGATTGATTTCTATGAGCTTGAGGCCTCATGTCTATCTAAAAAGTCATCTTTCCCATATGAGGAACATGAGTAGTTGTAACAAGAGGACATCACACTACTAGCCATAACATTTGAGCCAACCCTTGTTGGCCATAAGGATTTGGATGTTGCAGAGTACAAAAATGTGGTCAAGGTTGATTGGCTAGACTTGAAGCCATCAAGCATATACCACATAAGGCATCTAGCTTTGCAAAAATGTAAGTTTCCCCTAATCATTCTTAGTCTAGAGCATGAGGGTGAAGATCACAATGAAGAGAAAGTACATTTTTCTCAAAATGACAGTGTCCTTGCATTGGAAAGATTCATTTTTCTTAGCATTGGGAGGAGTTCATGTTAGAAATAGATAACACTGAGAGGGGAGGTGAATTAGTATTCTACAAACTTTTTCCCACAACTGAATATTGTTAATTACTTTATAACTTGCATATGAAAGTAAACCAGAAATGTTGAATAGTAAATATAACCATACACATAGAGAAATATTAAGACTATTATTTGTTAACTAGGGAAACCGTGGCTAAGGGAAAACTCTAGTGGGGATGATACCCACAAGATGATCCATTAAACAAAAGAATCATGTTAAGGATATTGACCTTGTTAGGAGTTGGTGAGATACATATAGTGTCTTGAGTCCTTATTAGAGGACTAGGCCTTGTTAAAAGCCTTAACCCTATTAGGAGTTGGTAGATCAAATACAATGTATGCAAGATGAGCCCACTGACATAACATGCACATATACAATTAAGTTCCTTCACAAGAATAGATATACATACATTACTGTCTTACTATTGTATCTTGCACTCTCTTTGATTAAACTTTATATCTTGCATCATATAAATCTTGCACACCATATATACTATCTTGACAATAGTTTGCATCAACACTTATCTCTTGCACAACACACTCTTATATGTGCAAGATAAGATCTTCATATAGACCTTGCTAATTATAAAACTATGCTCTGTCAGCCTTCATGCTTTCACATGCTTGCCCAAATATAATCTAGGATGTCATCTTGCCAAGATTAAGTTATTATTTTGTTATCAAAATAATTCCTTAAGCCATACAACTCATATCTCTAATATGCTTTGTTCCCCTCTATTAAATACCTGAATTGGTAAATCAACTATAACTTGCATCTTATAGTTTGTACAGGTCTATGCACTAGCATACATCATCATACACTACCATATAGCTATCCTCAACCGTGCATGAGCTAACTCAAAGTATGTGTTTTCTATACACATCACATCTATCTCTATACTACTACAAATTGTCTAACACAGATAATTTTCTAACTCTAAACACATAAATGAAATATTTAATGCATGTTGCCATAAATGATAAAATTTTAGACATCTATTGGTATAAATAAGCATATACTATTTACACTTACTTAAGTTTACTTAGGTTAATGCATTATTTTATTATTTATTTAGGTGAGACACTGAGGAGTTTGCGTACTCTAATGAGTTTTTAGGTTGACAATACAGAAGTACACAACTCTATTTTAGCACACAGTGTCTACAACACTGGAGTTTGCATCATTCATTGAGTTTTCATATTGACAATGCAGTTATTTGCACTCCTAATTTAGCACATGTTGTCTACAACACTTATTTGTGTGCTGCACCATTGTAGGCTTATCCTCTCATCATCACACTTACTTTCGTGCTTAATGGAGGATAACCCATATCTAGTGGACATGTGCCTAGTTGTATGACTTATCATGTTGCTAACTTCTATGCATTCTAGAAGCTCTCTAGAGAACTTTATATATATGCACTCCTAGTGTACTTTGATATGGCATATTGAATGAATATATCATCATTTTGATCATGCTCTCTCTTTGGTCTACTATTGTCCTTGTGTTTGAGTTCCTTGCTCTTGTGTGAATTCTGGCCTAAGCCAAATTCTTACATGGTACCAAAGCTCAGGGAGATTCTCTACACATAGCTATTCAAGACCATTCATGCTTTAGGACCTCGACTCGAATCCAGAGTACTGCAAAAATTGGGAGTGTTTAGAGCCAAATCTGACTCACCATTGCATCCAGAATGTCAGTTTGGTGAAGATTGACTATAAATTTGCCTATGCTAGGCTAAAGTTGATCGTGAGGCAATTGTTTTTACAAATCGAAACTTAGAGGCCTCGATTTGTTGTTTGAGTATGGTCATTTAATTGATCTAATTATTTGTTTGTTAGGTTTGAATTAATTTCATCTTTGTAACTTATTTTTTTCAATTTAATTTTGGGGAAATTTTTGGGATTATTTTCCCCAGTCAGAGAATTTTTTTTTGTAGAACCAAGCTATCAAATCTTGGCTCTGCAATTTTAGAGGAATTTTTCTATTTATTCCAGTGAATATTCTTCATACGGTGGGCACATAGGAATCTAGAAATTGTCACTCTAAGTAGTGGCAACCAAACCACACTAAGCGGCCACCAAACTTCTCCATCGGCAGCAACGCATACAACCCACCGATGGTTCCTTGCCTTTGTTTAAAAGGCTATGGCTAGTTCAATTTAAATAGTTCTTTATGTGCTCTACACACAAATATGGGACTAATCAAAGTG
This sequence comes from Cupressus sempervirens, assembly GCA_028749045.1. Taxonomy (NCBI): domain Eukaryota; kingdom Viridiplantae; phylum Streptophyta; class Pinopsida; order Cupressales; family Cupressaceae; genus Cupressus; species Cupressus sempervirens. The sequence goes on from CM053786.1 coordinate 19,782,622, forward strand.
AAGTCAGGCCATTTCATTACATTCTATAGTGACCTACTTGGAGATCTAACATTCATTTCTCGCGCATTTGATATTTCAGTGACTATTTAAAACCTCCAGCACTGACCCATTTTGTAGCAATGACATTCTTGAATTTGACGCTCGCATAAATTTTTTCATCATCCAACCTAGCCCGCAAAACCAAATCCCAACGATCACTATTTTTTGAAACATCCTGGCAGCAATGTTTTTTGGTGATCTCCACTTTGCAGTTAGTGACACGCAGCCACTTCCTTGGTAGACATGTGATGATTTCCCAACCTGCCCATGACTTAGTGCCACATCTTATCCACGTGGAGTCCTAATCAGCAACACGTGTCACTCCAAATCAGTAGTCATACAGTGTCGTGCTATGAACAGGTCAACAAAAATTATATAGATAAGTCAGTTGCCACATACCCAGACATGTCAGTGTACAATTTTTTTTCTGCCCATGTCCATACGGTCCATACAGGTGATGTCATCATTTTACATGCCTAAATTTGATGGCTATCTGACTGTCATTCCAGGCCAAATTAGAATTGTTGTGATAGTCATATGATCATCAAATTCAACCTTGTATTTTGCTAATGCAACCCCTCTCTAAATTGATTTTTTATTTTGTAGTCCGACTTTGGGAGGCCATATCTCAGTCATTGAAACTCCAAATTAGGTGTATTTTTTTTGAAATTCGGTAAAATTTCTTAAAATTTTCAATGGTGCAACTCTTTTCTAGTTTTGGTGCACGGATTTGTCAAAACTTACATTTTTTGGTGACTGTACCTACATAATCCTTCATTTTGCAACTTCAAACACTTTGTACAAGCACATCCAGACTTGAAAATAGGTTTTTTTTTTTTTTTGAAAGTGTGTTATTTTTTGTTTACTTTTGAGATCTATAGTCAAATTGTAGGGTCATGTGGACAAAAGTGTCACTTTCAGAAATAGGGCCTTTCTTTGCTTTGTATTACTTCAAAATTGTTTTACATTGTAAAGTTCTAGATTTGTCATCTATCAAGAGGTTGTCATAAGAAAAATCAAAAGTCCATGAAGGCCAAAATTGGCAAGTGGCCATTGTAATTGCACTACTTATAAAGTGCCAAAAGCATCTATTTTAGGGGGGATTTCTTGATTTAGTGAAAAGGGGGGATGTTCTAGGTGTTGTGTTCCTTCTTTTCTGCAATTTCCTTTCATTTTTTGCATTATGGTAAATTTTAAGTTTCCAAAATTAACTCCTCATAACTATTCTACATGGTCCATCAAAATGTGGTATCACTTAATGCGTAATAGAGTTTCTCAATATGTAGATGGTACCCTTCCTAAACTAGTAGGTGATAATGTATTAGAAAGTGATATCTCACCTTGGGTAGCAATGGATAGGAAAGCCCTAGGTGATATATGTTTGGGGGTTGATGAAAAGATCATGTATCAAATTAAGAAGTGTTCTACATCTAAAGAAGCTTGGGATACCCATGAAAACCTATATGGTAAAGTGTCTAAAGAGGATATTTTCAAAATTGAAGATGAGCTTGTCTCCTTAGATCCTAAGTCATTTGATTCAATACAAGATTTCATCATCAAGGTGAATGAACAAAGGACAAAGCTTATTGATTGTGGGAGTTCTATCAAACATGATAGATTGATCTATCCCATACATAACAAGCTTCCATTGGAGTATTCCACATTTGTTTCTCCTTATATGACTAGGGTCTACCTATAAGAAAGTCACTTTTGATGAATATGTTGATTTGTTGGATACTAAAGAAAAGAAGTTGAAATCCATGGGGATTCTCAAATCACTTAAGTCTAAAGTGTTGGTGGACAACAATGAGGGTTCTCAAAATTTAGTTGGTTAGTCTTCAAATCAAGGAAAGGGTAAGAAAAATAAGTGGATGAACAAATCAGAGGATGCCGAAAATACAACTCCATCATCCAATGAACATGGCAAGTCTTCCTCAAATTTCAACAAGAAGGGGGACAACAATAAGGAGAAGAAAAAGTGTGCCTATTGCAAGAAAATGGGTCATGAAGAGCATGAGTATTATCTTAAAAGGATTTATGAGTTGACCAACATCATGAAGAAACATAATGTTCCATTGCATAATGCTTATAAGGATAAAGGGTCTTCTTCAGATTCCAAGGGCAAAGGGCAAGCACTCATGGCTAATTCAAACTCTTCAAAGGAATGGATACTTGATTCAGGTGCCTACTATCACATGGGTTCTTCAAAGGAGTATTTTTCTTCAATGAAGCAGTCAAAGGTACTGCACATCTTTGTAGGAGAGGTTACTAAAATGGAAGTTGAAGGAAAAGGAAATGTGGAGATGGAAAATGGAGAGTTTCAAGATGTTCTCTATGTTCCAAACCTAAGTTCAAATCTCCTATCAGTCTACCAAATCACTCACCTTGGAGATGAACTTAGAGTTGAGTTCCTTCTAGACTTAGTACAGGTGCATACTCAAAAAGATGACTCATTGGTTGTAGTGGGGAAAGTAAATCATAACAAAATGTTGTAATCTTTCTCCTATTTTGTGCCCAAGCCTCCTTCAAAGGCCTTATTATCACAATCCAATTCTCAAATGTAAATATGGCATCAACGATATGGTCATCTTGACTTCTGCTACTTTTAGCAACTTTGCACGAATAGAATGGTCAAAGGTCTACCTCAAATCAATTTTTTCCACGATGAATGTTCAATAGATTCAGTGGATATGCATCCAAAAGGGAAGTCTTCAAGAGCACCAATTTTTTTATAGATGGTTCACATGGTATTAGTAGTACCTTTTGCAATCAACTAGGGTTGCTACATACTGACTTTCATTGATGACTTTTCGAGATACACTTGGGTCTATTTTCTTCATAATAAGAATGAAGTGTTGGAAAAGTTTATAGCCTTCAAGACTCATGCTGAGTAGAAATTGAGGAAAACCATCAAAGTTCTAAGGATGGATAATGGAAGCATGTATGTGAACAAAAGACTTATAGACTTTTGCAAACTTGAGGGAATTGATCTTTAGATTCTACCAACTTTTAGTCCACATAAGACAAATGTCACATCATTGAGGATTAGGACTCTAAAATCCATGGCAAGTTGCATGATAAAGGCCAACTCTCTAGATCCATCACTTGAAGTTGAGGCAATTAGTAGTGCCACTCAAATTCTTAATCAATCTCCTCATCTAGCCTTAGATGGAAAAACTCCTTTTGAGGCATGGTGAGGCAAAAAACCTATTGTGACACACTTCAGAGTCTTTAGTTATCTTGCATGGGCAAAGACATCTTCTAGGGGATGCAAGGCATAGTCATCTTAACCTTGTACTTTCATTGGTTATGAAGATGATGTGAAGGCATATAGACTATTGGATCCTGAGACACATTAGATTTTTGTGGAGAAGGATGTACACTTTGAGGAAAGTTGACCAAGCTTGTCCTCTAATCCTCTCCACACATCATACCATGTGGAAATTGATAGTGACACTAGTGATAGTGCTTCAATAGATTTAGACATGTGGGGTTCTATCGATAGTTGCAGTGAGAGGTCACTACATTAGTTTAGTCCACATGCATATATTTCCATAGTGATAGGTCTAGCACAACAAGGTACATCCCATCTTCCAAGTCTAGCTTTAGTGATAGATTTAGGGGATAGTATTGATGATCTGCCTCTTCTTCTTGATGCAAAAAAACCTTCTTTAGTTGTCATGAGGGCTCCATCTGATTCTCTTGTTCATTCTCTACATGATTGATTGTTACAGGTTGAAGTGATTGTGGATACTTATGATCAATAGTTGCAAAAAGGTTCTTCATCAGTTGAGTAGATAAACAGTTCTTTGAGATAAGTTCTTCAGCTAGTTAAGTAGGTTTCAAAGATATCACTTATCCATGGGATTCTTTCCACACATAGTGGAAGCATCTCATTTGTACCCTTGGCATTGTTTCTTCCAAAGGGGATGAACACCATTCTATAGTCTTTGATTAGCTTCTTCATTGGAGCAGTCATAGGCAGGCATTTTTCTTTCTGGGGGGAGCCTATTCTGTCTCTCTTCCTCTTCTCATCATTCTCTTATGTATATAATAGATGTATGTTGTAATGGGGGGGTCTTGATTACTCCATCCATCCATACATCATTTCATCTCTCTTTTTGGGGAGGGTTTTTCCCATGAAGTTTTCCCTCTTTCTCCACTTTATGAGAGATTGCATTTCATTATGTAAATGGGTACCTAACATGGCCTAGTAGCCGAGACCCATCATGCATTTCATCCTAGATTTTGTAAGCTTAAGGTCATTCCCCTAAGTTGCACTTAAGGGGAGGTGTTGGTGTAAATAAGCATTTACTATTTACACTTACTTAAGTTTACTTAGGTTAATGCATTATTTTATTATTTATTTAGGTGACACACTTAGGAGTTTATGTACTCTCATGAGTTATCATGTTGAAAACAAAGTTATTCATACTCTAATTTAGCACATGTTGTCTACAACACTAATTTGCGTGCTACACCATTGTAGGCTTATCCTCTCATCATTGCACTTACTTCCATGCTTAATGGAGGATAACCTATATCTAGTGGACATGTACCTAGTTGTATGACTTATCATGTTGCTGACTTCTATGCATTCTAGAAGCTCTCTAGAGGCCTTTATATACATGCACTCCTAGTGTACTTTGATATGGCATATTGAATGAATATATCATCATTCTAATCATACTCTCTCTTTGGTCTACTGTTGTGCTTATGTTTGAGATCCTTGGTCTTGGGTGAATTCTAGCCTAAGCAAAATTCTTACAACATCTAACTAACCATATTGCCAAAAATATCCCCCTTTGGCATTGATGGTAACATTTGGGAAAATTGACTAAGTCCCAAAATGATGTCGTACAAAAATAAGATAAATAAAAAAAACAACTACAAAAAAATTGCCTTCAAAAAAGAAAATATTTTATTCATGTTTTGATGAATCATTACATTCCTTATCACTCCTTACAATGATACATAGGTGTATTCACCCTTACATATACATATAAAATTCTCCTTAATACATACACAATTTTCCTTACATACACTTCTCCCCCTTTGACATAAATGAAAAAGGTGTAAAAAATCTGCTCACAAAATTATGTTGGCTTTCTTGATCAACTTGTAATTTTAGAAAAGCACTCTACAAAAATGAGTTTCAGTCTCTCTAGATCTTTCTTCTAGTTCTCCTTGACTATATTAGATATATTGATGAGTGCGCAAAGTGCATAGGATGCCAATTCAACCACACTCAAGTCAATATAGGAAAATTTATCATAGGAGGCCTTAGCTGCAAGACACTCCAATTACCTCTCTAAAATGCTAATTTTGGGTGTCAAAATTTATCTAAGAGTAGAGAACCTTCTGATTATCTTTTCTTTATCAGTCTCAATGCCTTTGATTGCATTGTGAATCTTTTCCACTTCAGTTCCAATATCTTTAATGACAACCTCTTGTAATTGCAATATGGCAGTGACTATATGAAGCTCGCTCATTTGACCCTTGATCTGATTGTCAAAAGTATACACTATCCATACAACTTCTTACCTTCATTAATAATCTTCCTCAGTTCCTTGATGCATACATCTAATGTCTTCAGATCATTTCTCACATTTGTGCATATTGTATCAAACATTGATGCATCATGCTTGTCTTGTGCTTGTACTTAAGCTATTTTAGACAAGGTTGTGAATTATTCATCAAAATATTTCACCAATTGTTTTTCCTTAGTCTACAAGTCTAGATTTGTAACAGTTGTAGGAACTATCTTCTGCATCCTATCCAAGACTTCGGTCAATGTTCTCTCCAAAGACCTAACTAATTTGTTCTTTTGGAGAAATTTTCTCAAAGAACTCATAATCCTTTTTGATCATCATCATCATCAGATATTATTGAACATTGTTACTATTGTTACTAGAGTTGCTACTAGAATTAATGTAACTACTTTCAGCTGTGCACTTTTCTTTTCTTCCTCTAGTCTTATTTTTTATTTTTCTTCTTCTCTCTTGATTTCTTCCTCTCTTCTTCTAGTATATTTTTTGCCTTTCTCAGCTTCTTTTCTTTTCTCCTCTTCTTTCTTTAGTTCTTCTACTTTCTTTCTCTTCTCTTCTTCTAACTCTTCATCTTGCTTCTTCTTCCTTTCATCTTCTTTCCTCTTCTTTTTTGCTCCTTGTTTCTTCCTTTCCTCTTCATTCCTCTTCTCATCTTCTTCATGTTTCTTCCTTTCCTCTTCTTCTAACCTTTTCTTTTCTTCTTCTTGCTTTCTTTCTTCTTCTTCATCCTCTTCACTTGAAATCGAATATATAGTGATATTGCCAATAATATTTGTTCCAGATTGAGAAAATGGATCCTTTTTAGCATCCATTTTTTTGTGTGTACTATCCACTTGCATGGATTTTGTACCCATAACTATATCAGAAGGTGACATGGTTTGTTGCACCTCTTCAAATTCTTCCTCACTATTAGATGGTGTATTGCCTTCCACATAGACTAGGCTTGCTAAATGTGGCTATGCACTCTCCTTTGTGATGCTAGGCATGGAAGTCATGTATTTGATTATAGCTTTGCTTGTTTCTTTCCTAACTTCCTCATAATTTTCTCCCATAAGAAGGATAACTCTTCTTTTATTTCTTAGCAAAGGTCCAATGTCTTTCAAAATTCTATTTGAATATTCCTTTGTGTTCACTTCACATAGGGTGAACCCACAATAGTGGGTTACACTTTTTTGGAGGAAGAAATTCCTCCAAAAAAGTGCGGAGGTGAAAAATAATTCGAGAAGTTTTGATCAAAACTAATTTTAAAAGTTTCGATCAAAAATCTCTACTTTCGATAGAAAGTTAGTTCGAATCGAAAGTAACTCAATACCAAAGTTTCAATCAAAACTTTGGTCAAGTTTCGATCAAAACTTGGAACGGGAGTTTCTGTGCAGGTTTCAAAGTTTCGATCGAAACTTGACCCTGATCCGCTAGAATAAATAGGGGCATAGTAGGTTGTCTTCTCATTATTTTGATCGAAAGTTAGAGAGAGACTGGCATCTACCTCATCAACCGTTCGAAAAAGGTATGAAACATTTGTTTTTTCCCTTCCTCTATTCTTTTAGTTAAAATTTATATGTTTTTTGTATTTAAATATATGTTTCTTTGTATATTTTATTATTTTTTTGTATATTTTATTATTATTTATATATGATTCTTTGTATATTTTATTTTACTATTCATGCTTAAGCCTCTAATGTCATTATGAATCTCTAAATACACAAATAAGATATTTTTTAAAGATAAATTTTCATCCATATTATATCTAAATATATAATATTATCTTTTAATTTAAAGTTTATTTAAGTACACTCTAACTATTTTACCTAATCTAAACTCTAAAACTAGCCATAGTTCCATGAACTTAAAAAAAATCTCTACCATTAATTCTAACTTCAACTATAAGCTTTACTCCAATTTTAATCATAACTGAAATGCTAACCATAATTTTTTAAAACCCCAATATAATTATTTCTCTAACCTAAGATGATACTAAAATTAACTATATATCACTAATCCAAACCCTTACCATGTGATGTAAAACCTCAACTATAAAGCCTAATGTTGACTCTAACCATAACCCAAACATAAAACCTAGGTATGTCATTTTAACCCAAACCCTATTTGTGACCAACCATGATATAAACCCTAACCTTAACCTCAAATAATATTTTCAAACCATATCGAAACCTCAACCCAACCAAATTCTAATTCTCTCCCTAACTAAGAGATAATATAAACACTAATTGTAACCCTATCCCTAATCAAAGTCATAACTCTAACCCTACATGGTGCATTATATGAATCCTAACACTGGACTTTATTATAGCCTTAACCATAAACCATGAACTTAACTACAATCATAATCATAATCAAAGTTACACTAACAATAATCTTAAGAAAAATATTTCTCTAATCTAAGAATAATTCTAAACCTAACTATATCACTAATACAATTTAACCTAAACCAAACCTTAATCATGATGTTAAACTTGACCTTGACCCTAAAGCTTAATATTAGTAGTAACACTTATGCTAGCCATCCCCAAACCCAACTATATTTTTATTCCAACTTTTAACTCTAATTTTCTAACCATGATTTAAACAACCACACCATTTAACCTCAATGCAAAACCCTAAACCTAAACTTTATCCTAGAGTGTGTATGTATACATACACACACACACACACACATATGTATGTATATATGTATGTATGTATATATGTATCTATTTATGTATGTATGTATGTATATATGTATTTATGCATGTATACATATACATACATACATATATACATACATACATATATACATATATGTATATATATATATATATGTATATATATATATATATATATGCATATATATATATATATATGTATATATATATGTATATATGTATATATATATATGTATATAAATAGATCTATATATGCATATGTGTCATGATATGTATATTTGCACATATCATGTGCACGTGTGTGTATATATATGCACACATATGCACATATACACACACACATGATAGATATATGTGCAAATATACATGTCATGTACATATACACATATATCTATATATACATATATATGCACATATTTACTTCATGGACCTAAATTACACTTGACAAGTTTATGTGCACACATATGTCTAAAACCTTTGAACATTCAATCTAACTTAGATAGAAATATAACTTGCACACATGTATTTCTTAAAAGGTCCTTGAGTTACAAACATTATATATAACAACATGTGTGTTTTAAAATTTAGTTTTCTTAAGGTATATGCTCATTTATATGTTTTAGGACTTCTATATATATGTACACATGTATGTGCATGTTTAATTTTATTAAAAAAATTTAGATACAAGTTTTTTAATTTTGTCAAATTGTACATACATATGTTAATATAAATTTCAAGTTTATTAAATGTCATACATTTTAATTTTAATTTTCAAGTTTACACATTATACACATACCTACATACATTGACATGGCTGATCAACAACCTTATTTCCCCCCTAAGCATCCTATCCCCCTTGAGCAGCCTATACTTGGGCTTGAGCAGTGTCATGTCCCCTTTTCAAATAATTAAAAATAATAAACTTTGCTAAGGCAGGCAGGCTCCAAAAAGGTGAAGTTTCAGAAAAAGGGGCTAATCTTTGGAAACCAATGGACTAATAAATAAAAATTATTATTAAAGTATATTTTATTAACCCCTCTTGGACATGAGTTAGGGTTATGCCCTCTTTTAAGGGATTTGGAGGCATTTTGGGCTTATTCCAGAACTTGATTTTCGCTTATTGCTTTGTTGTTCTTAATAGGCTGCCAAACCTGTAGAGAAGGAGACCCAAGGATGGGAGTTTTCAGGTTTCCAAGAAGGATAAGGATGGGAGTTTGAATCCATTCCATGTGCAAGCTCATGCAGAGTTTTCCCTTGTGCTGAACAGTACAAATTTGTGAGTTTTCGAGTGTGTTTTTTGTAAGAGTTTGGTGTTTCTGCTTGAGTATTTCATATCAGCTTGGGTTGCTACTATATTTTAGAATTTTAGATGTTAAAATAGAGCTGAATATATGTATTGGGACGTGGTTAAACTTTTCTGATAGATTATTAGTGTTTTGTGATGATTCTAGGCTATTTTGTGTTATTTTCGGGAGCCCGATAAGCATTGTTTTTGTCCTCCGTTTGGGAGCTGTTGTGTAAATGTTATATAGATCTAGAAATTTCATTTTTTAGGCTATTATGCTGCTGAAATTTCTATAAAAATTTCCACTTTCAGATTTATCAATAATATGTGAAGCTGTGAAGTTTTTGGCACTATTTCGAACATACCTAATTTGGGGTTTATTGAGAAATTGATGGATTTTTGTAATATTGGTTGTTTGGTTTTAAAAATTTGATTAGAGGCATTAAATATCATATTAAATCAGAAAGGGGATATTACAGTGGTATCAGAGCTATGATCTTGCCAGCTTGAGGGTTTGTAAAAGTTTGCATGCAACCAAGTGAAAGAGAAAAGAGATATTTGCAGCGAGAAAAGAATAAAGAAATTTTGATCAAACCACCAGTTAAAAGTAAAAGTACAAAATTCAAGGAAGGAAAAATCATGGCTGATCAAGATGAGATGGAAAAGAATTTTTTTCAAGACATCCAAAATACTCAGAAGCAAACAGTGGATAGTTTGGCAGAAACTAGAGAGGCTTTGCAGATATTGACAAAAAAACTGCAAGGAGTTGCATCTATTAATGAGAAAGGGATCACTTTAGAGGAGCCAAGAAATCTGAAACCCACACCCTCTAAATCAACAAAAACTATTTTCTTGCCTGCAGATGAGCCACTAGTACCAAATCCAGCCCTTGATCCTATGGAAGAGGTTACAGGTAACTTGATTGCATTAAGAGCTACTTACAATGGCTTAGATGATGACTTTTGCAGTTCGATTCCTTTTAAAGAATATGTGGATATGATGAACACTTTGATGCCCAAGAAAGAGAATAGAGGGAGCATGACATAAGTGGAAGAGAGCTCAAAAATAAAATAAGCAAGTTTATAGCACCTACTTTTGATGGAACAAATAAAATTTCAGCTAGAGCATGGCTACAAAAATTACAGACCTTCTTCATACTTAACCCCATGAAGGAGAGTGATGCTGTTAAATTTGCAAGTCTACACTTGGAAGATGCAGCCTATTATTGGAGGTATCATGGAATGACTACTCAAGGTCATGATCAGGTAACTACATTTGATGATTTCAGTCAAAGAGTGATAGATAGATTTGACCTCAAAAGCATTGTCAAAGTTGAAGCAAACCAAATCAGTTAATGAGTATATAGAAGAGTTTCAAAAAGTGGCTATTATGGTACCTGATATGAGTGAAAAGAGGATTGTTTATCTTTTTCTTGATGGTTTGGAAGATTCTGTTAAGGTTTTGGTTAAGGCTTTCTCACCCTCAACCTTATAGGAAGCTATCAAAAGAAGCTTGCAACTTGAAACTTGCATGCCTATGAAATTAGTCACTACTCAAAAACCCCCAAATCTTGGGCAACATAAGGGGAATTTAAAAAAAAAGACTTTTCCAACACTACCACAAAAAGATGTGATAAATGTGGCAAAAAAGAAGGTAGATGAAGAGACTAGGAGTGAATTACGAAGGAGAAAGCTTTGTTTCACTTGTAGAGAACCATGGGTTTTGGGACATAGATGTTTGGGGAAAGGTCAAGTGCACTATATTGAAGTTGCTTCAAAATCTAATTCAGATGAGCATGAGGGATTTCATGACACTAAGGAGGAGGAAGAAGAAGAGAAAGGAAAATAAATCAGAAAGGATGGCACTTTAGCAGCATTATCAGGAGTTCCAAGATACCATCCCTTTCAAATTCAAAGGGTACTAGCAGGGAAAAGGTTGACAGTTCTTCTTGATAGTGGGGCAACTCAAAATTTTATTGATGAGGGATTTATCATGAAAAGAGGGCTTAAAGTAGAAGATTTTGAGGGATTCAATGTTACTATAGCTGATGGATTCACTATGCCTTGCACACGGGTGGTGAAACAACTCAAGATGACCTTAGGAGATTATGAGTTATGTGATGACTTCTATGTAGTTGGCATTGGCGAGACAGATCTTGTATTGGGTGTTCAATGGTTGTACTCTATTGGAGGCTATTACATGAACCATCAAACTATGGAGTTTAAATTTCATTCCAATGGGAAAGAAGTCATATTGAGAGGCTTATTGAATGGAGCACCTAAGGTAGTCTCTGCAAAGAGGATTGAGAGGATTTTTCAAAGAGGACAAGTAGCATGGGTAGCAAGAGTCATAATCCATCCAACAAGCTCTCCAAAGAATCAAGGTAATTTCCATTTTGAAATTCAAAATATTTTTGATAAGCATAGTATAGTTTTAAATGACTTGCCTCTAGGATTACCACTAGATAGAAGTTTTGAGCATGTTATAGAGTTAGAATAGGGTGCCAAACCAGTTATAACAACCCCATACCACCATCCAAGAGGTTATAAGGAAGAAATTGAAAAAACTATTAAAGAACTCATGGACATGGGATTCATAAGGCCTAGCTCTAGTCCATTTGCATCATCTGTGGTACTTGTCAAGAAAAACGATGGTACAATGAGAATGTGTATAGACTACAGGGCTCTAAAAAAGAAGACCATAAAAAATAATTATCCCATACCACACATAGATGAACTCATTGATGAGTTACATGGTGCTGTATACTTTTCAAAAATTGACTTAAGATCAGGGTACCATCAAATCTGAATGAGGAGTGAAGATGTGGAAAAGACTGCTTTTAGATGTCACTATGGGCACTTTGAATTTCTTTTTATGCCATTTGGCCTCACTAATGCACCTGCAACATTCCAATCTTGTATGAATAAGGTATTCAGCCAGCATCTTTGAAAATTTGTTTTGGTATTTTTTGATGATATCTTGATTTACAGTAAAACATGGGAAGAGCATCTAAAGCACATAGACACTATTTTGGAAATCTTGGAGCAACAATCCTTCTATGCTAAGATATCTAAATGTGAGTTTGGTTTGACAGAGATCCTATATTTGGGACATATTATAAGTTCTAGTACAGGTTGATCAACAAAAAATCCAGGCAACTTTGGATTGGCCTCCACCCACAAATCTTACACAGTTGAGAGGTTTCTTCAGGTTGTGTAGCTACTATAGGAGATTTTCTAAGGGATTTTCTTAGCTTGCTGCCCCCTTGATTGATTTGACAAAGAAAGGAGCTTTTTTTTGGATAGAAGAGGCACAAAAAACATTTGATAAGCTTAAGGAGGTAATGAGTTCATGCCCTGTGCTTGCAATTCCAAATTTCTCTTTACCTTTTGTTGTTGAATGTGATGCTTCTGGAGAAGGTATAGGGGTTTTCCTAACTCAAAGGGGACATCCAATAGCATTTGAGAGTAGAAAATTAAATCAATTAGAGAAAGGTTACTCCATCTATGATAAGGAAATGTTGGTAATCATGCATGTACTTCATAAGTTTAGACAATATTTGGTATGTGGGAGCTTCATTGTAAAGATAGACCATAATAGCCTCAGGTTCTTCTTGAACCAAAGGTATTTGAATGATCATCAACAAAAATGGGTAAGAAAATTGCAAGCTCATGATTTTGATATTGAATACATGAAAGGAAAGAATAATGTGGTTGCTGATGCTCTCTCAAGAAAGCCCACTTTGTGTTCCTTAACATCTATCTCTGCTGATTGGAAAGTCTCCATAATTTCAGAGTATGCTAAAGATTCCTTTGCCACAAAGATTTTGGATAAGTTAGTGGATGATAACAGGTACAAGGTTGTTGATGAATTGATTTATTACAAGAACAAAATCTTTTTAGTACCCGGATCAAAAACTAAGGAGAGGATATTGAGGGCCTTTCATGACAGACATTTGGCTAGTCATCAGGGATACTTCAAGACATACAGGAAAATTTGAGACTGGTTTTCATGGAAGGGTATGAAGGAGGATGTCCTTAAACACATTAAGGAATGTATGGTATGCCAAAAAAGCAAGAGTGAGCAAAATTTTCCTACAAGGTTGTTGCAGCCACTTCCTATTCCTGAACAAAAATGGGAAAGTATTTCCATGGACTTCATCACTAGGTTGCCCAAGGTTCAAGGTAAGGATTGCATATATGTGGTGGTAGATAGACTAACTAAGTATGTACATTTCTTTCCTATCACATCTGATTTCAAGGCATCACAAGTGGTCGAATTGTTCTTCAAGGAAATTTTTAGATTACATGGCTTGCCTAGAACATTGTTAGTGATCAGGATAGTAGATTCTTCAGCTATTTTTGGAAGGAGCTCTTTCATTTGGTAGGAAATGAACTCACTCCCAGTACTAGCTATCACCCTCAAACAGATGGACAAACAGAGATAGTTAATAAATGGATAAAGGGATATTTGAGGAATTATGTTTCAAATCAACAACATGCTTGGGTGAAATGGTTACACTTAGGGGATTATTGTTACAATACATCTCATCACATGTCTATTGGTATGCCTCCTTTTCATGCTCTTTATGGTTATGATGCCCTTTCCTTTGTTGATATAATACTTTTTGATAGCAGAGTACTTGCAGCAAGTGATTTCATCAAGCAAGGCCAAGACATAATAAGGTCCCTCAAGGATAATCTACAACATGCACAGAACCAACAAAAGTTGTATGCTGATAGGAAAAGGATTGAAAGATCTTTTGAGGTGGGAGATTTGGTATTTGTTAGGTTGCAGCCATATAAGCAAAGCACCTTGAAGAGGAGTGGGGCAGAGAAACTCAAGCCAAGGTTCTATGGACCTTATAAGATCATCAAGAAGGTAGGAGAGGTAGCTTATGAATTAGAGCTCCCACCAAATAGAAAAATACATAATATTTTCCATGTATCTTGCTTGAAGAAGGTTCTAGGCCAGAAAAACATAGTATCTATAGAATTACCACCTCTTGATGATGAAAGGAAATTAATTTTGATACCAGAAGAGATTTTGGATACAAGAGAGAAAAGATTGAGAAATAGGAGCGTCATAGAGCATTTGGTCAAATGGAAAGGATTACCACTAGAGGATGCAACTTGGGAAGGAGCCCATATTCTTGAGAATTAACAACCTTAATTTCTTGAGGACAAGCAATATTTGGGAGGGGAGGACTTGTCATGTCCCCTTTTCAAATAATTAAAAATAATAAACTTCGCTAAGGCAGGCAGGCTCCAAAAAGGTGAAGTTTTGGAAAAAGGGGCTAATATTTGGAAACCAATGGACTAATAAATAAAAATTATTATTAAAGTATATTTTATTAACCCCTCTTGGATGTGAGTTAGGGTTATGCCCTCTTTTAAGAGATTTGGAGGCATTTTGGGCTTATTCCAGAACTTGATTTTCGCTTATTGCTTTGTTGTTCTTCAGAGGTTGCCAAACCTATGGAGAAGGAGACCCAAGGATGGGAGTTTTTAGGTTTCTAAGAAGGCTAAGGATGGGATTTTGAAGCCATTCCATGTGCAAGCTCATGCAGAGTTTTCCCTTATGTTGAATAGTGCAAATTTGTGAGTTTTCTGGTGTGTTTTTTTGTAAGAGTTTGGTGTTTTCGGTTGAGTATTTCATATCAATTTGGTTTGATACTATATTTTAGAGTTTTAGATGTTAAAATAGAGCTGAATATATGTATTGGGATTTGGTTAAAATTCTGCGATAGATTATTAGTGTTTTGTGGTGATTCTGGGCTATTTTGTGTTATTTTCGAGAGCCCGATAAGCATTGTTTTTGTCCTCCGTTTGGGAGCTGTTGTGTAAATGTTATATAGATATAGAAATTTCATTTTGTAGGCTGTTATGCTGCTAAAATTTCTATAAAAATTTCCACTTTCAGATGTATTAATAATATGTGAAGTTGTGAAGTTTTTGGCACTATTTCGAACATATCTAATTTGGGGTTTATTGAGAAATTGGTGGATCTTTGTAATATTGGTTGTTTGATTTTAAAAATCTAATTAGAGGCATTAAATATCATATTAAATCATAAAGGGCATATTACAAGCAGCCTATCCTGGGCCCTGAGCAGTAGCCTATACCCGAGCTTGAGCAGCCTATCCTAGGCCCTGAGCAATAACCTATCCCCCTGAGCAACATCATGTCCCTCATGATCAGCTACCTATCCCACCTTTGGAGCTCTATGATTGCACTAACCAAGAGATTCATAGACTTCAAGAATCCCTGACTAGTGGCATATGCTCTAGTGTTTATAGTGGTATATGCCAGAGTATCTTACGCAGCCTAACATTTATTTGAGATGAGATTCATGGTGCTGCCCCATATTCTACACATACTATACAGACTGTCCTTGACAGTAAGAGATGAGAGGTCTCCTCTGGTCTTTCACTCTAGGAGGTGCAAGGCTTGGTGCCCAAAGATGTCTTGAAGAGGTAATGCTTCCCTCATTATCTTTCACAAAAGTATGTGAAGGGGTATTCTCCCCTTAAGTGTACAAATCCACAGATAGCTGCATTGATATACCCACACTTCCTTGTTGCCCATGGTCATTATCCAAATAACGACCAAATTCCACTCTATTTTTCTTGACAACTTTATGTAGAGGTTTTCTTACATAGGGTGGTGAACTACACCGATTTACCAGGACATTTATGACATGGGCATGGTAAATTGGCTGATAAGTAGCCAGGTTGTCCCCCACATAGATCGATTTTCGGAGAGAGGGCACCTGCTATTTCCCCTATGTTAGGTCCATCAGCTGATGAGGACATGCATAAAACTCAATTATGTGGGGTCCTTTAGGGAGTTGGAGAGATTGCAGCAACTATCAGATCTATTTCAAGTGATGAGGTTGGTTAGTATTTAATATCTCGTTGGCATTCCAGATCATCATCCTATGCTTCATCTTCAGGAGACTTGAATAGTGTAGCAGGCATCCCTTCAGTGGCTAGCTTAGAGGGTCTTATTGGAGTGTTGGCATGAGATACTATGATTGGTCTTGCTGAGGATCTGTTAGATACATATAGATTTGTATCAGAGCATCTTGGCATACCCATATCAGATGTTCGAGGTTGTGTCCATGGTAGTACTAGGACACATCCTCAGCCATATTCCTCTGATTGATCAAGTAGTGGTCATGGTGGTAGTGCACATGATGATCCATCTACTGACCACTCTTTTTCTCTAGAGAGACATATACATACCACAGACCCTTCAGCCAGTGTTATAGTGCAGGCTTAGAGTTCAGTTGTGGGCCTTGATGATGTTGATTTGAGCTTGTCGACCATAGGATGGATGAACTTGTTGACACGTGATGATTCTAATTCTATGCCATCTCATCTACATAGTCCACTTGGCTCATCATTATCAGGACATGTGCTAGTCACCAGTCATGTGGCCCACATAGATGCAGAGATTGACCTTGATGTGACGCAGTGAAATCTGGATGCATTAGTGGATACGATCGATGCTAGGCAGTTCGAGTATTATCAGATGCCACCAACTACACAGGTAAATTTTTTTTGTTCATGTTAAAATTTCAATCATTTGAAACTAATTTAATTTAGACATGTGCATGTGTGCACATGTACGTATATCATGCACGCAGATTCAAATGTAATCATGTAGAGAAATTTTAATTTGATGTGTTGCATGTGCACATGTACAATGTAGGGGGACATGCCTCTTTTTACTCTAGCTTTGATGCCAGATCATGTACATTGTCGAGACTCATTGGATGATGTCAGTAGTGGACATGCAATGTTTATTTATGTTTTGATTATGTGTACATGTATTTCAATACCATTTTCTCTTGATTAAATGTATGTATGTATTGATATCACTTTCTCTTGAATCTATATATAGGGGTCAACACATCCTAGTGAGCACCTTGATACTAGTCAGTCTTCAGAGCATGTTGTGAGGAGGTGTGGTGATGATAGTCCTGCACCTGATGATCTATAGTTTTTTTTTATCTAGATGATTTGTTGTAGACTTTCATTTAGAGATACATTCATTTATTAGATAGACACTTTATATACACACATGATGCATGTTATATTTATATTTGATTTTATATAGATGTACCTAGATCTACATGTGTACATGTGTGCACACTATTTATATTTGATATTATCTTCTGATAGATCTCTAGATAGATACATGTTTTTGTTATTTGTTCTCAAGATGATTGATACATGTTACATTATGTTGTGAAATCTAATGTACATTATAGATCTAGATCTAGTATATTATAAATTGTTTCTATCTAAGATATGTAAGTAATTTATTTAGATATGTACGTGCATGTTTAATATATTGATTATATATCTAAGATATGTAAGTAATTTATTTAGATACGTACGTGCATGTTTAATATATATATATATATATATATATATATATATATATATATATATAGTTCATGTAATTTAAATGTCTGGTAATATATCACATGTATTAAATGTTCAAGTATCAGGTAATTAGTTGTACATAATTCCTAACTTGAGTAAATCTATAGAACTCATCCCTTTTATTTGTACACATATCCTAGAATTTTATCCCCTTAAGTCCAATGTTCTAAAATTCAAGTCCAACTTAAAACATGTACATGTTCATAATTTAGTTTAAACAAATTGCAATTTGAACTTGAAAGATCACATGTCAAGTAATTAGTTAAATCGAAAGCTCACATGTCCTAAAATTGAAAGCACATGTCCTAATTAGTTAAATTGAAAGTGTACATGTGTTCTAAAATTGAAAAGTTAAATGAAATAGAAAGTTCAATATAATAGAAAGTTAAATGAATTCAAGACATTGAGTTAAAAATGAAAGAGTAAAAGTTCAATTTAGAAAATTAGTTATTGGACACCAAATTTCAAAATTATCAAATAATTGTTCAACCAAATTTGAAATAGTTTGAACCAAATTTCAAATTGCTCTTGAGTTACATTTCAAATTTTAATCATAGTGAAATTTTAATTTGTACACATATTCTAGAATTTTATTGATCCCTTAAGCCCAATGTTCTAATTCAAGTCCAACTTAAAACATGTACATGTTCAAAATTTAGTTAAATAAATCACAATTTGAACTTGAAAGCTCACATGTCCTAAAATTGAAAGCTCACATGTCAGGTAATTAGTTAAATTGAAAGCACACATGTCCTAAAATTGAAAGCACATATCCTAATTAGTTAAATTGAAAGCATACATGTGTCCTAAAATTGACAAGTTAAGTGAAATAGAAAGTTCAATATAATAGAAAGTTAAATGAATTCAAGACATTGAGTTAAAAATGAAAGAGTAAAAGTTCAATTTAGAAAATTAGTTATTGGATCCCCTGAAGCCCAATGTTCTAATTCAAGTCCAACTTAAAACATGTACATGTTCAAAATTTAGTTAAACAAATCGCAATTTGAACTTGAAAGCTCACATGTCCTAAAATTGAAAGCTCACATGTCAGGAAATTAGTTAAATTGAAAGCTCACATGTCCTGAAATTGAAAGCACATGTCCTAATTAGTTAAATTGAAAGCGTACATGTGTCCTAAAATTGACAAGTTAAGTGAAATAGAAAGTTCAATATAATTAATTTTACAAACTCCTAATTTCATCCCCTTAAGACAAGTGGTGTTTGAATTTCTTTCCCTCAAGGTGCACATGTCAGGTAATTAGTGTACACACATACATATAAGTTCATAATTTCTATAATTAGTTACATTATGAAAATTTGAATTCAAGACATTGAGTTAAAATTGAAAGAGTAAAAGTTTAATTTAGAAAATTAGTTATTCCACCAAATTTCAAATTGATCAAATGATTGTTCAAACAAATTTCATATAGTTTGAACCAAATTTCAAATTATTCTTGAGTTACATTTCAAATTAGGAGTTGTTTCTATCTCATATGAAGTGGATCAGCTCGTTCTTGGATAACATTTAATATTTTCTCATGATCATCAATATGGAGCCTCCACTTATGTATTCCAGGTCCTTTGACTGCATGAAGAGTTAGACCAGTGGCAATAACATGGTTACTATATTGATATACCTTATTGTTAGGTTGATAATCGGTGAAATGAATCCCATTTTTAAGTACTTTTATTTGCTTCAAATATGTTCCTTGTACAACAACAGAACCTGCACATGTACACATTTAAAAAATACATCAATCTTGAATTTACGTCAAAGAATTTGAATTCATTAAAAACATAGATATTTGACATACACATATACATAATTCAACTATATACTAACCTGTGGGAAAAATAATTTCATCACTTATTTCAGTCTTTGTTAGCTTATCTCTTTCCATGGTGCAATGTAATAAATAATATCTAGCACCTTCTACATTTTTTGATTCTGCCATGACTGCAAAAACATTTCCTACACAAACTTATATATGTCAAAATTCTGGATACATGTCATTTACATAAGTACATATATATAATAAGAATTAACAAAAATTATGAAAAATGTATACATGTACATGATCCAAGTATATATATCTATAGTTCATACATACCAACTTTGATCAATCCTGAAATATGGTTATAATCACTAGAAATCAATGGAATATCATCATAGTTTTCGTCCTCAAACTCATTCGTATTAATAACATCTAGTGGCACCAAAGTCCATTCACCCACATATCCACGTTCTTGATTAATGCAACCACCATAGTCTTCATCAATACAATTAGGACAAAAACATGAGTATTCTCTTGTGTATAATGACCACACATTACTATTTGTACTCATAACTGAATGCAAAGATCGTGTCTTCTCTACCCTCTTGCATGCATGCATTGATCTTCTATCAACAAATGAATGTAAACAAGGTCCATAATTTAGTTAGAGATCATCTAAGGTAACATATTAAATATAAACTTAAGATTCAATTTAAAAATATGAACAAATTAATTTATATATACCTAATACCTCCCAAAACACTCTAAATGGTATGACTTGATCCGCTTGTGATGATGTGTTATCTATATTTTTTGGCACCGAAAAATGTGTTTTGCACCACTCAATCACATCATGAGCATTATTAATGTGATATCCTTTATAGTCCATTTGATACTTTCTTAAAGCACATTTGATACAAGCTCCTGCACCATCATGCTCACCCTTTCCATGTCCACTCTCAAAAATACTCCAAATGTGTGGTATATTAAGGTATCGAGCATATCTACATAATGCATAAAATGGTCTAGCTGATTTAAATTGTGCCGCACATCCATCCGACCATACAAAATGTTTTTCTATTTTAATTTTTTTGTTTTTCAAATATTCAAAAAATGTCTTAGAATAATGTTACACAAAATGTGTCATGTTCTTTGTCATCACTAATATAAAAGTGATACTCTTTTTTAATGAATCGTGCTTGATCTGTACTTTCCACACCATCTAGATCAATTTGTGCATGTCGATAAGACACTTGAACCATAATAGTAACTTTCTCTGTATAGTAGTATTCTGCTTGAAGTTGTTTTTGAGATACGAAAGAGTAATTCTCTACAAAGTCAACAACAGATAGAATTATTTTGAGTGGGAAAGTTTCTCTTAGTGTTTGAAATTGTTCTACTTGTCACTTAGTAAAAAATTCATGGCGTATATATGGTTGAATCAATTCATGAAAATTGGACATAAATTCTCTAGCCGATATCTCATCCTCTACATATTCTAACCTTGTTGATTCTTTTCCAGCTTTTTTTTTTGACTTTATGTACTTATATCTCTTACATTTTACCATCCTTGTCGTATTAGTATCTTCTTCTCTCAAAGGAAATTTAGTCAAGTTACCACATGTTTCACAAATTCCTCTTATGCAATCTATTTCACCTATTCCATAATCATTTGGTTTGTCACATAAGATTGATGTTATGAATTGACTCGCTTATTTAGGAAAAGTATTTTGACAAGTTCCACCACTTTCTTCTATCATCTTTTGAAACCCTTCATAGTACAGATCAAATTCAACATGATATCGACAACAACATGTTTCAAAAGATTTATTTATCTTCACAAAATAGGCTTCAATCTTTCAAACATTGTTTGTCCAATCTTTATGTTAGGATTTAAATTACAAAATGAGAGATACAATTCATGTTGAGTGACATCCAACAAATGTTTTGCGCGTTGAATATATTCCTTAGGCCCAATCCTCTGCTTGATGATATCTCTTCTATTTGGTGAAGGACGAGTGTTATCAATCCAAAATTGAATAATTAAGTTCTTAACTGTTTCCCCAATCATGTTAGATTGAGGAGCTCTACATATTAGTGCCCAATTTCCTTCTAATGTACTATCATTCAAATTGTTTCTCCTTTTCAAATAATGTAGTACTATCTTCCAAATATACCCGAAATGGGATGATAGTGAAGAGATCTATCTATTTTGGGATGTTTTCTTATTTAAAATAGATGTCAGTATCACTCTTCGTGCAATGGATTTATTTGCAGATCTAGTTTTTTTCCCAATGGAATGTAACACTTCCTTAACACTTTCAACAATATCTTTTTCTAGTTTAGAATTCCTCCTCTTTTTTATACTTTTATCTATACCCAATAGTCTCAGTGGCTCTTTTAATTCATCTTTAAGAAGTGAAATTGATAAGAGTTGAGTTTTCTCCACTGTTGATAGATTCTCAAATTGTGTAATTCTGTCTTTAGAATTTTTATTCAATTTCCTCTTCGTAGTATGTGTAGGTTGATTAGCATATTCTCTCAATTTTTCCACATCCATTTCAATTAAATGATCTATGTTTCTATGATTAATTTTTCTCTTCAATCTTTGAGCTAAATTAACATTCTCATTTATTGTTTGATCTTGGGCTGCACAAGAAAAAATGAAACAAAGTCTTAAGATAAAATCTCTTTAGGGGACATATAAGTATACATATATACATGTTTAACTTGAGTGAAATATTATGTACTTGATTAAATTATCTAACCTTCAGATAGTCCTTCTTCAATATCCATTGCTTCATCTTCAATTTCCTCATGTCCAACATTTTCATCATCTACTAGAGTTGCATGTGCACGATATAACAAATAAAATAAAGTAAGTTTATAAGGGGAAATATCACTCACTAAATTTAAAAATTAAAGATATAAAGTTTGATAGAGACCTAGAAATCTAGAGTGATCTATATTATATACTTGCAAGAGATGCACATGTACCTGTTTGAACTTGGGATGAACCTTCTCCAATGTCGGTAGGTTGTCCTGGTTGACTACGTCTTAAATAAATTCATTTATTTAAAATTAATCATAATCTAATAAACCTTAATGGACTATAAATTATTAACATAATTGAATAAAAAAGGTAATTCCCATGCTAAATAAATTCATAATTTAAATTTATTCATAATGTAATATTTACCCTAAGGATTAATATGCACATAATTAAATAAACCCTAATGGCCTAAATATGAACATAATTTCAAATAAAATCTTAATATTAAGTTAATCTAGTAACGCTAATTTAAGATAAATATCATATTCCTAATTGGATTTAAACCCTAATCCTAACTAAATAAACTAATTAAATATATTGGAAAAAAGATTGTGCATGTGTACCTGATCTAAGATAGTATCTTGCTAGCATTTTTTGATGATTTTCATCTTCTTGTTCCTTAGTTCTTCTTCATGCATATTTACTTGCTCTTTTATCTTTATTGCCCATGTTGTAAATTATTCCTCCAAAATTCAAAAATAGGTTGAAGTTTGTCAAATATTTCTTTCTTCCCAATTCAAAAGCCAATAACTTGATTTCACATAAATGCAAATTGTAAAAAATGAAACTCATATTTATATACAAATTTTTTTTATAAAAAAAACCTCCTTATTAGCCGACTAGGGAAAAACCCTAAGGAGCCGACTAGAGAAACACCCCTATGGTCAGAGTGCAATTTATTAATCATTCTCTCTCTCTTAGGTTGGCATCTTCTTCTACTACTCTCATCTTTCTATTTAGTAACTAGTTGTAAAGATCTTCTAGTATCTTACCTGGTATGCTATCAAATCTCTTATTCCTTAGAATCATATTACTTACAATAGCATTCTCTAGTTGTTTTGTATCCATATTACTTGATGTAGGAGCATCTTGGGTGTAAGAGCAATCTTGCATCACCCAAAAGTTTTTTTTTTTTTGTCTTTTCTATTTTAATAAGGACTAGTAGACATGGTTGTTACTATTTATGGGAACTTGCTATTTTTACTAAGTTTGTCATACAAGCTTAGAATGTTCTCATTTTCTACATGAAGGTTCATTTTAGAGTTATATAAGCCTACCATAAAAATCTCATTGCATCAGCTTAAGTATCAAAGAAGTTATTGCGGATTTTCAGTGGAAATATTTGTAGGAAAATCTTCAGGTTCATTGTTGGAGGCCTTAGAGTGCTCCAATGAAGTCCGAGAACTTGGAAAAAGGGTGCTTGTATGACTCCAAGCCTATAGATCATGAGCTAGCATCTCTAAAAAGTGGCTATAAAAGCCAATAAGAGCAACGGTTTGTGAGTTATGGTCTTTCAAAGTTGGGCTACTTGAAATATCTAAAATAATTATCAAAGATGTATTTGGCTAACTCTATATGTATTGTTAGGGTTTTTCAACCCTAGGTATTAAGTTTCAATGTCTAGAACCTTCTCAGGTGGCATAAAATTGACTATTTAAGAAAGACCTAAACATTGTCTAGAATAGCTCTGGGTGGTAGTCCACAACTTGTATTGCAAATTATTATAATGAAGGCACCTGTGTGGGTCAACATATTACACTTGTAAATTATGTAATTATGCATTTGTGGCACAAATAAGAAGTCCATATTTTATTCTCACATTTTCTTTTGTTGCTTTTATTTTCGTTATGGTTTATGGTATTAAGGGGAGCACCCTTCATCAAGTGGTATCAGAGCTAGATTTCTTGAGTGTGTGGACAAATCATCGACTATGAGGAAGTTCGCACAAGGACCATGGTTTGGGCTAAGAGTGTAGACAGATCACCAATTGTGAGATAGTTTACATTAGGGTTTCAGCGGAAGCACGAAAATGCCTCCACGAAGAGAGCATGGTGGAAGAGTCAAAGGTGTTACACCTAAGCTTTTTAGAACCCTCCAGAGGTAAATGCAAGTGATGCAATAATAGATTCATAGAGGAATGAATCTTGTCATAGGAGATGATGAAATTGAGGATGAAAGAGAAGAAGGAAACACAGACCTAG
This sequence comes from Cupressus sempervirens, assembly GCA_028749045.1. Taxonomy (NCBI): domain Eukaryota; kingdom Viridiplantae; phylum Streptophyta; class Pinopsida; order Cupressales; family Cupressaceae; genus Cupressus; species Cupressus sempervirens. Next base: position 19,807,422 of record CM053786.1, read on the forward strand.
ATGTAGTAGAGGAAGTTCTTAACCCAAAGGAGGTGAGGCTTTTTAGGGCCATTTCTAGCATTGGAAAAAGACCTAAGTTTGATGTTCCCACATTTTTGATAAATCTCAACCTAGAGGAATTGATTGACTAGATCAATGAATTGGAAGAGTAATATGAAGATATTGAAGATTTGGATAGGGTCAAGTTTGCAAAGGCCAAACTGAAGGGTCATGCAAAGATATAGTGGAAGGAGATCTAGTTGGAACAAAATAAAAGAGGAAAGTAAAAAATCACTAGATGGGATCAGATGGTAGCTAAAATGAAGCAACAATTCATTCTTGTAGATTATGAGCTTGATCTATTGAAGAAAATGCAAGGGTTGAAGAAATCTAGAAAATCTATTCAAGAGTATACTAAAGAGTTCTATCAAGTTCTTATTAGAATTGACCATGTAGAAGATGATAAGGAGAAAGTCACATGTTACCTTAATGGGTTATAGCCAAGCATTCAAGATGAGATGAGTCTTGTTCAAGTGACCAATATTGAGGAGGCATACTAGTTTGCCCTAAGGGTTGAGGAGAAACTAACCAAGAATTTTGATAACAAGAATAGTGGAAGAGGTTGCGATGGAAGATCTGGTGAATGATCTTATGGAGGTCATAATGATGATTAGAAGAACAAGGATAAGGCTAGAAGTGGTAGTCAAAACTAGAGGGGAAAAAATTCCAATCATTTCCATGATTAGAAAATTAGAGATTAGAGAGGAAGAGCCAGAGGACAAGGACTTGAAAGCTCTGATGCTCCAAAAACTATTTACTCAACACTTGAAAGCTCTGATGCTCAACATTCACTATATTCTTAATGTTGTAACTCAGCTCTTGAATGACTTGACATCCATTTTTTTAATCAACATCTAAATCACTCAACAGATATGACTTGCTCAGCACGTGAGTGACTCACATACTGGTGCTTGACACTAACTATGTATATTGCTCAGCATACACTACTTACTCAACACATACTGAGTTCTATTGAGTAATGACTTAAGTGTTTTCTCACTACCTTGTCAAAACCAAAATGAGATCAACAAATCTCCCTCTTTGACATGAGTAGAAAAAATTCTTTTTCATTCATATACAACCTAACTTATGTGTATAACTCAAATAATATGTATACATTACTTGCTCTCATACAAGATTACAAAATTTGCAAAATGAATGACATAACTAACATACCTTATTGCAAAAAAATTTCATATCTCCCCCTGAGTTGATATTCCCTTTCTATAACTAAATTTTGTACTCTTGTTCAGTAAGTGTGTGATCGGTTGATGTTCCCTATTTTTGCATGAGTACTCCCCTAACTCAAAATACTATGCATTTGTCAATTTGCAATGATCCCCCTTTTTTGACACTTATGTCATTTATGTGGTACACTAATAGTGTGTTTGTCCAAAAATGTTTTGTGAACCTCTATCATTATTTTCAATGTTGCATCCCAGTTATTTCATGCTACCTCTAGAGAGTGGTATTGAACATCTAGTTGGGTAGCAAGGTCAACTAGGCCATCATGTGTTGAAAGTCGATTATCTTTCTTCATCAATGTTTCAACGAAGGCTAGTTCCTTATGTAATACTTCCATGTGTGGGGTCAACATGGACTAGATACTAATAAAATGAGCCCTCATGTTGGCATCTTGTGTTTGTAGTGTGGCTAGCTTACCTTGAGTAGATAGTAGTCTCTAAAAATGTGTTTGGCTTTGACTAGGAGATAGTTTCAATGTTGTCTTGTGGATTATACATCTCGTTATAGCTGGTCAATAGTCCTCTATACTTATTGTGTGAATAAATTCACATCACAAAGCTTAGTGTATAGAGAAAAGATATTCTCTAACACCTTTTTCACATCCTCCATTTTGGTGGCTAAGTCAACCTATCTTAGTGCAATAGCACTAGAAATATTTTCAAGAACTTTAGAGTGAAACTTGTTTTCTAACCATTCTAGAAGTTTAACATTGTAATCTAGGTCTTCATCACTGATCTAAAAAGCTATGTTGACTAGTTGCTCAATGATTGGTTTTTCCTCACTTGACTCTGGTAGACTAAATGCATTAAGAAATATCTCTTTGATCTCATGAAGTACTTGCTTCTTCTTATGCTCTTGTCTAAGAAACTCTTATTGCTTCTTCCTCGACACCTTCAACTTTTTCTTCATGATCTTCTCCTTAGCCTTGTGTGAATGCCAATTGGGCTTCAACTTGATGTTCTTCTTCATCATTTTCATCATCTTCTTATTCTTCCTCTCCCCCTTCACCAAATCTCTCCTTAAGCTTCTTCACAAGCTTGTTATTCTTTCTTATCATAGTAGCTTGATCTTCAAATCAATAGTGATTCTTGATTTGGCTTCCTCATAGTTTCCAAATGAGGTGAAACTCTTGCCAACTTCCTCTGCCAGTAAAGTTGTAATAGCTACAGATGCTTCATCTACATTGACTTCATAAGGCAAGGGCTTCAACCATCTAACCCTAGGTATGGCTTCCTACACATATGTGAAATCAGCACCACCTAGAAAGAAACCATCATTGTAGTATTGTTCAACTAGTGATACAAGAATCCTTATGTAACGCCCTGCCAAGGGATCCAAAAGAATTAACCTAAAGTTTCACTAAGTTTGCTAATTTTTTTTTTTTAAAAAGTAAGAATGCATAACATACACATCAAACACATAGTAGCGGAAGCAATAACATGTAATCATCAACAAACATACATTGCAAGTTACATTTCTTAAGGATCCCAAGACGTTGAGTCACATTTAAATTTAATTAAATTCTAAGTCTAACAATTACCACATACATATGAAAGAATAATCAGAAAGTCCAATGTCCATAATATACATTTGTTCCGAATGCCTCTTGGAAAATTAATTCGGAATGCTCAATCATCCACTGTACAAGTCATAGGATATGAAAGGCTTAAAAGAATATACATATGTAAAGATAAAGATACAACATCCTCAAATCCATGATATAAAGTACAGTAAAAAAATATATGAAACTATTCACCATACACGATACATCCATACATCCATAATTACAAAACATCTATCATAAAATCTAACCATCCATCATAATAATCCAAGAACATAGTGAAGGTAAATGCCAACCAAGAAAGCTCTAGCCACGACAACTATGGACAGATCTCAATGGTAAGAGTAAAAGCACTACCACCTGACCACGTGGAACCTAAATGGTCCACTCCCACCACACTGAGGAGATAGTCTCAAGTCCCAAATAGGATAACAAAACCTATAATCATAAATACTCTCTAAGTCCAGGAAATCCTATAAGTATGCTAAGTCAAGGGTTCCTAAAAATATCAACATCTAAACCCAGAGGTACCACAAAGGCACGTAGGAAACCTAATATGCAAGCAGGAAAGTGTGATCGCAAAAGTCACATAGAAGTTACCTGAGCAATTCCTTAGGAATCCCGAGTCCCTACTGATCCTGCGGCCACTAGTATCCTCTCGTGCTGAGGAGGCATACTACGGAATGCAAGGTCGTAACCAAGCATTCTCTCTACCCCATCCTAGTCTGTACTAGCACTAAAGGCATGGGAGAGAACATACAATTATCTTGTTAGGTTCATTTTCTCTCATTTAGTGTAAATGTTTTCACTTATTAAAACGACTTACAATGGGTTTCTCCAGGCAGCCTCTTAGGGCCCCGACCCTCATTGCAAGCCACTTCCCGACTCTACACATAGATAACCTACCCTAGGCTCATGAAATCACAAATCAAAGAATCATAATAAAATCACCTCAGTCCTATACAAGCAACTGAAAAACATCATAAAAGATAAGCCACGAAAATTACATCAGTTATTCATGAGCAACAGATAAGCATCAAATAATAATCATATGATCACAACAGTTCTCTATCAGCAACTGAAGGCATCAATGATAAATCACAAAATCCAATGGTTCTCCAATGAGCAACCAGAAAGTATCCCAATAATAAATCACAATACTGATTAAAGACTCCAAAATGATCAAGTCAACACATGACATCATCAAGATCTAAACGAACACTTCAGTCCTCTCAAAGCAACCAGAAGGTAATACAAGTATAACTTGATCGAGACTCAAAAATGGTTAAGTTAGGTATCTCAAATACATAAACCTCATCTTCACACAAGGAAATTGGAAAAAAATAACAAATAGTAAATACATCCATCATAGAGCATACTATCACATTACCTTGGTTGGTTTGAAAAGATCGAGAACAAATCAACATAACCTCACATTCACAACCCCGGGCCTCTGGTAACAACCTAAATTGGTCAATACTAGAACAACCCCAAAACAAAGAGAACACATAGAAAACATCAAAGTCTCACAGATTGGATTTGAAAATATATTATTGAGTTAAGGTAAGGTTTATGTTCCAGTTTAACATCTATTTCAAGTAACTAAGTTTTCACAACTACCCCTTACGATTAACCCATTTCTATAATAACTTCCATTAAATCAATAATCCAAATCTACAATTTAATCAAATAATAATCATTATTAATTTTAATTAAATTAATCAATAATTACTATTCTAATTACTTATTTTAATCCATTCACTAATTTTTAATTTATTAATATTTAACCAAAATTATTAATAAATTAATATTTACAAAAAAAACTATGTTAAATACATTAATATTTAATTATTAAATATTAATAAAGATTAAAATATTATTAATTAAAATATATATTAAAAAATTTATTAATTAAAATTTTAAATAATAATTATTTTTTTATAAATAATAAAAAATTATGAAAAAATGAAATTAAAACATAACATATTATATTCATACGTTTTAAGCCCGTCGGCTTCAAGACCACCTGCGGTCCACCGCAGTCCTGCGATCGTAGGGCCTACGGCGGCAGGTACTCTGTACCTGTCGTCGCAATACTTGAGACGTAGGTACTGTCGGCTATGCCGATAGTGGGGGTGGGTACGGGGTAATTCCCTCCCCCCCACTATAATATATATATAAAATTTATTTTATAAATTAAGTTTTTTTTTCTTATTATTTTATTTTTTTTAAAATACAACTTGTTTACAATAAATTTTTTATTGATAAACCAATTAATAAAAGATATATATATATATATATATATATATATATAAATTTATAAAGATATTAAAATAATTTCTTTAATATATATATAAATATATGTATTGAAAAATTGTTCCTTCTTTATATTGATATAGAAAATATAGTCAACCATCCGAACTTCTAATTTAGAATTTCAGTCTTAGATTCAACCCTTTCCATTTAAATCTTATGTATACAGAAGTTTATTGACAAGCATCTGATAAATTCCAATATTGTAATGTTTAAACATTCATCATAGAGAATTCAAATTTACAAACCCTAGACACGAAGAAGACAGAAAGGATAATTGCATATTTAATCGATAATAAAAAACACAAGACCCTACCTGATCCTGATGCTATTATGCAATCTCCAGGAACTGTAAGAGAATTTGCTCCTCTCAATAACCTTCCTTTGGAAAACTTTCTTGGTATCAACCTTCTGAAATTTGCTTCCAAAAGTTGTCTCTCCAAAAATTCTCGTCCAAATTCATGTCTCCCAAAAATGAACCCCCAAAGTTGTGATAAGAAGTTTTCTCCTCAAATCGGGGCACTAATTGTGCGTTCACCTGAGAAGACTCTTTGCACAATTGAGTTAACTCCTGATTAACCTTTATTATCTTTTATTTTATTTTGCATTCATCTTTTCATGCACATTAAGTTGAATTATTAAATAACTTTACTTAATATTCCACTTGACTTCTATTTTAAATTAATTTATTACTTTAATCTCATGTGCACTTTATGAAATTAAAATAACATTATTATTTTCTATTATTTAATCTTTTAATTTATTTCTCAAATTTAAACTCATGCTTAGATCATGCGATCTAGAATCCTTAATAATTTAATATCTTTCAAATTTTAAATTTATTTTAGAACTTAATTGATAACATATTTAATTAATTTAAATAACAATAATATTTAGCATTTATTTAAAAATGAACTCCAACTTTATTATTATTAAATTAAATACATATTATCATTTTCTAAATTTATCTTTGAACTTTTATCTCCAAATTTAATTCTTTTATTTAATTAATTTTTCAATTAATTAAATATAATCAAATATTAAAATATCATAATAATCTTCTATTAAATTAAATCATTAATTAATCTTTTTAATTAGACTTAATTAATAGAAAACACATCAAGGACTCATATAACAACATACGAAACCCCTTAATAGAAAAACACATACCAAATAAAAACAAAAAGGGTTATAATCACGAAATTACATCATTTGATGCATTCAGAGGGTACTTAACTCAGATACTTGTCCTAATTATCAATTAGGACAATTGGCTAAAGGGTTTAGGATTTGGACTTAAGAGTTTATCTCCTCTCTCTTACCATTGAGATAATGCGATAGGGTACGCTCATCTTGGCAATTCAGGGAAGTCGATACCCGGTACTTGCAACTTGCATAAAATCCACGCATGTACAAACACAATATTCTAAGCTAAACAGACAATGGCAGGAAGTGGTGCATAGTGTAGATCCCGACTAGCAGGTGACTACGACTCCCTTCCTTAACCACATTAGAAACACCATACATAAATAAAACAAACACGCACACCATACACATGCAGTATGGGGTAAGTATCCATAAGAAAGCACATGTGATAATAAACCATCTAACTAATCATCATCGATAACTAAAAATATTGAATAATCATCATACATGCATGAAATATAGAGTACCAAGTAATCTCATCATATAATAAACTGAGTGTAAACCAACATCTGATAATCTCTAACATAGCAATATTAATCATCAAACATAAAATTTGCCTAAAAGAGTTTGGCAAGGATGATAGAAATGTGACTTAGGGGTAGGCACTACACCTTAGCCTCTATTTCATAGACTTTTTGAAGCCCTCAAAGTGGCTTGTCATTGTATATGCTATATTAGTATGTTAGAAACACTAAATTAAGAAATCAAAAGCATTTACAAACTAAAATACCATATCATAAATGAGAGACTAAAGAGGAAACCCCAATTGAAAATGTGAGCCAAATGAATGGACTCTACCAATAGGATTTAGCTCTTTGCTTGGTAGATGAGTCTAAGGATTGAGATGTATGGTCAAGTGCTCAAAGTTGCTTCAATGGACATTGGGTAATGGCAAATTGGTAGCTTTGTGAGTTCTCAATTTGGCATTATAAGGTTAAGGTTGGTGGTTTTGGCTCTCAAAAGGGCATTATAAATTTAGCTCCAAGATTGTGATGAAATGGCTTGGGAGGGGATTCAATTTATAGGCTAAGGGCTTGAGGGATGGAGGGATAAGATGCAAGGAGAGATAAAAGCTTAAGGAGGGCTAGGATGCACTCAAAGGGGAGCACATGGACTGTGCTTGTTTAGCACCAATCAGGGAGTGACACATGTCACAGAGTGAGTGGATGGAGGAAAGGGCAAGGATGAGTCAACAAAGGAGGCTCAAAGCCTTAAATGGCCTTCATAAGTGCTTGTAAGAGCATTCATTGGGCTTGTAAGGGTCTTGATGGCTTTGTCAGAACATTGAAGGCTTAGTGGTTGGGATATTTTGGAGAGGAGATTTTGGTTTGGTTTAGGAAAGTCTTAAGCTCACTTAGAGAATGTGACAAGGTTGGGGGGGGGATTAGGCTTGGGTTTAGGATTAGATTAGGGGTGTTAGATATGTGCAAGTGGATGGCATTCATGAGGGTAGGTGAGTTAGTGGCTAAGCTTGGTTAGTATGGGTGGATGGGGTAGATTAGGCTAAATGAAGGGTTAGGGATAAGTTAGGGGCTATTAGATTTTGAGGGCTTTTATTTATTAAAGTGATTTTAATAAATTTAAGATTTGGAATTAGATAGGAGAATAGGATTTAATTGATAAATAATAGGTTATTTGATTTATCAATTAGGACTATAGATGATTAACTGAATTAATCAGCTAGGGGATGGCAAAGGATTAATTAAATAAGCATTTAATTAATGATGCCTTTAGAGATAAAAAAATAGGATCACCAAAGTGGTGTAATCAAATTTAGGTGTCTACAGTCGTTACTATTTCAAAATTGTCTCCAAGATGCTCAATTAGATTTACAATCTGTAATGTCACTAGCCTATTGGTCTTCCACACTATTTGATCAAATGTTGGAAAAGTATTCTACACATAGAAGAATATGTAGACAAGTAAAGAACCAAATTTGCATTGTGCACTCTCTATCTTTCTTATGGGCTCCAAGTTTTTTGATAACTACTAAAGTTGTAACTCGATAAGGTCATAAGTGTGATCTTTCTTCACTATCTTGTATACCAAATCTACAACCATATATGATACACTGCTCAATTTGCTCGATTGAAAGAACTTGTGAGCAATTACTCTCACTACAAAGTCAATTAGGGGATCTGAAATTGTGTCTATGGAAATCCCTTTCTTATTCCATATTGCCCCTATATTTCTCAATTACCTCCTTGCATCACTTATTTCCATGTCTCCAACATCTTCTATCTTTCTAGTGTAGCAACATCTGACATCTTATATCATTAAGAATTTTGGTGGTATCATCAATAAGACACAATATAGGTCTCCCTTATATGCTATCTTAGGAATAGCTCGAAAGGGTGGTTGTCTAACTTCATTACTAATTAATTGCACATTAAAAACATCTTTTCCTTCCTAACATTCACAGAAAAGCTAGACACCATTTTATGTATCTAGGGTTCACAAAAATTCAAACAACGAAACTCAGCACTAGTGAAATACCTTTTGAATCTGATGAATGATAATGAGTAGTAGCTAAATCCATTTTGAAAATACTTAAATCTTTCTCCTCAGTTCACCTTATGCTCTTTGTGTACTCTTCTATGTTTGAAAAATGAAAATGAGTAAAAAATTGACTATATAACCCTTAATATTCAACAATAAATGCTTAATGCTTATACAACTATAAGCTTGACTACCATAGGATTTCCTACTCACTCAGTTTATACATGATTTCCACTATGCTTGACAACCACAATGAGCTTGGACACTACTAAAATAATTCCATCACTTGACAACAACTGTGAAACCTAACAAAACTATAGATTTCTTCCAACTTCTAACCAATGCATTGCATCTTAATTTTCAGAACTTAGATTCTTGGAACTGATGTATGAAATAACTTTGAAATATCAGTCCCACATATACCTTTTGATTGCTTAGTTGGGGGTGATGTGATCACCTGATCCATTGGATGAAGTGACCTCATCTGAACTTGATGTGCTATAATCTTCCTCCTTCCATGATTTTTTCATCTCAACACTGGCCTTTTCTTTTCCTTTATTGTTTCTATTACTCAACACTGGTGATCTAGTTGGATAGTTTCTACTAATACGACCAGTCTTCAAACAGCTAAAGCATGTAGTCTCACTCGATCATCTATTGTAGTTGCCTCTAAAATGTGTTCAAATCCAACTCTCAAGAACATGTCCATACTCTTGACAATAGTGACAACTGCACCTTGTGTTGTAATCCCAATTGTAGGATTTTCCATTTTGTTGAACCTTTGTCTACTTGTTTGATGTCTAATTGGCATTAGATCTAGGGTAAGAGCACAAAGTTGGATTGCAATTTTGTGGAAGTCTATGGATTGCGATTGTGCTATTCTAGAAATGGGTACCCATTTTCGGTTCAGGTGCCCAATCTGAAATTTAAAAAATGGGCACCCAATTTTTAAAAAATCGGGGTACTCATTTTTTTATTTTCAAAAAATGGGTACCCATTTTTGAAAACATAAAACATTTGTATTTTTTAGAAACAATTACCCATTTTTTACTTCAAAAAAATGGGTATCGATTTCTAATAATTTAAAAAACAAAATTGGGGGGAATTTTATGTGTCGATTTGATATTTTCAAAATGGGTACCCATTTTTTGAATTTAAATAATAGGTGCCCATTTCATAGAATATTGGGCAAGATTTTTTGTGCCTACCTTAGATTTTGGTTTGGGATAGGCTTGGTGAGACCAAGCCTATGCCTTGACCTCTCAAGATTTGGCTAAGGCATTAAACTGACAAATTCACGCCTTGCCATAATTTTTAGAGGGTCTTCTTGATCAAATATTTATATGAAACAAAAACCCATTAGAGCTCTCACCATCCTAATTTCAGAAATATAAATTTTATGGTGCTATGATTTTATTTACTATTTTTGCATTATTTTTTAATGAAAGGTGGTACCTAAATGTAAAATAGTGAAGTTCACTAAAACTTTAATAACTTTTTTATTTTATAATTTTTCTTAAATTAATGTATATGTCATCAATCTACATACAATTCTTTTGAGGTTGAAAAAAAAAGAATTTTTTTAAAAAGTGAAATTTTGATCAAATTATGGTGTCCATACAAGAGAGGTTTTAAAATTTACCTTTATAGCCAATTAATAATTAATAAAAAGCATTCAATAAAAAATTGAGGAAAAATATTGTCATCAATCTTAGGTGTATTAGGTAACTCCCTTTAAAACGATTTACAAAAATTCATTTATTTGTGTCAAACTATGGTGTCTGTACACGAGTGTGGTATGGTCCTAAAATAGGCATTTTGAAAAAGTGTTTTTTAAAGATCCATACCAAAAACAAAATCTATCATATGGGTACACAAATAAATTACATATTCAAAAAAGAGATTCAAAACACTAAATTTTTTACTTCTAAAGTTTTTTTTATATTCAATCTCTAAATGCATCAAATTTTGACATCAATTGACAAGAAATTTCAAAAATAGGAAAAACACTTCCACTTTTTGGCCAACAGTGAGACCCAACTTCTTGCACTAACCCTCTAAATTCATACGCTTTATGTCCATACTTTTGAAAATTATGGAAATATTCTTCAAATCTATGTGTGCTTAATCTCTTGAACTTGCATTCATGTGCTTGATGTTCTTACTTTTTGCACTTATGATAGTAACCCTTGAATTTTTGCTTAGGGTTTTGATTTGCATTGTTGCTCCTACAAACATTTATTGTATGACCTAACTTTCCATAATTATGACAAGTGGTTTTGTAGTTCTTACCTTTTTTGTTTCTTTTTTCACCACTTTTAGATGATTCTCCTTCCTCGATATTAGTGTATCCCAATCTAATAGTATCATTGTTAAATATAGGAGATCTCATTAGTGTCTCAAAGTATTTGATGGCTTCACTAGGTATTTTGAAACTTTCAACAAATTCCTTTTCTTTTCTTAGTCCATTCCTTACTTGTTCATTCTGTAACTTCAAGGTTGTGATCTCAATGTTCTTTCCATTCAATTCATGATTGGCAATCTTCACTTGATTCATTATTTCCAGTTGCATGTGAAAAATCCTATTTACCTCTGATGCCTTCTCTTCTAGTCTATTGGTCAGTGTTTTTTTGTCATCTTCAATCATGACTTTGTCTTCCTCAGCTTTCTTTTTCTACTTGGTCACCTCACATAGAAATACTAATTGGACTTCTTGTTCCATCTTAATATTTTTGTCCTCTTCAGTTAGGGTACCATTCTTTTCCATCAGATATGCAATTGCTGCATCAAACTCACTTGAGTTTCCATTCTCAAACAATTCAGTAGTGTTTTCCTCTTGGTAATGAGTATCATTTTGCTCAATAGCCATCTCTTTCCTTCTCCTCAATGAATAGTGCAATTCATCTCTTGCTTCCATAAGTTGGTGTAGGGAAAGATGGATTTCAATCTTCTAGTTCCCAATAGTCTTTCTTAAATTGTAGACTTCCATCTTCAAGACGTTTCGTCAAAGTTGTAAAGCTTTCCTTTCTAGAGAACAAGCCTCTAATACCAATTGTTGGAAATAACAATGGGAAAGTAAAATTTGAGAGGGTGGGGGGGGGGGGGGGGGGGGGTTGAATTAGTACTTCAAAACATTGACCATAAAACATTGACCACACATCTATCTCATAATTTAGCACATTAACTAAAATAACTAACTATACATGTTCATCCATAGCATGAAACAAATAACACATAACACAATAAGTTTGTTACCTAGAAACCCTCCAATGAGAAGGTAAAGCTGGACTGGGGATGATGCCCACAAATATTCAATACTGGAGTTGTAAAGTGTATCCAATTAAGGTTACAATTATTTGATCATAAAATATGATCTACTCTATGAAAGATTTGCCCTGTTAAAGGCTTACAAAGACTTTTAAATCTTACCCTATTAAAAGATTTCAACACCTTGCTAAAAGTGTGCCTTGTTAAAGGACTTTAACTCACAATGAAGTAAGCACCGTATTTAAGGATTTGCAAAAACCTATTAAGACTACTCAGTTAAGAGATTTTCCATGTATCACCCGTTAAAATGATTCAACACCATGATCCTTTGGTTAGCACCCTACTGCTAGTTATCAAATCTTCTCTTTGCAAGTATATCCTTGATCCTCCTAATTAGATGTGTCTCCTCCATCCTTTAACTTCTTTTCTCTATTCTCTCTAACTAATTCTGCAATTCATATCCCTGCCATAAGCTCCATAGTCACCACAAATTCTCTCTCTCTACACTTAGCATTCATTCTTCTCCTCTCATACACACATGCAAACTCTTTAGAGTTTTCCCTCCTTAATAAGACTTAGGTGAGCTAGGGTTAGGTAGGAATCAATGATTTTGATTCATCCATTTTGCCACTTAATACATCCCTTTTTCGGATTGGTTGAATTTATTGCATAGGAATTCTCAATATACCTTTGTATATATCTTCTAGAATTGTAAAACAATCTGTAAGTCGACCCAAAATGGTTTACCTAGGAGTTTGTGCCATTACAAACAACTATGCAAAAATTTGTTTACTCGAAACTTGAAAGCTTTGGTGCTCGACATTCACTATATTCTTAATGTTGTAACTCAGCTCTTGAATGACTTGGCATCCACTATTTTACTTGGTATCTAAGTCACTCGACATATATGACTTGCTCGACACTTGAGTGACCCGACACATACCATCTACTCAACACTAACTATGTATATTGTTCGACATACACGACTTACTCGACACATACTGAGTTCTGTTAAGTAATGACTTAAGTTTCTTTATCTCTACCTTGTCAAAACCAAAATGAGATCAACAAAGTGCACCAAGATGGTGTATAAAAAGGGGGTGTAAGTGGACACCTTTTTTCTGAAATCAAGTCAACTTGAACTTGGACTAGACTTTTGAGGGTCATTCACTCAATATGAAAAAATATGTAAAACATATAAATTGTAATTTACTATGAATCTACTTTCTAAACTACTAGAATTTTCACAAGATGGATAAGATTAGGTGGGTCAAACCCCATGCACATGAAAAAAAGTTCCTGATTTTTTTAGAAAATAAAACATAGTTGCTTTCATGTGTAACACAAAAGACATAATTATATTAAGTATTTTGCAAATCCCTTTGGTAAGATGATAATTAAGAGTGATATTTAGAGATTGTACTTTTTTTTAAAATTATGAATTATTGAATTGACTACATCTTGAAATTTTGGTGAAATTTTGGTACTTGTTCATGTGTTGAGCATAACTTGCATCAAAATAATAAAAAATGAAAGCATTTTTAAAAAAAAGTGTATGAGATCAAGTGTAGAACAATAATATGTGATTTATTTGAATTTGGTAATTATATCAAATGTTATTAAAAAAGGTAGCCATATGTTTGTGAGGAATATCAAGACATTGCTAAAAATAATTAAAGTTTACAATGATAATGTTGTCCAAAAATAGAAAAAATTATATGGTTAGAAAGTTAAGAGGACATGTAAGATTATGGTGGCGATTTTAGAAATACCCACATTACCATTAGTAAATTGATGAATGAAAAGATGAGAACTCATTTGAAAAGATGAAAAAATGTCTAAAGGAAAAAAATGGAGGGAAAATAGTCTCCCAAGCCTTTGGGTTGATTCTCTATGCTTTTACCAAGCCATAACCTAATCGAGTTTCTAGGATTCAAATAACCCAATCAGTTTTTGCAAATCAAAAAGTACATTAAAAACCTCTTATGTTTTAAAATCCAATTAGGTTTTGAAAAAGTAAAAATTTACTTCTTCAAATCCTAATTGGGTTTTGAAGAAGTAAAAATGGGTTCTACTCCAGAGGCCATAACTTTCACATACAGAGACTGATTGACTCCATTCAAAATGCGTTAGAAAGATATTGCAGAGATCTACAAAATGATATAGACAAACCAATCCTATGAAATATTTTTTTTAATTTTTCATCAATTGAATTAAGTATGGTCTAAAATAGGTAGTCATTGTTTCCCAAATATAGAACCAATAGGTAAACACAAATGGTAACATATTTTTAATTCTCTCTCTCTCTCTCTCAAACACACAAACACACACAAATACTCACTATCTCACTAAATAAATTATAAGATATCTCTCTTACAAATTCCTAACCTCTAGTATTCTCTCACTAACTCCTAACCTCTCTCTCTCCCTAACTTATTACCCTTAAGTGATTTCTCTCTCTCTAAGTAACCACTACCCCCACTCTCTTACTAACCCATAAAATCTCTCTCTCTCTCTCTCTCTCTCTCTCTCTCTATCTCTCTCTCTCTCTCTCTCTCTCTCTCTCTTCTAACCTTCTCATTCTATCACTAAATAATAACCTCTTTCTAACTAGCTCCTAACCCCAAACCCCCCAAACAATCCACCCCTCTCTCTGTCCTCTTCATCTCCCCATCATCATCTCCATATATTTCAGGCCTTACTTCATTTACATCATCTCTCCCCACTATCCCTTCTACCTTTTTTCCATCTCCCTCCACCTCTTACCATTGCTTTTTACTATTTACCATAAATATATTTACCTCACGTCTCTTACTCTCCTAAATGCATACATATCTCCCTATGTAATCTCTCTCTCTCTCTCTCTCTCTCTCTCTCTCTCTCCCCCCCACCCTCCCCCCCCAATCATCACCTCCATATATTTTAGGCTCCAATTATCCTCTTTCTTCATTTACATCATATCTCCCCACTGCCCCTTCTACATTTTTCCCTTTTCCCTCCACCTTGAACCATTGCTTTCACCTATTTAGCATAAATATCTTTACCTCATCTCTCTTACTCTCCTAAAATCATAAATACCTCTCTCTCTCTCTCTCTC
Organism: Cupressus sempervirens; assembly: GCA_028749045.1. Lineage (NCBI taxonomy): Eukaryota > Viridiplantae > Streptophyta > Pinopsida > Cupressales > Cupressaceae > Cupressus > Cupressus sempervirens. The sequence goes on from CM053786.1 coordinate 19,822,649, forward strand.
TCTCTCTCTCTCTCTCTCTCTCTCTCTCTCTCTCTCTCTCTCTCTCTCTCTCTCTCTCTCTCTCCCCCATCATCATCTCCATATATTTTAGGCCCTTATTATCTTCTTTCTTTATTTACATCATCTCTCCCCATTGTCCCTTCTATCTTTTTTCTATCTCCCTCCACCTCTAACCATTTCTTTCACCTATATACCATAGATATATTTACCTCATGTCTCTTACTCTCCTAAACACCTCTCTCTCTCTCTCACACACACACACACACACACACACACACACACACACACACACACACACACACACACACACACACACACACACACACACACTTACACACACACATTCTTCCCCCCCCCCTCTCATAATATCTTCCCCCCATTTATTCTCTATATCTATCTCACTCTCTTCATATGTCCCCTCCCTCATGTTTCTTTATCTAGAGCATTTTCTCTCCATGTGTACCTCAAATATCATACCCTCTCCCCTTTCTGTCACTCTCTATCTATTATGTCTGCCCCTATTATTACCACATGCTATCTTTCTCTTATGTCTTTTATCTTTGATCATATCATTTGATGTCTCCTTCATGTCTCACCCTCATTCCACCCTTGTCTCACTCTCTCTAGCATTTCCCCTCTGATTATTACCCATCTCTCTATCTCCATCCTTCCCTCCCTCCACTCTACTCTTCCTCTTTTCATCTATGTCTCCATCTATTTTGGGCCCTAGATATCCTATTTCTTTCTTTACCTCATCTCTCTTTCTTCCTTTTTTTCCATCTCCCCCCCTCCCACCTCTAACCATGTCCATATAGAATTGTAAATGTTTAAAAAAAAAGTTTATATATTTATTTTTACTTAGGAAATATGTAGTTTACCATTTTAATTAAAAGTAACATTTATGTGTATTCTTAATCTTATTCTTAAATTGAATAACTAAAGTTTATGTTTTGTTTCAATATATCAACTCATCAGATTATTTATATTTCAATACTTAAATATAATATAATATTTAATTTTGGCAAATAGAAGGCTACATGTACATCTAATATAAAAAATCAAATAATTTTAAAAGTAATGAGTTGCAATTGCTAGTCTTTCATAATTATTAGAACTTTTGTTACCTAAAACTCATTTTTTGAAAGAAAGCTAATACCCTTGACTTAATACTATTCTTAAATTTATATATACCAAAGAAAACATTTAAAAAAAAATATTTAAAGTTGTAAGAAAATATTTAAGAATATTGAGACTATTGACTATAATAGTATTCTTAATTTTATATATGTAAAAGAAAAAATTAAGATTTTTTTAATTTAAAACTATAAAGAAATATTTTTAAAATTACTGAATCCAATTGCAAAGTCATTAAATTTCTGCATTAATAATGAATCCAAATGTAAAATCCAACTTAATTGGATGCATCTGAGTACTAATAAGTTTAAACAACAAGAGCTCCGTAGAGCTGGAGTCTCGCCTAGTGGATAAATATGATTGTGATGATTGTCAAATATTTACTAGATTTTAAACAAAATTAATCTTGTCAAAATTGAAAATAATTAAGTTATTAATAAAATCATAGATTATAAGAATTGCATAAGTTTTTTTTTTTTTTTTTTAAATAATAGAAATTTATTGTGTATACTTCTTGTGCTCATTTTTTATTAATGTGATAGTTTTAGAATTTAAGAATAGTAAAATGAATAACACTAATGGGAAATATAAGTATCCACCTATATCTAATAATCTTATCAAGATTTCTTTATGCATTAAATTATAATGTTGATTCTAAAATTATAAGTATTTTTTTTCTTTACATAATAAGAGGAGATCAATGGTCCTTTTTTAGCTCACAACCAATATATTAAAAATATTCAATTATTCTCTCTATTATTTCTTCCGCTTTTTTAAAGATTTTATTCAAATTCATCAGAAAATTTACAAATGCACTTACTCTCTTGTATCCCATGTTAAACATTAGAGGGTTTGATGAGAAGTCAAGACTCATAGATTTTGTTAAAAAAGAAACAATAAATATTAGGAAATTATGAAAAAGAAATAGTCTCATATTTGTTATTTGTTAAATTGCATTGAACTTATCTTTATTGACATAAATGTTGAAGACTTATTTTCATGCATTTCTTTATATTAATACTCACTTAAAATAAACATATAAAATATTTATTATTATTATTATTTCAAATAGAAATAATATTGAAATTTTAGTTTCTGATAAATAAATAGATTATGAAATTTTTTGAACTTTTGATGTAGGTATAGTTATTGAATTTATAGTTTAGTATGTATATATAAAAGTAAAAAATGAATATCAATAATTTTCTATTATATTAATATGAATATGATATAGTTGAAGAAACAAGAAGCTATGGATCATTTTAGAATATAATCTTTTTATTTCTGCAGAAGACTTGATTTTTTTTTTTTTTTGGATAGGTAATCGACCAGAGCCTAGATTATTTATTATTCATTTTATTATTATTGTTAGATTAATTATTATTATGTGTTAATCTTGGGTAGATTCGAACCCAAGACCTCTCCGATGAGAGGCTCACACATTATCGATCTGTTGTAGGTTCTTGCCTAACAAAAGACTTGAAATTTGCTTATGAGATGAATCCAATAAAAACAACAAATTTGTAAACTCTAAAATCCCTAAACCCTAAAATTGAAATCTAGGCATAAGAATAACCCTCAACCTAAAGCTTTAAACATTGAAAATAATTTATGTCCACTTCCATACATTGTGAACTATATTTTTCCAAATCTTTTGGAGCTATCTTCTTGTTAAAATAAACAAATTAGTAAGATAAGTTCTTAAATTGAAGCAAGATAGTCATATATTTTGTAAATGAAAATAATCAAAAGGAGAAATACAAAAGCTAGAAATTACAAAAGGCTCAACCTCATTTTAGGGCAATTCTAATCTCTACCACAACTAATTTTGCCAAAAACAAAAGTTACACGTGGAGGAGGTGGAAACAACTTATAGTGCGATGACATATGTCATGAGGCATGTAGCATAATGCCACTCGAAACTTCTAAAATGACATGTTTGTTGCCTTTTCCTTTACCAAATGCCACCATTCTTGGTGCGGTATTTTCACTTGAATTTCTTTAATAAGAAAATAAAAAGACTGCTTGGAATAATGGCCACATCCAATCAAATAGAACATAATTAAATTCAAAAATTTCATTTAATGAAACATTTTACCTGGACCATAGTATAAATGATTTTTCTTGCACACTACACAACTATCAAAATGAAGATTAATACCAAATAGTGAATTGAAAACTATAGTCTCTGCCTATAAATAGATGGGACTAATAATAATTCTCAATTATTACAGAATTGGCAATTAATATTTATCAAAAGATAAACAACATTCCCTATAACAAATTTAAATCAATACGATCGAACAAATTTTCACTATGTAAAAATGACCAATACAGCTATAAAATTTGAGGCCTAGCTACAAGCACACCATGCCACATTGCCTAGAACGACTTTGCTTTTCTTTATATTAAGAGAGAGGGTTTAGATTATCATTGAGTATTTGCCAGGTTCTTAAATTGGCAGATTCATTGTTTGCTATTATAATTAAGAGTTGTCATTACGAAAATGATGAAGATGAAAGGACTACTCAATGTTTTATATAGAATTGATGAAGTTATTTAACTGATGAAGCTGAATCGACTAGATTTATACATCTACAATTACATCATCTCTCTATTTTCAACCATTTCTATTATTGGCCCGCTTTTCTTTCTACATGGAAATTGTACTATTTTCGACCATTTCTATTATAAGTTAAGAAATTTCTAAGCTTATATTTTGCATACTAATATTTCAATTGTTATTAATCTTTAACAATCTTACAAGAAAAAGGGGCCAATAATAATTGATAATTATTTGTAGAATGTTATATTATTTCATAAAACATATATATTTATAAACTTTGAGATATGAGATTTATGTAAATATTACTAATTTATACTTATATTTGATTAAATATTAAAATTTATAAAACATAAAGTGAAAGGTATTATGATGACCAATCAGTCATAAAAAAAAAACTCATGACAGAAGTTCCAAGACTATTAATTTTGGAGGAATGAAACTTAAAGATTGTTTAAAATATATATTAAAAATAAAACAATTTTAAAACTTAAAATGGGAACCTTGGTTCCCTGAAAAACGCAAATATTGACTCTGTAGTCAAATAAGTTGGAAATAATTTTGAATTAATAACAAATATAAAAAATTGCTGCCCACAATCCAAACCTGTATATAAAAAAGTACTGGTATCTATGATAGTAAGAGCCAGTTTTCCCTTTTGATAAAGAGATATTACTGTATCTATGACAGTAAGATTCCTCAGTTGTTATTTGACCTATGAATCTGAGTGCTAAATTCCTTATATGTGTGTACTTACACAAAAGTATTCACAAGTATTGAGTAAGTTGAGTTCCTTTGAAACCTATCAATGCATTCCCCGTCTCCTTAAGCACCATGATATAATCAAACTTTTTAACTTCACGTTTTAAAATTATTTATGGAAAAATTGTTTAAACGCGTCTCCATTAGAAACAGAGGCCTCATTGAAACATTGCAATTACAAACCAGAACCAACACCGTCACACTCTTTATTATATATAGAAAAACACAGCATACATACAATCCACAGTATGCTTCAAACCAGAAGATGGTCTACACACAACTCGTTATAAGATGAAACAACCCAAAAAATAAAATTCATTTGCTCTTTCAATGCTCTGTTTCTCCCTCTTTGTGGTTTCCAGGGAGCTTCTCTTTGAGCTTCTCGCCCCCTTCTTCCTCAGCCTTCACATGACCGTCTTCTTCTTCCTCTTTCTTGTCTCCATGAAGCTTCAACTTGTCCTTCAATCCACCCTTCTTTGTCTCCTTCTTCTTCTCTCCCTTCTCATCTTCTTCCTCATCGCTGGACTGTACACACACAGCATTTCAACAGATCAGAGACCGATCCCTGTAATCATTTCATCGTGCCCAAGTAAACAAACAGGGGAAGATTGAAGGGAATGTGCAATCTTGAATGAATGAATGGATACAAAGATCACCGCTGAATAACACAGAACCTTACGCCCTAACAAAAAGAGAGAGACCATAACAGGATAGTTGAGGGTATGGATACCGTGAACAACAGGGGCTCCATAATTAATTCAGCTATTGCGTAATACAAGCACTTCAGAAGGGTTAAAAAATCGATTCAAATCCAAGCACATTGGTATTCCATCTGATCTATTCAACTTAGAAACGAAAGCATAAACGTACAGAGCTTGAAGAAGAGCTCTTGCTACGATGCAACTTTCCCATGAGTCCTCCTTCTTCTTTCTTCTCCACGACAACACCATGCTGCTGATGTGTCTCCTCCTCTTTCTTCTTCCCAAACAAGCCAAATAAACCGCGATCCTTATGCTCTGCTGCGTTTGAATCCGCCATTGTCAAGAAATACAAAGACAGAAAAATATCAAGATAGAGACGGCTGCGTAAATAGCTCAAAAAGTTACATGGAAAATGAGTGTTGAGCGAAGGCCAATTTATAGGATTTCACTAACAACTGACGCGGCTTGCTGGGGCCGCCATTACCATCTCAGGCTGATGCGTGGCATTTATATGTCGGTGAAATGAATGTTAACATCACGCGGATAAGACGTGAGTGGGCCCATTGAAGTAAAAGTAATGTCGACGACAAAGATAGTTATATTATAATTATGGCATGGACTATCGACTTTCCTTGTAACGCTTACATTTTGTGTTATTTTTGTGAATGAAAATAGACATATATTACTAGTTCAAGTCTTGAATTTGATGGCTGTATTGACCTTTTTTGTGATGGAAATAGGTATATATTACTAGTCATATGTTAGTTTTTATATATTATATATAAAATAAGGCAAGAGATATATTTTGAGGTGTCTTGGACAAGGATATCTTTCGATTGCATATATATAAGTTAGTAGCAATCGTGTTTTTTATAGTTAAATATATACTTAATCTATAATAAATTATATTATTAAATATTAAATATTTTTACCATATTTTATGATGCTCATTTCAAAATATGTTTAGAAAAATAGATTTCTTTTAAAAATAATGATTTTTTGTGCTTATGTTTTTTTTTTTCAAGTAATTAAAATTAAATTTACGATTGACATTTGAGTTTTGGTTTACATTAGCTTATAGAGTTTTGAGTTAACATTAATATCATGATCAGCTTTAGGGGCATCAATAGGACTAGGGTTAAGAGGTTAGTGTTAGGGTCGAGAGATATTGTTCAGGTTAGGGTTACGATTAAAGTTTGAGCTAGGATTAATAAGATATTTTGGGTTATGACCAAGAATAGGGTGTGGGTTGGGATTAGGGTAAGGATAAATTGTTAGGGATAGGGGGCAAGGTTTACAAATAGGAGAAGTATGATGGTTAGGATAAACCATAGGATAAGGATTATGTTTAAGGTTTGTATCATGGTTAGGGTTGGTGTTTAGAGAAAAGATTAGTATGACAGTCAAGTTTACATGTAGAGTAAGGAATAGGGTAAGGGTTAGGGGTAGGGTAAGGATTAGGGTTATGGTTAGTATTAAGGTTAGGGATACATTTTAAAGGTCTGATTAATATCATTTAGGGAGTAAAGGCATGCTTAAGATTATGATTACATTTATGATTTATGATTAAGGTTAGTTTTAGAATGGTAATTATAGTTAATGCTATGGTTAGGTTTTGAGAAAGGGGCAGGAGTAAATCTATTATTAAGATAACTTTAAGGTATAGGTTAAAAATTATAGTTAGGGATTATGCTTAGATTATATATTTTTGAAATAAGGAATAGAGTTTAGATTATGATTATAATTAAATTTAGGAGTCAAAATAGAGTTTTTGGTTGCATTAGGGTTAGATTTTAATTAGAAATAGGGAAAAGGTTGTAGTTTTGATTATGATATATGAAATATTTGGCCAAAAGGTCTACTTTGCACTTAGGATAATGATAAATTATATAGTTTGGATTATGAAACTTGGATAAAAAAATATGAAATTAGAGTTTTACATATTTTATTAGATTTCCCATCTAGGACTATATTTTTTGGTAGGACTAGGATTAGGGTTTAGTATATAGGATTTAGGGTTACAAAGGTTTAGAGCTCAAGTGAAGCCTAAAACATGCATTTTATTAAAAACAATCTTAACCATGAACCTAACTTCAATTGAATTGTAACTTTAACCCTAAACGTTAATGTACTATCTTAATCCTAATAACTATATAAAATCCCAACCCTAATTTTAAGCATACTAAAAACATAATCATAACCCTAATTTATTTTCATTTCAATAATTATTAGGGTGTTTGAGGCTGGGGTTAAGGTTTAGGATTTTTAATTCAAATTAGGATTAGGATTAGGATTAGTATTAGGTCAGGTTGTATTATTATTAGGGTTATGGTTTATGATAATGATCAAGGCCTAGAGATTATAATTAAGATTATGGTTGGGTTTATTACATTTCAAACATTTTAAATTTTAATTGACAACCTTAACCACCTCACGTATACATTTATGTAATGTCTCTTCTTAAATTTTTCTACAATGGCATTATGCATAAGTTAAAATTTGTGCGTAGTGTTTTCCTAATTTTTATTTTTATGTATTTTCCTAAAATTCATGGTGCTTAGAATTAAACTCCACTAATTTCAATCAAACACATATCTATAAATTTCCTATCTTAGCTATCACTGAGACCCATGAGAGTCTGGGTCTCGATGGTTATCAATGGTTGTCAATCTTCAGGGATGAGGTTCACTCCTTAGGTGGTGTGTGGGGGCCTGGAGGTGGTGCCTTCCTAATTAGAGACAACCTCTTCAATGCTACTTCTATGGTCTATTTCTGACAGACATGCCAGATTTATGTGGATTCAAGTATGCCATGAAAGAGACCATCATCGTGATTTGTTACTTTCCACCAGTCTCTTCACCCTATGCCATTCACAGTATCGAGGATAGTGATCCACTTATTGATCTGATTGAGTGCATTTCTAGATTCAGTGCCTTGGGTAACAACATTATCTTAGGTGACTTCAATGCATAGACTAAGGAATGGCGGACCCCTATACATGGATGAGGGATGGAATGGACCTATATTATAGAACTTGATCATGTCAGTTTGGGACTCCAACATATTTTTGAGGATCGCCATGGACCTTTATCTATCTATGGTCATGACCTCCTTTAGCTGTGTGAGTCTTCTAATCTAGTTATTTTGAACGACCTTCTTTATTTTCCTAGATTTGAGCCTTTTACCTGTTAGCCACACTATGGGGGTGTAGTGTGGTTGACTAAATTATCATTGGTGCTTCTTTCATCTCTTGCATCTGTAGCATCACCATCACCCATCTCTTGCTTTCCTACTATTCTCTTTTGTGCCCATCGCTTCACTTCTCCCCCCTCTCATTAGTCCCCCCTTCCCTTTATGGGGAAGGCCACTCCACACCTTCACCCACATCCCCACCCCCCTGGCTGCTTTGGATCATAGCCCTAGCCATTTCCACTTCCGCTTTGCCTAGGGTGATGAGGACCTCTTCATTGTCCACCTACAACGACTCCTCTCGTCTATTATTTCTTTGAGTGTAACCATGCTTCCTCCATGTTTGATCTCTTAACTATAGCCATGTGGGAGTTGACTTTCCTTTCCATCCTCCACCACCCTATCCTTAGATAAAAGCTCTAGAACAAGTGCCTTATGAACTGTTGGTTTGATGCCAACTGTAAATCCTTTCACCGTCGCTTGACTTTAACCTTTGAGACCTTCCCTTCAACTATTGTCAATTTTTGACATTCCTACCGTTGGTTTCTTCGTGTGAAGAAATGTGCTTAGATTGCTTCACAATACAGTTCCTTAAATGATACACTTAGCCAGGACTTGAAGCTCTTTTGGCACACCTTGTTCCCATGGTATCCACCCTACCTTGCTCCATCGACTTGTGCTTCATCATCTCCCACACCACTACCCTTTATGACATCCTAGATCAACTGCCTCTTCACCTCATCTCACACCCTCACTGTGATATCTTTACTACTTCCATCATCTACGAGATTGTTAGAACGATGAAATGCAGTAGAGTTGTTGATGAGTATGGTTTCTAGGTGAAACTACTCAAGCTCGATAGCTCAGTGATTGGCTCCTATCTCATCACACTCTTTAATAGAGTGGTTTGTACTACCTTTCTGCAGGCTTGGTCGAGGCACCTAATCCATTTGTTTCATAAGAAAAGGCCAATTTTTGACCCCAACAATTACAAGACCATCATGATTAGGCATACCTTTGCCAAACTTTATGCCACAAAATTGAATACTATTCTTTCAGGGGAACTGATAGGCCAATGATGGGACAAATAATAATAAAAAATTAATAATTTTATGATGAAGTTCGGTTGGTCTATACGTGTCAATCCGAGAGCGTAAGATTGCGAAAGGTGTCCGAGCAGCATGCCATCAAGGGATGATAGTTGTGAAATGAGGGATTATGAATGCAACTACAACACACATAATTAAATCTATGAAAAACTAAAGAAATCCTAGCGATAGGAACTATCACTTCCTAGTGACAGGAACATCAGAAACAAAAACAACAAAATTAATCTACAATAAAAGATAACTGTAACTCACAATAGATCAAATTCATATGAAATATTATTATGCAATTAAACATAGGTATTGAATGTATAAACTAATATAACATGATTAAAACACATACCATGTAATTCTAAACAGATCAAAATACAAATAAAAACAAGCTTAAACACACTCCATAAAAGAAAGAATCACTGGAAGTGACTTTAGAGTGGGCCCTCCTCCTTAGCTTCTTGGTGATGAAGAGACAAATTGCTTTTACATCTTAACCATGCACATGAATATAGAACTTATGATTTAAAATAACAATATTTCTGTACACTGTTGTGTTTTTCAGAACTATGCGTCTCCCAACTTCTATCTCCTCTTGTTTATATAGATCCAGCTGTATAAATTTAATAACTACTTTGTTATGCACTCTTTAAAAAGAGTGGCTATTACATAACAAAGTTATAACAAAAATCTATGGCTTGCAAAGAATAACCAATTTGCTATCATTGCTCAAACATAATGTATTTCCTTCAGAACCATGGTGATGGTTTTATTATAAGTAGTGTTTTGTTATGGGCCAAGCTTACTTCCATATGTTGCCATGTGATTTGCTGCAGGTATAGGTAGAATATGTGGCTTAGAACAGAAATATATCCCATGCCAAGAATAGGCAATGCTTTGCAGCAACAATGTTGTCTTCAGTTAAAATTATTTGCAACAATATGGATTTGAAACCGTTTGTTATGGATGAGTGATTTTGATTTCCACATGAGACTATACTATCTCTTCTCCTTGGCAGCAATAACCTTGTATGCTTGGTTGGATTCTTTGCTAACCACATATGAATTTAGCTAAGCTGGAGGAGTTCTATGTTGAGCTAGTAATATGGTCATAACACCAACAAAAGATAGAACAAACTTTGAAAATTGAAATCCGAACCCGTAATAGTAAACTAGAAAAATCACATTTTGAAAACAGCCTCTAACTTTTCCATCATTCACTTTCTTAAGATTCTGCCACTTGGGATTGTAATGGGGCATGTTCTGGACAATACCCATGTCTCAGATTTTCGAGATTCATCTATATCTATCTGTGAAAGGAAATGCAAAACTATATGTCCTTATTTTTAGTTGCTAATTATTTTGATCGAGTTCTTTCTCAACATACTCCTTGGTCAATATTCTTGGAATAATGCTTTAAATTATTGAGGAAATAAGGAATGCTAATAAGATTCTTACATAGAAGGTGATAGGAAGAATCATAACACATTGTCAACTTGTTAGATGAATGCAATTTCATCTATTTATTCACATATTCTATCTAATAACTATATTAAATATTACTCATAAATATTAGATCATATGCAACATAGAAGGAGAAAATAGAATAGAAAATGGAAATTCAAATGAATATGAAGATTTATACGAAGGTTAAAATATGGCATAATCTGGGACATGAATTGCTCTCATCAGGAACTAGATAGGATGAACTATAGGGCTAGAGGTCAAGCTAGTTTTAGAGTAGATTATCAGACTATGGATCATATCTTGACCTCACGGGCAGTCATTAAGGAGGCTCATTATCACTTTGCAAAAGTCTACTATTGTTTTGTGGACTTTCATAAGGTGTTTGATTTTGTACCTAGAGTAGCCCTTTTTTTAGAGGTTTAGAGACATTGGAATATCAAAGATTCTTTTGATGGCCATTATGAGACTCTATGAGCGAGTCAAGGGCAGACTCAGGACTCTAGCGAGGCTCTTTGATCATATTTGGAGCACTATTGGGTGAAGTAAGGGTGCCCCCTGTCCCCCACTCTTTATGGCATCTACATCGATGAGCTTGAGGGATTTATTAGAGAATCATCCCTTCCACATGATGGTTGTTACTTACATTAGGTTTTAGTCTCCATCCTTCTTTTTATAGATAATGTGATTCTTCTTGCCTCCTCAATCAAGAGCCTCCATAGAAATCTTGACAACTTAGCCTCCTTTTGTGACTCGAGATAGCTTGTAGTTAACTTGGGGAAAACTAGGGTCATGGGATCTCAAACTTACATTTGTACTTCTGAGCCAAGAGATTGAGATCGCCTCCTCGTACACTTACCTTAGGGTCAAGTTCTTTGGTCCTTATTTTAGTTTGAGACTTGCTATTCATCTTAGGATTAGTAAAGGGATGAGTTCCCTTGCCATGATTGAGACATAGTGCTTCAGACACCATTTCCAGGACGCCCCGTCCAAGCTATCCCTCCTAGACTCTTTGGTCAGACCTACTATTCTATATGGTTCAATTGTTTGGGGATCATCATTGCTCAATTTGTATTGGGCCTCCATTTAGTGTATTAAAACTCTCTTCCTTTGGCAGATTATTAGATGTCATCACTCCATCACCCATAGTATCATTTTGGTTGAGTTCAGAGCTCATCCCTTTAGGTTGGGGGCTATTTTTGACCTTATATGGTTTCTCCACCATCTTGGTTTCTTTGCAGACTCCACTAATGGCTAGGACAAATATTCTTACCTTGCATACTACTCCTCAATTGCACTTGCTAAATCTGACACCTCTTTGAGTGCTTGCTCTTGGTATGCCCAGGCCACATCACTTTTGAGCTCCATTAGGATAGACATTGATCGCTTGCCTCCATTTCAATTCTCATTAAAAGTTCATTCTCATCTTCTCCCTTCTACATAGGAGTTGAACAAGCAGGTTAGACTTGACATCTATAGACAGTACCTTGTTACGGCTTCAACTAACCCACCTGGGGGGTTAAGTCTGAGGATGGTTTTCTATGTTAAGCACTTTCTAGACACACAAGATGTGATTATTTCTTGACCCAGATATTTATCTCAAAGTTGGTGTCATGTCCTTAAGTTTGCATTAGGATATTTTAGGATTGGTTCCCACTGCCTATGAGCCCAAACAAACCACTACATTGATAGAGAGGACCAAATTTGCAGGCTATGCACATTGGTTGAGATCGAGACTAAGTTACACTTAATTTTCCATTCCCCTATTTATTATGAGCTCAGATGGATACTTTATTTTTTATTTAGAGAGTGGAGTTCATTGACCTCCTTCTTTAGTTACACAGATCTGAGATGTTTGGCACTTTATCTCCAGGAGGCGATGCAACTTTGTGACCACACCCTACAACTTCTATTCCCCCTAAAGAAGGCCGTAAGGTAGCTCATTACAAACTTCTTCTTGCCCTTGCCCTTTGGGTGGGGTGTGAAGTTTCCCTCGGATAGCTCCACCACTGTTCACTCCAGATCCGTGCGACCTTGCATGGTTTATCTTCATCTTCATTAGTGTCAACCCACTAACAGTTCTCAAAGACAATTACATGCTCTCCCTCACCTGGGTCTGTATCCTTCAGGAAGAACCCTTAGTCTATGTCTTGTATTTGGTTTTCTTTTCTCTTTTTTTTTTTTGTTTCCGGACCACTGTCTGGTGGTCTGCTAGTTCTTTGCTTCTTGTTCTATAAGTTTTCAGTCCCATAGACCCTTGTTGGTCTCCCATTGGACATTAATAAATTTATCTTATCTTATATAATTTATCTATTTTGATTGTAAATTTCTATAATTTTCATTTACAAAAGTTTTTTAATTAAAAAATTAAAAAATGAACTTCAAAATGTAACCTTATTATTTTCTCATTATTTCATCCTCAATTTTTTATTTAACATTTATACTTTCCAATTTTAAAATAAATTCTATTATTCTTCAAAATCTAAAATAGAATATTTCAGTTGTAACTGAACATAGATTTCTTTTATGCTTTACTACTAAGGCTTGTCTTATTTTTTTATTGTCTTGTGGTATTTTCATTGTGATTTAAAAAAAAAAAAATTAATAATTAATTTTTTTAAAAAAATCCACTTCTATTATTGTTTAAATAGTAGAAAGAAAAAGGAAAAAAGAAAAAGGAAACAACAAATCTATATAACCAATATTATATGACTAATCAATCTTCATAAATGTATATCTATTTAAAATATTCTTCTAAATAGATGAATATAAAATTGAATATTCAACTTCCATTACTAAATTACATATAAAAATATAAAAATGAGATTATTGATATGGAAATCTCAAATCAAAATATTATCTTAAAAATAATGAAATTTATTTTCTTATTAAATTTTAATGGAAACTTAGAAAGAAGGGCATGGTGATCTTTATGATGAAATAAGTTTCAATAAAGCAAATAAAAAAATGAAGAGGATTGAAGATTTAGTCCCTCTTATCCCAATTTTTTTGCAAAGCAGAGAAAGGTCGGTAATAGAGGATGGTTGAAAAGCTAACCAAATTTCATAAGGAGTCAGGACAATTGGTATGCGTTCCACGTTCTACAGAATGAGCTCCATGAGTTATCGAAGAATCTAACACGTATGTGTTTCAAATAGTTGAAGAAAGTTATTAGAAGTAGGGCATTACAGATAACCCCACTTTACCGATTTAAAAATGGAAGTCTGTCAAATGAAAATTTAAATTATGACACATTGAATTTAGTCAAGGCCCCTTTGGTACGAGCGTATAGCCAAATTAAATTATGACACATTGAATTTAGCAAATTCAAAATATAAGGCATTAAATTTTGTTTTATTTTAATTTGTTAGTCCATGCTGCCTATAGGCAGGGACTAATGTTTTCACCGAGCTTTCTAATTAGTTGCAACCTGGGAAGTTGGAAAAACCTTATAAAAATCTTACTTAAATCCTTCATGTAACCGCATTTCCATTTTTCTTTAATTTTTCCTTCAATTTCTGTTCATTTCTATTGGTTGCGAACAATTTTTTCCATAGTCTTTTTATTTTTTGGCATTTGAAATCAACATTATAGTGGCATGCATTGCACCTATTATGCCCACAACACACAACTTGTGCCTCTGCATGTGTTGATGCCATTCTCAGGTCTCCTTTTTAGTGTGGCTTCTCCTTGTTTTCTCAGAATGCATTTTCTTATTGAAGTTACTTTATTATCCCAAGCTTGGCTTTCCCATAGTGCATCTAACTTCCTTTTGCTTAATACTTCAAAAAAGTGTGACATTGCCCTACCTTCGCTATTTACATTTGTGTTGTGCAACTCTACACCTCAAATTAGTATCGGATTCAAAGGTATGCAATTCAGTCCTCATTCAACTACTTTCCCTTATCTTGAATTCGTTTCATCTTTTCCCATAGCCTTTTGAAGATCAGTTTACATGAATTTTTAGAGGTCCTGTTCTTAACCTTTTTTTGTTGCTATTGTAAAAGAATATTGTCATGTCCCCTTTTCAAATAATTAAAAATAATAATCTTTGCTAAGGCAGGCAGGCCCAAAAAGGCAAAGTTTCAGAAAAAGGGGATAATATTTGGAAGCGAATGGACTAATAAATAAAAATTATTATTAAAATATGTTTTATTAACCCCTCTTGGATGTGAGTTATGCTTATGCCCTCTTTTAAGGGGTTTGGAGGCATTTTGGGCTAATTCCAGAACTTGATTTTTGCTAATTTCTTTGTTGTTCTTTAGAGGCTGCCAAACCCGTGGAGAAGGAGACCCAAGAATGGGAGTTTGAAGGTTTCTAGGAAGGCTAAGGATGGGAGTTTGAAGCCATTCCATGTGCATGCTCATGCAGAGTTTGCCTTTGTGCTGAACAGTGCAGATTTGTGGGTTTTCAGGTGTGTTTTTTTTGTAAGAGTTTGGTGTTTTCAGTTGAGTATTTCATATCAGTTTGGGTTTCTTCTATATTTCAAACTTTTAGATGTTAAAATAGAGCTGAATATATATATTTGGTCATGATTATACTTTCGTGATAGATTATTAGTGTTTTTGTGGTGTTTTCGGGCTATCTTGTGTTGTTTTTGGGAGCCCGAAGAGCATTGTTTTTATCCTCCATTTGGGAGCTGTTGTGTAAATGTTTTGCAGATCTAGAAATGTCATTTTTTATGCTGTTATGCTGCTGAAATTTCTATAAAAATTTTCACTTTCAGATTTATTAATAATATGTGAAGCTGTGAAGTTTTTGGCACTATTTCGGGCATACCTGATTTGGGGTTTATTGAGAAATTGGTGGATCTTTGAAATATTGGTTTTTTGATTTTAAAGATTTGATTAGAGGCTTGAAATATCATATAAAATCAGAGGAAGGGAAATTTCAATGGTATCAAAGCTATGACCTTGCTAGCCTGAGGGTTTGTAGAAGTTTGCATGTCAGTTTTGACAACTACCCAAATCTTGCATGTCAAAATTTATGGTTGCATGCTACTTCTAATCATTTGCATGTTAGTTCTTGCTGAATTTGGTGGTTGCATGTTGCTTCTAATCAGCTACATGTCAAAATCTATGGTTTCATGCTACTTCTAATCATTTTCATGTTAGTTCTTGGTGAATTTGGTAGTTGCATGTTGCTTCTAATCAGTTGCATGTCAAAATCTATGGTTGCATGCTACTTCTAATCAATTGCATTTTAGTTCTTGGTGTTTGAAGAAGTTATAACCTATTGGGGTTACAGTCTAATTTATCTAGAATGGACAGGTATAGTACAGAGTCTCATAGGACACGATCTTGGACAATTGATAATCAGAGTCAGAACAGTAGAAAGGATGGTTATTTAGGCATTCGAGATAAACTTAGGAAAATAAGCCATGACATGTTTGAATAGTTGGTTGAGCACCACTGTATGATGAATGACACGTTGTTCAACCCAGTTAAGGTGGATAAGTTGATTGGATTTCTATTTGGCAAATTTTCTCATAGGGCAGATGACACAATTACCAAGAACTTGCATGACGAGTTTGAGAAACTAGCTTATAGCTAGGCAGAGGTCTCAGATTCTACTATGCCACAAGAGGTAGTGGGTTTAGATGATGATTATGAGGATGTTTCCATGCATGATGGTGAGATACCTAGTAGAGATGAGCAGACATTGAGCATTCATGACTTTGCTAAGAAAGAGTACCAGGCATAGTTAGATGCTTCATCACATGAGGTTAAGGCAGGTAGTACTTCACATCCAGCCAGCTGAAGGTGAACAAAGATAGTATTGTGACTTCATTATCTCATCATGATAGGATGTGGGATATGATAGAGGATCACATTTAGATGATTCAGTTACAGGGTAGACATAACGGAGTTCAGGAAAAGTCTCCTTGTGTTGACTTACAAGAAATTAGGGAAGGAATGGGAACGATGAAGTTGAGTTATTTACATCTTCTATCAGATCGTGACCATCTTCTTAGCCTTGTCAGAGACTATTCAGATGCCTTGAGGAGGAAGGAGGAGGAAGTTGATAGGCTTTCTCTCGAGCTTGAGGACACTCGAGCTTCTTTGGTAAATACTCCATTGGCATTACAAGACTGGGAGAGACATGGGGATAAGCATGGCATGGAGTTGAGTTTAGTTTCATCTTGCACTCATAATACTCAACTTTTTGCAAATGGTAGATCATATGTGGACATTGATAATGTTGCAAGTTCATCTTGCATTCACATCCAGGATATAGGGACAATGTCTAACAGGTATGTGGAGTTAGTTGGTATTGGTCATATTACTCAGGTGAGGAGTTTGCTTGAGTTACTAGCTAATTCTAGTTTATGGATATGGATTCGAGATTGTTATGTTGGAGTTTGGGATTCAGTTGATTGGAGATCTTTAACACTTTTTGGTAGTAGTGTTTGTTTGGGTGCTATCATGGATTTGATTAGTAGATTACACGGTGTTGTCTTTTCTTGTGCCAGTAGCTTGTTCGATGTTGGTTTTAGTTTTTATACACCGGTGTTGGGCTTTGTTCATATATCTAGTTGACCATACTTGCTTGACTGTGTTGATGATCTTTCATATTTGGTAGTGTGTGTAGATGAGTCCCAGGATCATATTGGCATTGATGACATCTAGGAGGATGCAGTGGGCAGTTTTGAAGACTTAGTTTCCTTGGCAGTTTCTTTTGGTATAAAGGAGTTGGATAGTAGTGCTACAAATTTTGATACTCCATATGTTGATATGAGCTTTGGAGTTGATCACAAGATATGGATGATAATACTCTAGAGACTAGTAACTTTGAGGATACTCCTTTAGATAGTGCATCAGAGGAGGCTTGTAGGAGACAATCTAGCTAGTGCCATCATGTGTCTAATTAGTTAAGAGTTAGTGAGAAAGACATTGTTATCACTTGCTAGCATTTCGATGCTGCTCGTCAGTTGTTAGCAGTTTATGGATGGGGTTCTCCTACTAGTGATGAGCAGGAAGGTAGTTATCTTTCCTTGATAGAGATCCACTCTTTATGGGAGGCTATTCGGATTTTGAGACAAAATTATATGCAGTTGGTAGCCAACAACGATTATCTTACGGAGTGGGGGAGTACAACATATGACACATTATTGGCCAAGGAAGATGAGGTGAGTGAGCTTACTCAGCAACTTGAGGTGACTTCTGAGATTCTTGAGAGTACACAGTTGGCTTTCGAGGAGTTGCAATTTCATTTGACTAAGTTGACCATGGATTTGGAGCAACTACAATCTTTACCAGATTCTATATAGTCACAAGCTGTGGTGTCTAGTGATCTAAGGATGTCCATGGTCAAGATTGTTAGAGACAGTGGAGATGGGGATGCATCCATCCTTGATACTAACATTGGCATATCGAGTTCATTCCCACTAGAGTCAGGTTCATTTGAGTTGGGTGCTGCAACAAATTGTTGTAGTATGCCTAACATGGTGGTGGCCTCTAGTACTAATGACACAGAGACTAGATATGTTGTATCAAAAATCATGTGTGATGTTGGTGAGCCAGCAGTTGGCATGGTTCCTACTAGTAATATTACTCCCTTGGAAATGTCTTCAGAGGTAGTAGTCAATTCCAACTTGGTTAGTGATTGATTGCAGTTAGTTTCATCTGGATTGCAATCTGAGCCACCAACTGAGATTGGCGCATTCTATTAGCACTACACTGTGAGGTATGCTCATCAATTTACCTTTGATGACCATGTTGATGAGATGATGATACAGCGATGTATTTTGGTTCCTAGCGCTTATCATCAGTTATGGGATAGTTTAATGCCTCAGGATGAGAGTTGTGATGGGCATGACATGGCGATAGGTTTTGTAGTTGATAGCTTGATAATACATGACTTAGAGCAGGAGTTTCAGAGTGATGCTTTAGCGGGTGTTGTTATTGATTCTACTCCTTTGGCTATGACATCTCATTACTTAGCTGGTGATCAGTCACAGTGGGTTGTATCACTTGTTCATGGTGAGCTATTAACTGAGGTTGTTTTTTTTTATCAACATTATATTGTAGGGTATGTACATCAGTTAGCATTTGATCCTTGTGTTGAGGAGTTGATGGCAGGCAAATTTGGTCTAGGTTCCATTTCTTACTATTTATCTTGTGATGGCTTTTCACCATCAGGGGTGCATGGGAGTTATGGTTATGAGACAGTGGTCGGTGATTTGCAGAGTTGTGTTGACTGCAGGAGTTGTACAGTGTGTGGATTCTCCATACTTGGTACAGTTTCATTTAGGAGCATTCACCATTGTTGCAGAGTTGGATTGTACATTCTGTATAGGCCAGTGGGATGCGTTGATCGTATTTATTGTGTTGGTAGTTTGATTTGTCCACTTTACTTGGGTTTTGATGTTCTAAGATTTTGTGTCTCATGGGTTTCTGACTGTGGAAGTTGTGACTTTGGAGTTTGGTTGAGTAGTAATTGTCAGTTTGATTATGGATTCCTCTTGGTTATATTGCAAAGGATATTGCAGGAGCCTGTGTTAATTGACAATAGTATAGTTCATGACTACATTTGGGATCTAGGTGGATTGATTAATTTATTGTTCAGCCATTTCTTGAGGACAAGCAATATTTGGGAGGGGAGGACTTGTCATGTCCCCTTTTCAAATAATTAAAAATAATAGTCTTTGCTAAGGCAGGCAGGCCCAAAAAGGTGAAGTTTCAGAAAAAGGGGATAATATTTGGAAGTGAATGGACTAATAAATGAAAATTATTATTAAAATATGTTTTTTTAACCCCTATTGGACATGAGTTAGGGTTATGCCCTCTTTTAAGGGGTTTGGAGGCATTTTGGGCTGATTCTAGAACTTGATTTTTGCTCATTTCTTTGTTGTTCTTCAAAGGATGCCAAACTTGTGGAGAAGGAGACCCAAGAATAGGAGTTTTTAGGTTTCCAAGAAGGCTAAGGATGGGAGTTTGAAGTCATTCCATGTGCATGCTCATGCAGAGTTTTCCTTTGTGCTGAACAGTGCAGATTTGTGAGTTTTCGAGTGTGTTTTTTTTGTAAGAGTTTGGTGTTTTCGGTTGAGTATTTCATATCAGTTTGGGTTGCTCCTATATTTCAGAATTTCAGATGTTAAAATAGAGCTGAATATATGTATTTGGTCATGATTATACTTATGTGATATATTATTAGTGTTTTTGTGGTGTTTTCGGGCTATCCTGTGTTGTTTTTGGGAGCCTGAAGAGCATTGTTTTTATCCTCCATTTGGGAGCTGTTGTGTAAATGTTTTGCAGATTTGAAAATGTGATTTTGTAGGATTTTATGCTACTTAAATTTCTATAAAAATGTCCACTTTCAGATTTATTAATAATATGTGAAGCTATGAAGTTTTTGGCACTATTTCGGGCATACCCGATTTGGGGTTTATTGAGAAATTGGTGGATCTTTGAAATATTGGTTGTTTGATTTTAAAGATCTGATTATAGGCTTGAAATATCATATAAAATTAGAGGAAGAGACATTTCAAATATGTACAACTCCAATGTTTTTCTCTTTTGGTTACCCCTAATGACGCTCTTGCCCTCTTCTTATAGCATGCATTCCATTTTTGTAAACCAAAATAGAATTACCCTTCAAGTTGGAAATAGATGCAATAGGGAAAGAAATGTTCTGAGGTGCAATACAACAGTTTCAACACCTCCATCCGTAGCATATCCAACATTACACCAGGGGCTGATGAACTTGTGTACATCATTTTTTCATTTATGGTGAATACACTTCACTGGCCTTGATGGTAGGATACCTCTGTAGAAAAGTGTCAATGGGTGCATTTTATAGTGAATCAAAGGAATTTTTGCCCAAATGAAAGGCCATTCATTATATGGAATGCACAGTGGACAGCCTGCACAATCCATTTGTATCATATCATTCAAATACCCTCTCAACCTAAAAAAAATCATTGCAAGCAAATAATTTTTTTTATCATGAATGAAACCACTAAGCTCGTGCTCCAACTCGAACATATCATGAATATTCTTCACCTTTGACACTAGGATACCTATGGTGTCAAAGAGTCGATGGGTTGTTGTTGTGGTTTTTGAAAGACATATTGCAAAGTATGAATAGAGTTTATCCAACTTTCAAACTAGTTTACAAGCATTCCTTTTAGGTGTTTCTCCAGTTCATAAACCTTTGCAAAATTTGGATCAGGTTACCAACATATAAGATGGGTATCACATCTATCCAACATATAAGATAGTTGTAACAGTAGAGTGATGCATTATGATGATTTGAACTTGTATCACAATCTAGTATAATGTAATGTCATTGGATGAAGTCTCAACATTTCACTTTTTTAACTTTCATTTCCTGGACACATAGGCGCACAATTTTTTAATTTAATTGAGTTTATCAAAACTTAAAATATACTTATTTAAACAATGATTCAAATAGAATTTCTATTGAATATTACATCCTCTAGCTTCAAAACTCAAACACCTAAAGCTGTTCATGTCTATGGTACCTAGACTCTCTTTGAACTAACATTCTCATTCCTCTTTAAGTGAATTATCATAATAATTATCTTTCCTAAACTTTATTGGCAGTTCATCTTGCACATTCAAATAGCTAGAAGATTAGATATCCTATACACAAAATCTAGAGACTAATCTTTTCCAAGGACATCCTTTGCCAACTAGATAAAATGTTGATTTTCCATCCTTCAAACATCTACTTTATGTACCCATATAGAAGAAACCATCTGCCCTAGTATAGCCTTCCAAAACAGGCTATAGAGAACTCTCCATATATTCAACCTACAAACAGGCTATAGAAAACTCTCCACAGATTCAACCTATCAAATATGTGCCATAATCTTTACTTAATGATCTCAAGCAATGTGTTCTTATGGATTACGATGATTGAAGGATATGCACCAAAAATAGTAAAGAATAAGCTTTAAACTTATGAGAATGTAATTTGAAGACATTCTTGCTACAACAGATTATTCCTAATTTTGATTCTGTCCACAGATTTGTCACCTTCTCAAACATTAGTCCTAACACATTCTGTACAAACTAGACTTGGATCACATTGAAGTAAGGAATAAATTACCCATTGATAGCTTAAACTTGTTGCCTACCTTCACCTAGTTGTGTCCTCAATAGTTACTTGCCAAAGGCAGGGACTAGTGCTACCCATAGCCCTTGTTTGAGATTTTATACTATATCCAATTAATACTACTAGAAATTGGAGCCTATAAGTTCAAGAGTAACGCAGATTTCTAATGTCACAAGTCTGATTTATTTTTATTCACTTGTAATCTAAAATGTCATGGAACTCATACACTTAGATTTTTCTCTTCTGTTCACTTTTAGTCTTCAACTTCTTGGAACTCAACTTATTTTCTTTTGTTTTGGATATTTTTAAAACTTATTTTAATTTTAATTTGTTTCAGATCTATCTTCTACTTTCCACCTTTGTTTGCTACAAGTGTCGGTCCTTCAACCAAGCTATCATTAGAGGAGTCTAGATGTTGTCAGTTGATAGAGATTGTTGAGATAATGGGTGTTGCACACATTGCATAATATTGTTATTTTATTATTTTATTTTATTATTTAATGTTGTACCTAAATGGACGTGCAACATGTAAAGATTCCCATAGAATATTTTTGATGAGTTGTATTGTAACATTGTGAAAATATTTCATGTAATTATTTAATATTGGGGAAAAGAATTAAATGCCCAATATTAAATGTGGGGTCAATGGGTTAGGTAGCACATGGTTTTAGCACATGGTTTATGTAATAACACTTGGTGCTTTTGCGGGACTTGCTACTATATAAGTAGCCACAAGGGTAGTTTTTGTGAGAGAGATAGAGAGTGACAAGGCGAAGACAAAAGGTAAGAGTCGAGCGGGACAAGGCTTGACTAGTTAGCCAAGGGAGCATTTGTGAAGGTTGAAAGCATGGCATGGGATGTGTGGATTCATACTTGTTCACATAGTTTTCTTGATTGTGGCTATGGCCATGAAGGCTTCCATGGTTGTATGGCAATGGTATTTTTGCTGAATAATACATGGTGATGGATGCTTTTGGAGGCTGGGTTTTTTCCCTAAATGAGGGTTTTACAGGGTATATCTTGTGTCACAATTTTGTGGGTATGTTGTCTATTCTCTTGCATTTGGATTTTAATTCCGTGTTTATTTTAGATCTATTATGGGTTATGTGGAAATAGTTATATTCTTTATTGCCAAGTTTCTTTACAAGTGGTATCAGAGCTATGGTTTTATTATTGTAACCCTAGATTGAATCCATGGAAATGCATGAGAGGATAAAAGAAAGGGCAAGATATATGAGTTTTTATTGCAAATCTAAGGATTTTGGATTTGCTGTTATGATGGGATGTTAAAATATTTGGGCATGTGAAATTTTTGGACAAAAAGATTTTTTCGAATGTTTCATTTAAATGAGGGTTTTGGGGGGTAGCTTGCAGAAATGACCTCTTGGGTAAAAACAGACCTCACCATTGGATCCGGGTCAACGTTTCCATAAATTTTGATATATATGCCCTAGTTTGTCCATGTTCAGAGGAAATGAAAGAGTTTTTTGGTTTCAGCCCATGATGGCCGTCAAATTTAATCCCATCAAAATTTTCGTCATTGAAAAAAAAATGAAAAATGAAAAATCGTATTGAAAATGGTAAAAAGACTATCTTAGTAAAACGGCCATAACTTTCTCTCAAAATATCAGATTTTAGAGTTCTTACAGGCGTTGGAAAGCTAATTTAGAGTACTACAAAATGGTGTAGGTTTGGTTCTGTGATTTTGATATTTTGCCAAGTTTTCAGAGCCCTAAAGTCAGATGTTGTTTATTTTGAGCACGGATTAGGGCATAACTTGGGCATACAGAGTCATATTTTGGACTTCGAGTAGTCAATGGAAAGCTCTTGGAGAGCTCTACACATTGGTTTAGATTTGGTGCAGGTTTGGCATGATTTATTTGTTGATATATTGATCTGAACAGTTTATAGTTATATTTTGACTATGGTAACATTGTGAGTCTATTGTATTGGAGATTTAAGATTTGATGTCATTGTATACTCAGTTCATATTTTAGTTTGGTCTCATGATGATATGGTTATCAGTGTTTGGATTTGGATATGCATGATGACTTGTTGGGTCTACAAGTTGTGCAGTGTTGTAAGTGGTCTATACTTACAGGTTGCATTTACAGCTTGGTTATGGGTTATCTTTGCCCATTGATCTTTTATTATTGATGCATATTCAGATTGGTGACTTGGATTTGGGTTGTCTATGCCCTAAGTCACATGATTCTATCTTCATGTAGAAGGGATGAGATGTTGTTACTAGGGACAGTCATGGTGGAGGATTGTGGTTGACTATTTTATGCTGACAGGTTGGACATATTGAGAACCAGATGCTCAGTTCATGGATGTGATCATGGTGTCATGGATTTTGGCATGACATGATTGGTTATACAGGTACATCCTTGATGTTCATTAGATTGGATTTTTTGATTCAGTTATGGTGGTATATCTTCTTGGTTGAGGATCATGGTTATTTGGTTTCTTTTAAGGAGCTCATGATGTGCACTTTGAGTTCTTTGATGGTTTGATGCCTTGGTTTATTCTCATGGTTAGAGGATGGTTTTTCATCATTATGTCATGGATAGCTTGGATACATGGTTTAGTGGGAGCTTGTGACAGTGATGGGGTGATAGTGCAGGATTAGTTCCTGGTTTGGTTTATATCTTCTTGGTTTGGAGAGGATGGATTTTATGATGCCATAGGTGACTTGGTACCACGGTTGAGTGGGAGTTTTTTTGGCATTATATATTTATTGAGTGTTTACAGATGTTGGAGGTTTGTCTTAGATCCTGTTGCTGCAGAAGCGTCTTTGACATTTGCATGGTGCACTTGTTATCTTCATGGTGTTTGAAGATGGTTAGATCTTGAGGACTCATGGAGTTCTTGGTTATCTTCATGGTGTATGGAGATGGTTCTTCCTGGTATGTGGAGATGGTTTTCTTCATGCTGTGTGGAGATGGTTGCATCTTGAGGACTCACAGGGTTCTTGGCAAAGGTGTGGTTTATGCTTTTATTTGGCATGTTATCCTTGATATGAGGATGGTTTCATTATTATGTCATGGTATACTCTTGATACGTGTTTAGAGTTGTGACATGTTATGGTGTGTTCATGTGGAGCATGTTATCTCTTTAGTTGAGATGGTAAGATCATGTTGTCATGTTTATGTTCCTAAGGCCATGGTTGGAACTTTGACATTGATCTTGGTTTAGTTTCTCGGTATTGAGTACATTGATCATAAGCTGGATACTTCATGATATTGCTATGTTGCATTTGGAGTTGGCATGGATTGATTGGTTATAGGTGCTCATGGATACTTAGAGACGGTGGTGGTGCTGATTTCTCTTGGATTAGAGAAGTATTTGAGAGATGGTTTAGCATTGGTTATCTCCATGTGCATATGTTGTTATGCTGGTTGAGTTTGAGAGATGGTTTTATATTGGGCATATTCCTTGGATTAGGAATGGTTATTCCTTGGTTTAGGAATGGTTTTATTGAGTTTGATCTTCTTGTGAGAGGCTTACATCCATGATGAGTTATATGGTATGGTTTGGGTGTTGTTGAGGCTTCTTGTTGGGGTTTTATGGAGGAGATCATACTTGCACAGTTTACATCTAGAGGTGTGTGTAGAAGGACATGATACAAGTTATGATTTGCATGGTTTCTCTAGTCTTGGTTATCTTCCTGGATGTTTGGTTTTGCTTACATTGGATTTGAGATTGGTTAGAGATTGTGATCACTGGTTTGTGCTCATGTATGTCATTTGAGAGATGACATGGTTATTTCTTTATCTCTTTCCTTTCTTGGTTGTGGAGAGTTTGGGAGACTATTGGAGACTTCTTATGAGAGTTCTTTTCTTGCAGGATATTGGTTTATGTATTGTGGATGTCCTTGATACTACATGGATTCACTTCTTTGAGATGTTGTGAGTGGATTGGTTATAGATTTGACATTATCTTTTGTAGTGGGAGCTTCTTGGTATATATGTGGCAGGTATTGCTCTTGAGGCTTGTGATTGCAGGTTATAGATTGGATATGTCGGTGATATAAGATTCACTTGTTATACCTTTGAGCTATGGATAGTTGGATGGGTTTGGCACTTTGCTGTGGGTGCTATTTCAGCTATGGATATTTTGACAATTGCGAATACATGTGATTACCTTTGGATCAAATTATTTGTGCTTGGAATTTTAGTTGGTACAGGATTTTATGATCTTCTAATGCGACAGGTTGGGTGGCTTTCTCTTTGGATGGCTTCTATGTATGTCCAGTGGGAGTGGCATAATAGGAGGTGAGACCATTCATGTTCGAGATGATGGATACTTTGATTTTTTTGTGGGTACCAGGATGGAGCACTTGCTGTATTTTGATCCATGATGGTGGATGTGCTAGGAGGGATTATTCCCTTGTTCATTTATGTGGCTACGGATTGACCCTATGCAATGTATAGAACAAGTGGGAGATTGTTGAGATAATGGGTGTTGCACACATTGCATAATATTGTTATTTTATTATTTTATTTTATTATGTAATGTTGTACCTAGATGGACGTGCAACATATAAAGATTCCCATGGAATATTCTTGATGAGTTGTATTGTAACATTGTGAAAATATTTCATGCAATTATTTAATATTGGGGAAAGGAATTAAATGCCCAATATTAAATGTGGGGTCAATGGGTTAGGTAGCACATGGTTTTAGCACATGGTTTATGTAATACCACTTGGTGGTTTTGTGGGACTTGCTACTATATAAGTAGCCACAAGGGTAGTTGTTGTGAGAGAGATAGAGAGTGACAAGGAGAAGACAAAAGAAAAGAGTCGAGTGGGACAAGGCTTGACAGGTTAGCCAAGGGAGCATTTGTGAAGGTTGAAAGCATGGCATGGGATGTGTGGATTCATACTTGTTCACATAGTTTGCTCGATTGTGGCTATGGCCATGAAGACTTCCATGGTTATATGGAAATGGTATTTTTGCTAAATAATACATGGTGATGGATGCTTTTGGAGGCTGGGTTTTTTCCCCCAATGAGGGTTTCCCAGGGTATATCTTGTGTCACAATTTTGTGGGTATGTTGTCTATTCTCTTGCATTTGGATTTTAATTCCGTGCTTATTTTAGATCTATTATGGGTTATGTGGAAACAGTTATATTCTTTATTGCCAAGTTTTCTTACAGAGATTAACCTTACTTCCATTAATAACAAAATGATATAATTAGTAATTAGTAAATAACTTAGTTAGAGGATAGAAAGAGATTTGTCCAATGAAGAAAAATAAGATTTCCATCAAGTTTTCTCATGAGAAAGTGTTTGCCTTCTAAGATTCAAGTTTCTAAATTCTTATTGATGAATATGTTTATTTTTAGAAGAATGTTGTAAGTGTATTGACACTATTTTTAATTTCTATTATTTCCAAATTACATTCTTAATGCATATGTATATGACATTTAAAAGACATATCTCTATTTTTCTTATGCTCTCACATCCTCTCTCCTTGTGACACTTTTCACAATGCTATGGATTTGAGAAAGCACAATCCATGTGCTTCCCTCTCCTTGCATCCTAGCCCTCCCTCACCTTCTCTTAACTATGTATCTTGGCCCTCCAATCCACTACCCTTTTTCCTATAAACTGAACCCCTCTACCTTCACATTTATAGCCACACTTGAAGCTAAAGTTATAATCATCTTTTGAAGAAAAAAGTCATCAAATACACCCTTACCATGCTCAAATTCACACTCATTTCATAGTCAATTCTCCATCCATTGAGGGCTTGAGGCACACTTGAGCACACATCTCAATCGCTGGGACAAATGCTCTTCATCATTGGAGTTACTCAAAGGAGTGAGGCTTGCAATTCCTTTAAATAATTATTTTTGGTTTGATATTGCAAATTAAGGATTATGAGATGTGTCTTCATTACTCATTAAATTTTCCTTCTGTGAGAAATTTTGTGTAGAATATGGGATTTAAACAGAAGTATATATTTTTTTAAATTTGTGCTCTTGTAAAGTATAGGTCCAATTTATAAGAATGCAATTTGCGTAGTTCTAATTAATAGATGTTATTGTCTACACTCATAGTGTTGTTTGTCTTCATTGGATAACATAACTGGAAATAATGCTCACAAAATTTAGCTTTTTAAAGCTTCTCTATAGTGTGGTCATCACTTAGGTCTATTGTGACATGATTACATTGATTTGAACTATGAGTCACAATGAGAGTGAATGAACTACCTGATGAAGTTATGATATTGGAATGAGTTTTTCTTATCTTGTGATATGCTTCTATTGAGTCAAAAATGTTATTCTTGTGTAATTGATTCAAATGTGTCATCTTTCATTGGCTTTAATAGGTTTTTTTACTTTCTTGCTAAACTATGAATGAAAATTTCTTATTATATTATCGAAAATGTGTACACAATTCCATTATTCTCCTCTTAGTTTTTCTTGTTTAGTCTTCCTCGATATCGAGTTGGGGGTCTTTCATGTTAGGAAAGATTCCAGGGAAACTTAATAGCTTTGTGGTAGGGTGAAATGTCCCTTTCTCTGATTTTGTATGATATTTCCAACCTTTAATCAGATTTTCAAGATCAAACAACTAATATCACAAAGATCCACCAAATTTCTCAAGAAACCCCAAATCGGGTATGCCAGAAATTGTGCCAAAAGCTTCACAGCTTCACCTATTATTAATAAATCTGAAAGTGGACATTTTTACAGAAATTTCAACAGAATAACAGCCTACAAAATGAAATTTCCAGATCCATATAGCCTTTACACAATAGTTCTCAAATGTAGGACAAAAACTATGCTCATCGAGCTCCCGAAATTAACACAAAAATGCTCGGAAACACCACAAAAACACTAATAATCTATCTCAGAAGTTTGATCACATCCCAATACATATATTCAACTCTATTTTAATAGCTTAAAGTATGAAATACAACAGCAACCAAAACTGATATGAAATGCTCAACTGAAAACACCAAACTCATGCAAAAAACACACCCAAAAACCCACAAATCTACACTATTCAGCACAAAGGAAAACTCTGTATGAGCATGCACATGGAATGGCTTCAAACTCCCATCCTTAGCCTTCCTAGAAACTTGCAAAATCCCATTCTTGGGTCTCCCTGGAAACCTGCAAACTCCCGTTCTTGGGTCTCCTTCTCCATAGGTTTGGCAGCCTCTGAAGAATAACAAAGAATGAGCAAAAATCAAGTTCTGGAATCAGCCCAAAATGCCTCCAAACCCTTTAAAAGAGGGCATAAATGTAACTCACATCCAAGAGAGGTTAACGAAACATATTTTAATAATAATTTTCATTTATTAGTCCAACGGTTTCCAAAGATTAACCCCCTTTTTCCGAAACTTCACTTTCTTGGGCCTGCTTGCCTTAGCAAAGATTATTATTTTTTAATTATTTGAAAAGGGGACATGACATAGGGTGGTAAAGCAGTCCTACAATATTCTCGCTCTTATGTTCTTAGACAGGTTCTGGACCTTTTGTCAAAAAGGCTAACATAATCGATACATCTTGGTATTCTGGTAACTAATTTACAATTTCTTTTAGATTCAAGCATATATGTATTTGTATCATTTTTCTTAAATTTAATGATAATTAATCAACTAATGTTGACTGGTCAATATTTAAATGACTTTAACTCTCCTTGACTTTCACATATTATGGGGATTGCTAATGTGGAATTAGTTTTACAAGGTACTTCTTATAAAGGAGATGCAGAAATGAGAATGAAAATGATAGATGTATAATACTCTTGAAAATTAGGCATGTACACCAAATATATTTTATGCACAAAAAACACATTCAAATAAGTGAACTTTGAAATTAAAACATATTAGGGAAGAAGTTATGGGCATGCAAAACGTACAGAGATTGAAGAAGAGCTAATGTTGCGATGCAACTTTCCCTTGAGTTCCCTTTCCTCTTTCTTCTCCTTGCCTTCACCATGGGATTTCCCCTCCTCCACATGGCCATGAGACACTAGTGTAGGGTGAATCTTTCCTACATGGCCATGAAATATGGGAGCAGGACGAGCCTCGATGATGTGGCCATACATAGGGTGAGGCTTGCCTCTATCGACGTGGCCATAAGAAAGAGGGTTAACACGATCCTTGCCTACATGGCCTTGCTCATGTGGAGCAATGCCTGTCATGTGTTCCTCCATAGGACCACCATGTTGCAGATGTGTCTCCTCTTCTTTCTTCTTCCCAAACAAGCTAAAAAGGCCATAGTCTTGATGCTCTGGTGCATTTGAATCTGCCATTACAAGAGAAAAGAGAGAAAGTATGTGAATAAATACAAATATCACCAAAATGAAGAAATAAGAATCTTGAGAGATGTGATATAGTTTTTAAGTGAGAGAGAGACTTGAATGTGTAAATAGCAGGGAGTGATAGGACAATTTATAGGATTTCACAAATAATTTGGTTATGACACATCGTGATGGAGCCGCCACAGTAATATTCAACAAACACATGAAATTTACAAGTGAATGAAATAAATTTCTAACATCACATGGATAAGATGTGGGAAGGCCCACTAGAATAAAGTAATTACGACAATACAAGACAGTTGAAAAATGAATTGGTTGTATAGTTGAATTTATTAATAGTTTAGAAACTATAAATTTGTTATATTATAATTATAATTTAATACTAAATAATATTAAAATGTCCATTATGTCTATTGGATAGACATTTCTGTTGAAAAATGTGGCAATATTTCATAACAAAAAATCACATAATGGTAGGGTTTACGTAGACGCACTCCGAGCTCTATGGAACACACTCCAAGATTTATGGAAAGTGTTTTAGTTACTCAGTTATTTAGATGTTTCCCACTGCCAACAATAAAGAAAAACTGGGCCAGGCTGAAATTTGATCGTTACCCCTAGTACCAACTTTCATTTGATATTTTAAGAAAATAATAGCTTTATTAAAAGAAATATATTCTACCTTTTAATAATTCTGTATACTTTATCAATTATAGTATACATGTTAAAATTATGTATACTTATATCAATTATAGTATACATATTGAATGTGGAAACAAATATGTTTTCATTTCTAATAGAGCAATGTGAATAATATAGTTATTAATTTTTAAAATATACATGAAATTAAATTTTAAAATTATAAGAATTTTATAATAAATTAAAAATTAAAAAAACATAGTAACAAATTATTATATAAGGATGACAATTTTATTATTATCAATTTTCACATAATTTTGTTTCGATTTACATTTCATTATAGGAATTAACACTTAAGATTACTTCTAAATGTGAAAGAATCCTTAGTTTTCTTAGTTAAAGGAACATTAAACATTTTTGGGAGTGTAATTTAAGAAGTCTAATCATTAATTGTTTTCAAAATGAGTATCCCCAGCTAAATTTTCATGAATATACTTTTTATAGTACACATAATGGTGATGGGACTGGGGTTGTAGCCTCAATCTTACAAAATTTGATATTCGTTTACTAAATTGAAGTGTTTTTGTTGTAGATTTAACAAGTTTGTAGGTACATGAGCACATTTATAGAGTCTCCCAATGCTTACATTAGGTTTTATAACACCTATAGGAAGTATTATGATGCCTATTCTAGTTCTTACAACATCTACCATACTTCCTACAACACCTATGGAGAAAACTCTCTTTTCTATCTAAAATCTACTACTAAATTCTTATAACACCTATAAATAGTCTTATAACACATATATACACAACCTTATAGCACCTAAAATAGATAGACTTGAACTTTGAAAACTTTGCAAGTATGATGTAAATCATGTTTTATTGTGTAGACAATTGAGCACAAAAAGGTGAAAAAACCTACTCTTAAGTCATCAGGTCACTACAAGGAGAGAAGAGAAGAGGATAGCAAGGCATGAACAAAAAATTCAAGATGCCACCTTAATTGAAAGTTAAAACAAAGAAGCAAAGTCTTATGTGCACTATGTTAAAGTCACAAATGCTTATAAATCAAAATATGGACATCTTTGAATTTGATCTTCACTCCTTAAAATTTTAATTTACACTCTAAAAAGAAGCTTCAATTTGAATTAGATTTGTATGCCATTTCTCTGAGTACTTGGTAAATATCATGAGATGATACCATTATGATGGACATCTCCAAGTCAAGATATCTTTGAACAATGCCATACAATATGATAGTGCATATCTCATGTGTCTCTAAGGTTACTAAGATATGACATGGTGTATGCTATGTGATGTCAATGTGTATACCAAGAAAAGATTTCAGTATGGTGAATATTATATGGTTGGTATTCATGGGCATACCATATGCTTGATATTACCATAAGCTAATAAATCTACTCTCTATTGTTTTATTTTCATAGAAATCATCCTCCCTAGCTAAGAGGGAGTGTTAATGATTGTGGGTACGATTGGATTATTCCCAATATATGAAATCAAATATTTGAATGTCCTATCGACCTTAAACATTTGATATCTATCCTATGCTATCATTATCATGGAACATTTGTATAATTATTAACAATGTGTGTGTGTGTGTGTGTGTGTGTGTGTGTGTGTGTGTGTAGAAAGATGCCTCATCATTCTATTGCACGGAATTAAAACAAAGATTCTATGATAATGTAAATGTAATCTGCAATTTAAAACCAATTTTGTAAATGTACTATATTTTTCTAAAAATAGAATTGTTTATTCAACTTTCAGACCCTAGCAAAATCAATTGCTACACTGTTTTCATGATAAGAAAATGAGAAAAATGTTGATTTTTAATGTAGAATACCCAAAACATAAAATGTCAATACTTTTATAACTGAAGTGTTTTAATACACAAAATTTATGTTTGAGGAGTCATGCTTGCCTATTGTAGAAATCATAAATAAACTAGCAAATTTGCACCAAGAAAAGGTGCAAGAGGTATGTCAATAGGTCATAGAAGTGAAAGTAGAAAATTTACCAAAATATAATGTTTTGTAAGTGTTGCTTGTTCCGTTTATATTAATTCCAAAACATTAGAAATGGTGTATATATAAACCGATATATAAGAGGCACAAAAGGAAGAAAGTAGGAAGCAAAAGTTACTTTTTAACCAACAACGAATGGAAATTAACTTGAATCTTGCATAAAGAAAGAATAGTATTTTCACATTTCATTTTGTTTGAATAGTTACAAACTAAATGCATTTTAGTTTTACACATTCCACCATTAGTATCCACGAAGAGTAGAAGTGGGATATAGAACATAAAAGAGATGAAATAAACCAAATTGTGGGAGCAAGGAACATACATCTTACATAGCCCAAGTTAAAATTCTAAAAAAATAAACAACACAAAAATACTTGAGTCTATAAATCAAGAAAGATGAAAAACCTTAATATTCCTCCTTCGAATGACATATTGCATATATCCAACTCAATCCTTGAAGCAGAGGAAATATAGCCGCAAACAAAGCATATTATGGTGGTTGAAATGTGAAGTGCATTTGTAGTCTAAAAAAGTTCTCCTAATTGAAAACAAAACCTAACTATGTTGAATTTAATGTAAATATTAATTTGAAGGTTTGCAAAATTGAATGAAGTTATTAAAGTGTCATTATATGCTAAACTTTTACTATAAAAGTAGTATTTTAGAGAGCATTATCTAATCACGATGAATTTAAATTACAGTGCTGTAATAAAATGTTAAGCTAGTAGATTTATCAAGAAAAATGTAGCAATGAAATGTTTGAAACACAATAATTCATTGGCTTTCTTCATCTTGACCACTGGATTGAACCTATAGAAAATGTAAAATTAAAAAGTGTTAGATGTTGAAATATGCTAAAAGTAAATGAAGTAATGATATGAGCCATAAAAATATCAAAGTGGTTGTGTGGTAGACATAAAATACATGAGTACAATGTGAGAGCAAGTATTGGAGAGGCTCTCCTTTCTTTCTAATAATGTTATACAAATTCTTTTTCATTTTGACATAGTGTTTGAGAGAGAAGGCATGGTTAATGTGAAGGCATTGTAGGGACTTGACTATGGAGACCATTATAAAGGTAAGGCCCCACCTTTCAATTTTACCTATATCAATAATGACTCTATCTAGGGTAAGTTGTTATGATTTATGGATAGTGATAGTCTAGGCTATAGTTACTTGAAATTGTGTGTGCTTGTCTTAGGTTATGGGTTCTATTGGAATAATTTGTTAATGTTTTTCATCCTAGGGAGGGCCACAATAGTTGTTGAGTTTCATAACTTAACAATAGTCTTTATCATCCCTCCATGCCTTGAGAATTTTCTAAGCTTGATTTCTTTTGGCCTTCGATCAATAACTCACCACCACCAGATTCCAATCATCTTTTCCTCTTTTATCAAGCTTTTAAGGTCCATAAAATCCATGAATTTAGTGTATCTAAGCTTGATCCAATAAGTGTTGTTCCTTTTGTTCTTCCATCACATTGAGATAGGGGCCTTATGTCAATTGACCCTAACCCACCTCAAGTATCTTCCCAAACTAAACATAACCAATGTTCTTGTTTTCATCATAGAAAATGTCAAGCTAAAGCCAAAGCTCACACTCATGTTTCCCAAAATGCTTCATCATCCTATATACCTCTTACTTCGCATCTCTTTGATCATCCTATGACCAAAATCATGGATAATAATAGTACCATAATGCACATTAAATAAGCTTCAATTTGAATTGTAAAAGTGTTATGTTGTGTCAATGTGAATTTTTCCTATTTGTAAGTTATTTTATTCTAGACTTATATGCAATCTTATTCAAAGTGTAAAAAAAAAATTATACTATATAAATTTGGTGATACTCAATAAAATTTCATTTTGTTAGATATTTCAACTTACAAGATTATAAATTTTATTTTTCATAAAGATTCTTAACAATTTTATACTATATATTCTAGAGTCCTTGAGAAATTGAAGTAAAAATACCATTTTGACATATAATATTTAAAGTTGGTAAAATGATATGGTAAGAATTAAAAATAAAATAAAATTGATAAGTATGAGCTAGTTATACTTCTTTTAGACTCAAAATATATGATGTTGTACAAAATAAAATATACAATCTTATAAATTTAGTATCTAAATACACTCCAAAAAATTTGAAGTATAACTGAATTGTATAAACCAAAATACATAATCTTATAAGTTTAGTATCTAAATACACTCCAATCTCCTTAAAAATTTCAAACATAAATAAAATGATTCGACAAAGTTAAATGTTAAAATTATCAAACATTCTTCCAACTTTTTAAAAATTGTTTTTGTTATAATGTACAATAATGGAGTGCATTTCATGAAAAATAAATTAAATTGATTTATTTATAATTATCAATATAAATTATATTAAAAAGATGGTGCAATGTGGAAATTTATTTGGATTTTTTATTAAAAAAAGGAGACTCTAACTAACTACTGTGCAAAGTGAATTTAATGTTAAAATATTTGAGAGTGCATTATAGCAGTGCACTTATTTCATAACAAGAGCTCTGTGTGAGCTTGAGTCCTTGCCTTGTGCAAGGGTACTTGTAAGATTAAAAAAAAATGTAAAAGATAATATTATTTTTTAGATATCAAAAATATAAAATTCTATATGAATTTGTAACTATAATTCTATTTTTTGTTTGGTTGTTCTATTGTGAATCATGTCCCAAAATTTAGTTTGATAAGAATGGTGGTACTTGACGTTGTTGGATATAGATTGATATATAAGTAATTTAAATTTCTTAGGCTACCCTAGTTGTCATCTACTCTTAGGAAACTTTATACTTTATTTGATTAAACTTAGTCTACTCATATGTTATATTTGTAAATTTAAAATAAAAAAAATCAATTAAAAGTACCAAAATATAAAGTGGTTGCTCTCTCTAGTCTATAGCTACTAGAGGTGAACATAAGTTTAAAATAATTTTTATAAAACCTTTAAAATATTTTAACATAATTTATGAGTCCTTATCAATATGTCTATTTATATATAAAATTCCAAATAATATATTTATAAAATTTATTTTAAGGTATTAAAATGACTTGTTAAAGTTTACTTAAGAATTTTTTGAATAAGAAAATAAATTATATAATTAACAGAGTAATAGGAAAAATATAGAAAAAAAACAAAACAAAAAAATTCCTTTCACACCAAGAATATTTATGCCAGTATTTTTTTATTAATTTAATGTTTTTGTTTGGAATTTGGGGTATTTGTTTATTATTAGAGCTTCATCTTACATTTTATAAATCAATGTGTTATTTTTTGCACTTATTTGTTTACTTAAGTGAATAGAAAAATAATAAAGAAAATACAAATATAATTGTATTAGTATTAAAATTTTATATTGCCCTCTATTTAACATTTCACGTACTTTTTTATGTTTGATTTTGAATTTTAATGAGTAACATTGTAATATTAGAATTTTTAAAATGTGATTTATAATACAATTTGAACAATGAATAATTAATAAAAGCACATATTTAAGAAAATTGGAAAATAACATGGATATAAATATAAAATAATTACAAATTCTAAAAATTGTGTTACGAAATACAATATAATATAAATTAATAATATTGAAATATTATTCTGCCAGTTAACAATTATTTGTGCATGGCATTTTCCACTAACCTGAGATTAACAACTATAGAATGTAGCCTTTGTTTTTTTTCTTTTTGTTAAGAAACAACGTACAAATTTGACCTTGAGATAGTCTCGAACCCTGGACCTCTGTTTCTCCACGCAACTCACACAGGAAACTTTTGGGGGTTTCCATGGTAGGATTAACATTGTAATATTAGAATTTTTAAAATGTGATTTATAATACAATTTGAACAATGAATAATTAATTAAAATACATATTTAAGAAAATTGGAAAATAATATGGATATAAATATAAAATAATTACAAATTCTAAAAATTGTATTATGAAATACAATATAATATAAATTAATAATATCTAAATATTATTTTGTTAGTTAACAATTATTTGTGTGTGACATTTTCCACTGACTTGAGATTAACAACTATAGAACCCAACCTTTTTTTTTTTTTTTGTTAAGAAACAATGTACAAATTTGACCCTGAGATAGACTCGAACCCTGGACCTCTATTTCTCCATGCAACTCACACAGGGAACTTTTGGTGGTTTCCATGGTAGGATTGTGAAGAAGCTCTTGGAGGTGGCATGGACAGTGAGAATCCTAAGCAATGTAGTTAGGAAATATCTTATTTGTTTTTTCCTTGACTAAAAGGGGGAAAATAATACTAAACAAGAGCTCTGGAAGAGCTAGAGTCCCTGCCTATTGAATAAATATCTCATCTCTAGTTTAAGTGTACTAAGTACAATTCTCCAATTTATAACTTCTATTATAATTTTAGAAAATTCTAATGATTTGTTGATAGTGGAGAGTTGTCCCGTATAGATTGATTGAGGACCCATTCAATAGTTAGTGTCTGGAAGGATGGGAAATGGGCACTGCTAGCGGGTGCAAATATCTGATGATTTAGCGAGTGCCATAGTGTTGACTTATTTTGAGAGGCATACTTTTTTGGATATAGTATTGAATGAATAGAAATCCATGTAGACATATATTAAATTCCCATTTGGTAAGATATGCATTTTTATTTGATTTATAAATGTTTCCACAACTTTTTAATTCTTCAATTCAAAATAGGATGAAAATGGTTTCATTTTTAAAATATTTTTTCTAATTTATATTTAGCTTCACCCATTGATATATGTTAATATCTCATTCCAAAGCTCTCATTCTATCGTAGTAGGGTTTTGACAAATGTTAAGAAATTGGCATTGTTTGTGCCATAACATTTGCTTAAAATTTTGGAGACCTTTCCATAAAATGACATGTCTATGCTTCAAAGATTTCACATATGCTTCAAAGCTTTCACATTGGTTTCATTACTTTTGCAGAAGTTGTGACATCTAATTGAGGCATTCTGTCAAATAGTTCACAACGTCATCATCTATGGTCCCACAGTTTTTTATTATTTGAAATTCGGATTAACCACAATGACCCCATTGTGAAATTTGGATTGACCGCTATCAATTTTTTTTCTCTAGAGGTTGTAAACCATTTCAATAAACTTGTAACGGGGATATTTTGTATTGATGGTATCTCCCAATGCTACATCTTTATAGACATTATGTCAAATAGTTGGGGTGTGTTTTGTATTTGAAAGCCTTCCATTAAAAAATCTTGACTCGTTCTTTAGGATTTCACATGTGTAATCATATCAATCAATCCATTTTCTAAAGGCTTCTACAAATTTGGTTCAACAATCCATTTTCGGTGAATCTTGTTGTCAATGCATTTCATGAGATGAAATCCCTTTGATTTGTTCAGCCATATCTTTTGTAAGTTTCTAAAACACATGTAGTTGAAAGTTTCTAAAGTCATTTTAAGAATTCAATGTACAAATCCAACAATCATTAGTCTATGGAGTGACATTTGTTAATGATATTTTGTCAAACAATTCATATGCCAAGTCTACACCCCATCATTTGATTACAAATTGGTCAGGGTATTATCTAGCCGATGTTAACTCTCCAGAACTAACTACCTGATCATTTCGGTGATGTGGAAAAATCAATAAAGAATTCTACTAGTAATTATTCTTAAATGCAAGAGTAGATCCCAATGGAAAATGGAGAATAAAAAATAAACTTGGATAACAAATTTTTATACATCAAGTGAGACAACAATAGTTATCAAGAAGGTAGGTGTCTATAGCATATGTGTGTGGAATATCACATTAGGCTTTATTAATTTTGTCTCTATATGATATATGTGCTCAAATTTTATTGTAATCATGATTTTTTTCAATTTTTAGATATAGTTAATATTATTTAACATATCCTCTATTGTGAAAAAAGAAAAAGATGAAAATCTCAATATATATTAAAAAAGGAATTGAAAAATAAGATTTGGAACTAAAATGAATAATTGCATTTATGAAATGTTATAGCTATCTTTAAGAGCTAACTATTATTATAAGTGAAAAAAATTCACTCTAAGATTGTTAAATTTTATATCATTAATTCTATAATAATTAAAATAATGAGACATATAAGAAAATTAATATTCCTTCATTTAAAAAAGATAACTTTTACATAGATATTTTTTATAAATTATTATTATTTAGAAAGTCTGGAAGAAAAAATATTGAATAAATAAATATAACCCTTAATAATTGAATTTTGAACTAATTTAGAAAAAATATTCAATAAATAAATATAATCATTAATCATTGAATTTTGAACTAATTTTTTAAAATAGATATATCTATATAAAAAAGGAAATTTAATTTATATAAATACAAATCAGTTTTGAAATTAATATTCTAAAATTAGTTATATTTTTGAAAGAATGATTTTTGTTGTTTGTCATTTCTTAGCTCCAATAGGTCCTAAAATTAATTTGTCAAGTGTGATTTTATTGATAATTCACTGGTGGCCATACAATCCAATCTTTCATCTTAAGGCTCCTCTTTATAAAGAGGAAGGAAGTCATTTTGGTTCCCACATACACAACATTTAGTTTAGAACTCCAAAGAATTGCACTCCTAAAACTTGTTGGTGAATCAACAAGTTATATCATACAACAACATTGTACAATCAAATTTGTCACACTTAATTTTGTTGCATACAATGCTCTTTAAAATATTATACATGTTTGTAAAATAAGAATTAAGAAAACTATTTATCATCTACTATTTTGCCAAGTAAACAAAGATTTGTCTTCATTTGTGTTGAAACCACATTTCTTATCCTAGCTTTATCTATTTAAAATTTCAATTAAATACATATGACCACATGCCTCGCACCTTCTATTGGTGGAAGTGCTAATCACTAGTCCACAAAACACAATTAATTTTGGAAATGAATAAGGCATTCTCCCCAAAAGATGAATGATAGTGTTGAATATCACATAAAGATGAATGACGGCTTCTCGTAATGTGTGCAAAAATATTTGAATTAAAAGAAAGTGACAAGAAACCAAACATAGAGTTTTAATTATTAAATGTTTGAAAGGGGAAGATACTAGAGATTAATAGATGCTTCCAATCCCCTTACAGGTGGTCAATTATCGACGATGTCTATCAAATGGTTCGGTTCACAGTCAGTGGGGACTTTGGAGACGGCTAGGCCAAGAATCAAAGGCGAGAAAGGCTCCACACCCACCACTCGGCCACATCTATTTTCAGTTAGTAAAATGACTTTGGAGGGTGCCAAAGGGTGGTGGAGCCCCAACAAACTGAGCACGAAAATAATGGCCCAAAAATAATAACATAGAAGATCAAGCCACTAGATCTATTGATGAATAAACAACTGGAAATCCTTTCTATTCAATCATAGAAAAAGTCATTCAAGGAGAAAGACAACACATCTGGGATAAGGGAAATGAGAAGGAAGAAGAAAGAAATCTAGGGCCTTATTGTAATGGACTATCAGGGAGTGTGAAATGTCTGTGACGGTGTGGGTGCTGAATGGTGGTGATGACTGAAACAACTGGTGTTAAGTGAGAGAAGACAATTCTGGTGAGATTCAGCATGTTCATCTTAGATTTAATCCTCCTCTTTCTTTGAGATGAAAGTTTGGCCACCGTCTACAGTACATAATGTGGTGGTTCCCCTAAGACTAACTTTGGTTCTTAGAATCTCAACCAGCCGAAGCAATGCCTTTGATGCATATGAATACATCTGAGTTCTTCTCAAGAAGCTTTCAAACCACCTACCATAAAATTCTAGAGAAGGGAAAAAGAAAAATTGTCATTTTTTGGAAGGGCTAAGGCGAACCATCAGAATGCAAAATTCATGCTCACTTAGAGCTCTGTAGCCATCTAAATCTCCTTCCTACACCATCGCTTCTATTATCGAATTTGTCAAAGATTCCACTCTTGAAATTGCAAAATTTTTCCTCAAATTTTCGATAGTAATCAAACGCCGTTGAGGATCCACTAGCAAACGAAGCCTTTTACACAGTTTCCCCTAATTGCAGTCAGTCACCGCCATTGTTTAATTTTTATATATTTTTTTTCAATTGATAAAGTGAAAAATGGAATGTTCTAGAGAGATATGAATCTCTATTATTTTTCTAAATTTAAAAAATAGGTAAAACCCCTGGGAAAAAAGACTCATCCAATCAGATAAAAGAAATTAACACATAAAAATTGATTTTAAAAATAGATCCTTTTAAAGATTAGAGATTTGAAATGTTTTTAGATTATAAATTAATAGACAGGTGCCATCGGGAACATTAGTTCCCTAGGACTAACAATGCAACTCATTCAATGTTGTTAAAAAATCCTTCGCCTCACTACCCAATTTACTTTGTTAAAAATGTAATGATGTTATGTAATATAAAGGAAAAAATTAGGAGATGTCGAACTGATGAAAGTAAAACGTCGATGCCAATTTCCAATCATGATGTGACACAAATTTGATTTCAACAATTAAATGATGAGATTACTTGGTGCTCTATATTTCATGTATGCATGATGATTATTCAGTGTTTTTAGTTATTGATGATGATCAATTAGATGGTTTATTATCATATGTGTTTTCTTATGGATACTTACCCCATATTGCATGTGTATGGTGTGCATGTTTTTTTCTTTATGTGTGGCATTTCTGACGTGGTTAAGGAAGGGAGTTGTAGTCACCTGCTAGTCGAGATCTACATGATGCACCACTTCCTACCATTTCCTGTTTAGCTTAGAATATTGTGTCTGTACATGCATGAATTTTATGCAAGTTGCAAGTACCAAGTATTGAATTCCTTGAATTGCCAGGATGAGCATACCCTATCACATTATCTCAATGGTAAGAGAGGGGAGATAAATTCTTGAGTCCAAATCCTAAACCTTTAAGCCATTTGTTCTAATTGAAAATTAGGACAAGTATCTAAGTCGAGTACCCTCCAAATGGGTCGAATGACATTAATTCATGATTATAACCATTTACTTTGATTTTTTATGTGTTTCTCTATGATGGGTTTTCGTATGTTGTTTTATGAGTCTTTGGTGTATTTTCTAGTAATTAAGTCAAATTAAAAGATTAAATTAATGATTTAATTTATTGAAAAAATATTATGACACTTTAATATTTAATTGTATTTCATTAATTGAGAAATTAATTAAATAAAAAGAATTAAATTTGGAAATAAAAGTTCAATGGTTCGGTTCACAGTCAGTGGGGACTTTGGAGACGGCCAAGCCAAGGACTGGAGGCGAGAAAGGCTCCACACCCACCACTTGGCCACATCTATTTTCAATTAGTAAAATGACTTTGGAGGGCGCCAAAGGGTGGTGGAGCCCCAACAATCTAGGAATGAAAATAATGGCGCAAAAATAATAACATAGAAGATAAAGCAACTAGATCTAGTAATAAATAAAGAACTGGAAATCCTTTCTATTCAATCACAGACCAAGTCATTCGAGGAGAATGACAACACATCTAGGATAAGGGAAATGAGGAGGAAGAAGCAAGAAATCTAGGGCCTTATTGTAATGGAGTATCAAGAAGCGTGAAATGTCTATGACAGTGTCAGTGCTGAATGGTGGTGATGACTGAAACAACTAGTGTTAAGTGAGAGAAGACAATTCTGGCAAGATTCAACATGTTCATCTTAGATTTAATCCTCCTCTTTCTTTAAGATGAAAGTTTGGCCACTGTCTACAATACATAATGTGGTGGTTCCTCGGAGACTAACTTTGGTTCTTAGAATCTCAACCAGCCGAAGCAATGCCTTCGATGCATATGAATACATCTGAGTTCTTCTCAAGAAGCTTCCAGGCCATGTACCAAAAAATTCTAGAGAAGGGAAAAAGAAAAATTGTCATTTTTTGGAAGGGCTAAGGTGAAATATCAGAACACAAAATTCATGCTTATTCAAAGCTCCATAGCCATCTAAATCTCCATCCTACACCATCGCTTCTATTTTCGAATCTGTCAAAGATTTAACCCTAAAATTGCAAAATTTTTCCTCAGATTTTCGACAGTAATCAAACCCCGTTGTGAATTCGCTAGCAGACTAAACCCTTTACACAGTTTCCCCTGATTGTAGTCGATCACCACCACTATTTAATTTTTATGTTTTTTGTTCAATTGATAAAGTGAAAAATGGAATGTTCTGGAGAGATCTAAATTTCTATTATGTTTCTAAATTTAGAAAATAGTTAAACCCCTGGGAAAAAAGACTCATCCAATCAGATAAAAGAAATTAACACATAAAAATTGATTTTAAAAATAGATCCTTCTAAACATTAGAGATTTGAAATTTTTTTAGATTATAAATTAATAGACAGGTGCCACCAGAACATTAGTTCCCAGGGACTAACAATGCAACTCATTCAATGTTGTTAAAAAATCCTTCACCTCACTACCCAATTTACTTCGTAAAAAATGTAAAGATGTTATGCAAAATAATGCAGGAAAATATTAGATGTCGAACTGTATTCTTGTGATGAAAGCAAAACGTCGATGCCAATTTCCAGTCATGGTGTGACACGAATTTGATTTCAACAATTATCCGTAGCATGCATTTAGTTATTCAATACTTTTTTCAGCGCGTTCTCACACTCCCCGACAATTACTTGGATCATGCTCTACAAAATCATTCCGCCTCAATTTCTCCTCTTTATTGCGACCGAATTCTGTCAATCAATGGGAAAGCCCCACAAATGCAATCTTCAAATTCAGTGAAAACACAGCCAAGTTAAATTGTTTGATCCAAACGAAATTATATTTGTTTTAGCATTTT
Source organism: Cupressus sempervirens (assembly GCA_028749045.1). NCBI lineage: Eukaryota > Viridiplantae > Streptophyta > Pinopsida > Cupressales > Cupressaceae > Cupressus > Cupressus sempervirens. Next base: position 19,866,424 of record CM053786.1, read on the forward strand.
ATTTGATACTGCAGGAAAATTATCATAGTACGAAGATGGGCTTGCCCACGATATTCGCGCCTGCTTGTTTGGACTGCTTACTGACTCTTGCAGTTAACTTTCTCGTATGTTACCAAACTATCTGCTTCAATTGACATAAATTTTCAAGATCACAACTTTTCATAAAACTGACATGCCCAATTTATCTCCATCCGATCAAGAATTCACTATTCTTGGATCGTCAAGTGGAAATTGCGACGAGCAAAAAATGATATAAAAATATGATAGTCAGGCCTAAAGCCTTTGTAAAGAGGCAACTTTTCTAGAGAGGATTTGAAAGCATTATTCTAACAATGCATAGAGATAACAGAGATTGCAAGCATCCATGAAAGGAAATAAAAAAAGCATATGAAATTCTCTAGTTAAAGTGGTAAGAACCTCAAACCATTTTGAAGCAGGCTCTGTAGATGGAGAATGTGAATGTCATAACATTGATAACGAGTCCATAATAAATAGGAAACTACGAAAAACAAAATGGTTGACTACATTAGTTGCCAATTATGGGAAACAACCAAATAATAGGAAATGTGTTCACACCAAAAATACATTTAAATCATTTAAGTAATTTAATGGACAAAAAGTTCTACAATAAACCATTTAGGAATGTAAGCAATTCATTATCTGAAACTTCTGGAGGAATTCCAACTTTCAGAAATTTAGTAGAATTTTTTCTTATTTTTGAATTAAAAAAAACTTAAACTCCTAGCTAAAATTGGTATAGCCAATAGAAAAATAGGAATTAACGTAAAAAATATATTTTTGGGAGTGATTAATTAGAATGAAGTAGGAACATTAGCTCCTTGCATGGACTAATAAAACAAACAAATATTGACTGTATAGTCAAACTAGCTAATATATATTCTATATGTAAAATACGTCGAGATGCATCAAGGCGTTGAATTTTTTTAATGCATATTAAAAGTGAATAATGAAAAAATTCAACACCTCGATGCATCTCGACATATTTTACATATAGAGTATATAAGTAGCTAGTAGCAGTCACGACTTGCATAACACATTCAATGATTAATTTGATTATGTTTAAAATATAACTTTACAATTTATATCATCATTAGGTTTAGTATTAGGATTACTATTACTATATATTTATTATTATAATAATTAGGGATAAGGTTTAGTGCTAATGTGTTTACGAGAGGAAATATGCTTAGTGTTAGTATTAAAGTTAGGGATAGGTTAGGGTCAGGGCCTAGACTTATATTATGATTATAAAAATGTACTCAAGTTAGAAATATAGTTTTGATCATGATACCATTTACAATTACAATTTAATGTTAAGGTTTATTGTTAGGGTTAGATTTATGTTAAGGTTGGATTTATGATTAGGGTCATAATTTATTTTTATGGTTATGATTGCATTCAACATTTAAATCAAAGTTGAGGTTATGGTAGGGATTAAGGTTAGAATTATGATTAGGGTGATTGAATAGTTAGGATGGAGAATATTATTAATGTGTTTATATTACAATAATAGATATTATAGGTCAAATAGTTAAGATTAGGATTACTGTTAATGTTAGACTTCAGATATTGGACAATTTTAAGATTTATATTATGTTTAGGATTATGCATATAATTAGGACTTGCTTTGAGAGACATTTAGATTTTTGTTTATTTTTGGTATATACATTGTAAATAATATTTCACATATATTTTCCACATACATTTAAAGATAACATTTAATGTTATCCATTTTAGAATTATGTTAATGATACATATTATATAAAGCTATACAAACAACAATTGTTAGGTTAATATGATTATGATTAGTGTTAATGTTAGACTTCAGATATTGGACAATCTTAAGATTTATATTATGTTTAGGATTATGCATATAATTAGGAGTTCCTTCGAGAGACGTTTAGATTTTTGTTTCTTTTTGGTATATACATTGTAAATAATATTTCATCTATATTTTCCACATACATTTAAAGATAACATTTAATGTTATCCATTTTAGAATTGTGTTAATGATACATATTATATAAAGCTATAAAAAAAACAATGGTTAGGTTTAGGATTTATACATGATGGTTAGGATTATGCATAGAATTAAGATTTATTATAAATAAATTTAATGTTTGATTTATTTGTGTTACCACATATTTGTCACTTCCATATAAAGCAATATTTTGATACCAAACATATTAGAAAGTTATGCATATATACTTATGAAAGTATAGCCTACAAATCTTTCGAATATAGAGTAATAAAAGTATGCTATACACATCACGCGAAGAATTAAAAAAAATCAATTTTCTTTCATTCTAAAATAAGTTAAAAAAGAATATGGAAGACATTTATAAAACCACATATATAAAAATAAATAAATTGTTGATTGTCAAATTTACATAAATCAAAGAGAAAAGAGATGTTCCAATACAATCATATTTAATAAGCAATAAGTACCAAAGGTCAAAGAAGTAATAACTAAATGTAAAGCACTTTTTCATAATGATGTAAGTACATGAAATAATCTTCAGCGATCAGATTGGTATTATGACCTTTATTTGTGCAATGATCAAAATGAACTTCTTTCATCATTCATGGAAATGCATCTACATAATGAGATGTCTGACGAACCCTTTTTGCAACATCCACCATTTTCCATACTTATAGCTCGTTGGGATCATCAATCATTAAGGTCATGTGTTCAAGAGTTTTCACGATACCTTTGTAGTACTCTATAACCAATCTTACACAGTTGTCAATATCAAATTCAGAAAAAGAATTATAATTTACGGAGCCATTTGGGCTTCCAATAATGATTTCTAATTTGTTTTTGAAGCATCCGTTGTTTTAATTCTTTACTACAAAAAAACTAAAAATACAAAATATGAGTATTTCAAAATTATGAGTGTAAAATTATCCATAATTTGTAAAAGTAAGAGTTAGAATAAATAATGTTTAGGACTACATTTTGTGCAAGAAATATTAAAAATACATAGAATAAGAGATTAATATTTTTACAAGGTGAATTGTCACAAAAAATAACTCGAGATAGGAAACCAAATATAAAATTATAAGGACATGATGCTATATTCTCACCAATTTGTAAATATTTCTTTAGTCTAGATCCATGTAAATTCAATGGCCATGGTGCATTATACCTATATTTCATTAACATATTTTTATTGCTAAATACAATGATACGTTAAAGGAGAAGAATATTAACATTTTAAATGAATAAATTATTTTAGGAAGTGTTTACTTGCAAACTAATTTCCCTCTCTTTTTTTACAAACATGCACCTTCTTTACACATTATGCATCTTTGTACAATATTTAGAATCTCGTTGTAGTCCGTGTTGAAATCACTTTTGACTGATTGTCTCGTGTTTTTCAAACATGGGTGTAGACTGAAATTTTGATATGCCTGAAACATAAATTTAAATATTTAATATCATATATTTTCTTATCTAAAGTTACCAGAATAAAGAATGTTTAATTTTATAACTTTCTATAATCATATCTGTATATTCCAGAGGTGTGTATCTCGTCAAGGGTAACATGCATGAACCAAATCATGGAGATATGATGCAAAATAATATAATTGATCTTGATTGTTCCAATCAATATTTTCCATTTTTGGTGCTCCTTTTAACCATATAAAATCGTGGATAGGTGCAGATCATCTGTGCTACCATTCATATCTAAACCAATAGTCTTCAACATTCATACCATTCTCAAGTATCTCTTTTCTAAAAGTTGAATTTTGTAAATGCATGTATTGTGCAGCAATGTGTGGATAGTCAATGATATTTTGTTTCCTCCACATTTGTGCTTCTTGTGGATCACTTGGTTGTGTTCTAGGCATCATTGCACACAAATATGGCCAGTACAAGTCTGCTACACTTAATGTAAAAAATATTGTTGGTGTTCGAAGTTGATGAAGCATGTCTATTAATTTTGTTCGATACTTTGTCCAATGTGACTGTGTTCCCCTTAAACTAGTTCCAAAATGCATCAATCTATCAGCTAGATCGGAGTGTGGTGTTTTGTCCATATGCTCACACAACTCTTGTATTGTGATTGGCATTTTGTGTAGACTTCTTTTCATGCAAACACTTGTGGAGCTATGGACTCAGTGTCTCATGATCATATTCATCATGTAGTAACAAAACTTTGGATTCTTTCCAAATCTATTATCTCTATATCGAATTATGTGCTTAACATATTCTTGAACTAATGTAACATCTTCACCTTCTACTACATGTAGACGTGATGTTATGAATTTAAGCCTATCAATGAGTTCCTTGTGTTGATTCAGAACATCACTTGCCAACTTTTGAACTTCTATAGCTGTAAAATCATTTGAACCAATACTCGAATGTGGGCTCATGACTGAATTTTCAGAATTGACATCTGGAATCTTGGAGATTTCTACTTCTTCTAGATGATTTTTGATGTTTGGATTCTCAGCCACATCTATTTCATCAATATAACTTTCCATGACCTAGATTAAATAATAAAATGATTATTTACATATGTGAATAAAATATGTATGTTTAAAATCTCATTCTTATGTTAGGAACCAACATTTTAAATTATAAATTATACTCTAATTGTAATTAAATTGTGATAGTAACTAAAACCCTATATATTATATTCAAGATTATATTTATTATACCCTAATTATAGTTAAATTGTGATAGTAACTAAAACCCTATATATTATCCTATTTAAAATACTATTTAGAACTTTATTTAAAACATTCTATGTTTAGAATATTATGTTAAAAAAATTATTTAAAACAAAAAAAATTTATTCTTCTAATAGTATGATTTAATAACATTTCTAATTTTAAAAACATAAATCAAATTTTAAATTATAGTCCTAAATATTAATTATAATTATTGACCATAATCCTCATTATCGATTTTCTTTTTTTTTACATAATTGTAATCCTTATAAAATCAAGTTTTAAATAATATGCAATACTTGTTTTACAACATATAATATTTTTGAAACATAATTAAAAAATTTAATTTAAAAGATTCTATTTAGAACTTGATTTAAAACATTCTATGTTTAGAATATAAATTTTAAAACATATAGCTTCTATTTTGATTTAAATATTCTATTCATTTCAATTTGAAAAACTTTCTATTATATGTTTTTAAATCTAAAAATTATTTTGCTTAAGTTTTAGATCTAACTGTCATTATTTCTCCCTCATACAGAGAGCTTAATAGTAAATTTGATTTAAGATCTAAGTGTTGGTTGGATTTTTTATTATACAAACATAAATTTCTAAATATTACTTAGAAATTCTATTTAACAGTTTTAATTTTCTAAATAATATCTAGAACTGATTTAACTCTTACTTTCTTCAAAATTGATTTATCTTCTTCTAAACCTGTGCAAAATTTTCATTGTTGAATCAATAGAAAAATTGGATGGAGAAAATGATCATTCCAAAATATACAAATACAAATAAATTTATTAGAATCAAATACAAATTAAAAGAGATAACATGCAACAAAATGTAACTGTGATTACAAAGATATAAGATTGATTTATGTGGAAGATGAATTTATTAACAGTATTGCTATTGCTCAAAAATGGCAAAAGCTGATGTTTCAGCAACTAATTAATTTTAGATAAATTTCAAACAATAGCTAACTTCAAATACATATGTTTGTACCATAATTTAATAGTATTTATTTAAAAAAAATTAAATACATGTTAAGAGCATACCTATAATGCTCGTATGAAATGCTGGAATATTAGTGTGAAGTACCGTAGCTGGTGCATAGACATGAGTAATCTTGTTAACCTCCCCAATTCTACCCAGCCAATTCCCCCTTCCTCTGCTAAAATTAATCCTATGCCTTCCCCAATTGCCCCCTCACAATCTTTCCCCTATCCCTCCCAAACACCACTCGCTCAAAATGCATCATTTACCAGCATAGTGGATTCAGATGGTTTTCAACCTGTTACAAAAAAAAGGAAGAATCGGTCGAGTAAAAAAGACTCGCCCCCAAATATAACTTTTGTATCCCCTCCTTTAGTGGCTAATTTGACTTCTAAAGATAAGGCTAATCCCTCTGTCTCCCCTCCATCTGCTCCTAAGGCTACCACCAATCACATTTCCTCAGAACAGAACCCCCCTGTGAAAGTGTTTCAAGAGATCTCAGATGATTTCATAGTTGAAGTCATTCCGGCGGCCCCTGTTGTTGTTAATAATCAGTCTCCGGAGTTGGAGGCTCCTTCCCCTTCTATGTCTGATAATGAGGATATCCCCACTGCTAGAAGGAAAGGAAGACCTCCAGGATCCAAGAACAAAAACAAGAACAATAAGAAGCAAAATCAAATTGACTTTGAGGATGCTTCTCCTATGGAGGACATTGTGGGTGTTGAGGCGTCTAATTCTCTAACTCTGTCTCAATGAATTGCATTTCTTGGAATATTAGAGGACTGGAATGTCCTGATAGAAAGTTTGTTATTAAGAACTTTATCAGTTCTCGAAACAATATTGATATGATTATGCTTCAAGAAATTAAGTCTACTGGATTCAATCTTGAATCCAATCTTAATTTTATCTGGAGAGATGCTATCAAATTCTCCACTAATCACCCTCAGGGTAGAGGAGGAGTGGCGATTTTGCTCAACCCCAAATGGGGACCTAAAATTAAAAGTTTTGGTTTTTCACCTTGTAATAGAGCTATTTGGTTGATCTTTAATCATAATGATATAGATTTTGGTATATGTTCTATTTATGCTGCCAATGATTATATGGAAAGGAGTATGTTTTGGTCTTGGCTCAGCTCACTTGCTGATATTCCCTGGATGTTTGGAGGTGATTTCAATATGATAGAAAATCAAGAAGATAAAATGGGAGGTCTCCCTTTCTCTTGGAAAGAGCAGGAAAGACTAACTTGGAACAACTTTAAAAGGACTAAATCCCTTTTTGATCCTTTAAGGGGAAGCAAGAATAATAACCCTGGCCTATGGTTTACTTGGTGTAATTTTCAGAAGGGTCAGTATAGAATCTACTCTAGACTTGATAGATTCTATCTTAATAGCAATTTCTTTTCTGTGATTCCGGATAAGAATAATAACTTGGTGCTTGTCTCCCCTACCACTCTTTCAGATCACCATCCTATTTCTATATCTGTTAATCTCGGCTGCTCACCTAGCTATAGAAATCACTCTAACCATAAATTCATTCTCAATACTAGCCTTCTGGAGGATAATGACATTCTTGCTGCAATCTCTATTATAAGACTCATCAATGAGTCTCATTTTCCCTCTTTATCCTATTGTCGTAGGTGGAGTCTTGATGTCTCTGCCTGGCAGAATTTTTTAAGAACTATTGGTCAAAAGAAGGCCAAAGATTATAGATTTAAGGAATCCTGGCTTAATAATAATCTTTATAACGCTGAAATGGATATCCAAAATAGCCCGAATGATCCTTATCTTTGTCACAAGCTTTCCCATGCTAAGAATGCTCTCAGAAAACATCAACATCAAAAAGCTCTGGGGGCGAGAATTCGTTCAAGAGCCCATTGGTTACATTATGGGGATAGAGGTAGTAAATTTTTCTTTAATCTTATTAAACAAAAGCAAGTTAAGGAGTCTATTGATAAACTGCTTATTAACAATCATCTAACTACTAATATTGATATTATCAAGAATGAATTTGTTGGTTTTTATAAAAATCTTTTTACTTCGGAGGATACTGAGGAGGCTAGGGCCCTTAGAGATCACTGTAAGAATCTTATTCCTAAAAGAATCTCGGCTGAGGATGCTTCTATTCTTGAGCAGCCCTTGTCTCTTGAGGAAATCGAGAATTCCATCAATTCCCTTAGTAATGATAGAGCTCCTGGGCCTGACGGGCTGCCTGTGGAATTCTACAAGGCTAACAATAATTGGATTAGCAAAGTCTTATTTAATATTTATAATGAAGCCATCGATACTAGAACCCTAGGTAGGGATATTAATTCTGGAATTATTAAACTCATCCCTAAGGAGGGTGATAAATCCCTTATTAAGAATTGGAGGCCCATAACTCTGTTAAATGTTTCTTATAAAATTTTGGCTAAGTGTATGTCAACTAGGCTTGAAGCCATTCTCCCCAAATTTATTTGCCCCACACAAACTGGTTTTGTGAAGGGTAGATATATATTAGAGAACCTCATTACTAGCTGGGAAGCTCTTAATTGGGCCAAACATACTAAGCAAAATGTTTCTATGTTTTTGTTGGATTTTGAAAAGGCTTATGACAGAATTGAGTGGAATTTTATTATCATGATGCTTGAGGCTTTTGGTTTCCCATCTTTCTTTTGTGGTATTGTCAAAACCCTTCTCAAGGATGCTTATGCTCAAGTTGATGTTAATGGATCGCTGTCTACCCCTTTCCCTTTGGGAAGATCAATTAGACAAGGATGCCCTCTTGCTCCCGCTCTTTTTGTTATTGCCTCTGAAGCTCTTTTTTATATTCTTAGGGACAACACTTTATCCCCCGCTGTTAAAGGAATTATCCTTCCTAATAATAAGGAGATTATAAACTGTCAGTTTGCCAATGATACTTCTTTGTTTCATGAAGCCTCTGAAGAGAATTTTGTTGCCATGATTAATAAACTTAACTTCTTCTGTAAAATTTCTGGAGCTAGATTATCTCATGCCAAATCTATTTGTCTTGGTTGGGATGATCAACCTCCTAATTGGTTTAGTAAATTTGATTTCCAATGGGTTGGTCCCTCAAAAATTGTCAGATATTTGGGTATCCCCTTCTCTGTTGATCCCTCTTTAAAAGAGATGTGGGGTTGGGTCAAGGATAAGATCCATACTAAGCTGAACAAGTGGCACAATAGGTCTCTATCTCTTGCTGGAAGAATCCAAGTTTGCCAAAAGATTTTGTCTTCTTACAATATATATTATGCCTCCACTTGGATGTTTAATGACTACCAAGTTTTGGAAATCCAGAAAGCTATTAGAAATTATCTCTGGTCTGATGGGAAGGGCAAGAAAAAATTGCATTCTGTCAATTGGAATTGGTGTCATGTTGATAAGCTCCTTGGGGGCCTAGGGTTGAAAGATCTTCGTCTTCATGGTCTTGCTTTAGCCTCCAAATGGATCTTTCATGCCTTAGAGGGAGATGCTCCTTGGAAAGTTTTGATTCGTAATAATATTGAGAAGGGATATCCTAAAAATGCTAAATTCTGGAAAAATCTTCCTTTCACTGATCTCATTTGTGGTGAATTTCCTATTATTGTTCAAGGCTCGGCAGTTTTTAAATCCATCTGGAAAGCCTGGAACCATGTTAGGCAATTCATCACTAACAAATACTTCTATGATAATAAAACCCTCCATGGTGAAAGATCCATTTGGTGGAACCTTAAGCTTGGTAATAAACCCCTTGCTCTTACCCAAGGGTGCTCGGCTAAGTATTGGACTAACCTTGGAATTAAGCAATTCATTGATATCTTTGAAATGGACAGACTTATCCCTTGGGATGTTTTAAAGAATAAATTTAAACTTCCTGACTCTCATAAAAAGACTTATAGAATGATTGTTAAAGCTAGTAAAGATATCCCTACCCTGTGTCATGTGGACTCTAATAGTTATTTGAAGATAAAATGGCCTGATGGTATCATTATCTCCAAACTTAAAGCAAAGAATATTTATTCTATTTTAAATTATAATGTTGATATCATCAATCATATTAACAATATTTGGTATACCAATTTGGATATTTCTTCTTGGATGAAGGTTTTTGATTATCTTTGGAATAGTTCTATTGATCCTAAAATTAAATGTTTTAAATGGTTACTTATTCTCAATAAGCTACCTATTAGGAACTCTTTCTCTGATATTAACTATTGCAGCATTTGCAGAACCCCAGAAACGGGAAAACATATTTTCTTTGAGTGCTCTTTTGCCAAAGAGGTTTGGTTAATGTTTGGTATTTCTATCCCTTCTAATTTCAGTATTTTTGAAGTTATTACCGGCTTTATTTCTAATGCTAGAAAAGATGTTAATATGTTTTGGGATATTACCTCATCTAACATTTTATGGAAAATTTGGAAGTGCAGAAATGAAGAAAGGTTTCAAAATATCCCTAGAATGCTTACTAAGGTTTTTCGAAGTCTCACACATTTTAAAATTTTTTCGCAGATTCAGATGACCATGAAAATCAACAAGGCTAAATTCAAAAGATTGCTCAAGGACGATCATACTACCTTTTTTGCTAATGAGGTTAATAATGGATTTTTTTGGAGGCTGCACCTGGATAATATACATGCTTTCATTCAAACCTTCAGTAGGTTTAGCAAAGAGATTAAAAGAAGACCTCACAATGTTTCTAGTGAGATGATTTACATGCGGAATCAAATTCAAGATCTGAATAGTTTGGTTTGGATGGATGGCCCCTTGGGCTGGATGGCTTGGGTGGACACCTAGGTTGTTGTGCTTTTCTTGGTGTCATGGTCTATGTTTTTGTTTTGTTGTTTCGTTGTATAAACTTCATTTTTGAAGGTGTGAGGCTTGGCCTCTGAACTCTGTTATTCTGCGATCTCTTGTATTTTTGATCTCCTTATTTCTAATATAAAAAAAATACCAAAATGGACACTTATAAAAAAATTAAACAATAGAAAATGACCTCTACCCGTGGAGAATAGAGGAGTAAAGTGGGCAATAAAATAAGAAAGGGCCACAATCTCAAGTCTTAAATGTGAGCAGGATGGGGGTTTAGCTTTCAAACTAGGATAGCTTAATTATAAGGCCATGCACCCATGCACACCCATTAAACAATAGTATTGGTTAAGGCCATGCACCCACGCATGCCCATTAAATAATAGTACTGGTATAGGCATTATGATGAGTATATTAATTTAAAAGACAATCTTATCTGCAAACGCATCTTTTCCTTTTAATATTTAATTTTTTATACTATAATACATTTCATTAACCTGCCATAATCATTTGGGAGAAATTTCAAGATTTAATTACGTAAAACACAATTTAAGAAGATCACTACATCTACAAAAGTCTCAAAATTGTAATAGGTTAACGAGTTATAAGTTAGCTCAGTAATGATGGCTAATAATTTCGTTCACATTTTTGTTTCTGGAATTGGAATTCTTCGTGCCACCTAAAATGCGTTCATGTTGACCTTTGACACACTCAGTTGGTATGATGTAGATAAATGCTACATTTCAAGAATTGTGTATAAGTCTAGGATCAGATATTTTAATATGGAAGGAGTTTGGTTTTTACAAAAATCTTTTTCATTGAGTGTAGATGAACAAAGGAACAATTAAATAGACAATGGAGGCGATGGCATTTTGTTCAAGCATCTCTGTTATGTAGAGTAAGTTTTGAGATACGTTTATATTAGACCACAATTGTTTTTGGCATACAAACCCCCTTCTTTAAATGCCAAGTCTGATTTCTTACTTATCTCAATGAACGTGAAAATTTTCTTCTGCAATGAACCAGGTGTTGGATTGTCCGTTATTGTCGTTCCATTTACTGGAAGTTTAAAATATACTAAATTACTATTTAAACCTAATCAAATGTGATTACGCATACGCTTCATTTTTTTGTTTTTTGGGATACCTAGGCTACCTATCCTTTGTATAGCTATGGTTTTTCAAGTGACAACTGGAGCGAGGGAGCATCTGAGTGATAGCTGGTGTTTGTATGACAACCGGTGTAATTCTTTATTCTTACACCGTTGCTCTCATTGGGCTTCTATAGTGGGGTCTGTTGCCATTGTAATGTTACGCCTCTCGGCGTAATAAATCAAAAAAATTTTGAATTAATAAAAAATAATAAAAATTGCTGCTTCTAATCCAGGAGCATGTATATCTAGGATTTGCGATAGTATTAGTATCTATGATAATAAGAAACAATTTTTCCTTTTGATAAAAAGATATCACTAATATCTATGACATTATCTATGACATTAAGGGTCCACTTGGTTCATGGAATTAAAAAAATTAGGATTTCTACGAACTTTGGTTTAGCCAAATCAAGGTTTTGCAAATCTTCATTTTGATTTTTGGGATTTTACTTGAACTGTTTGTTTCACTTAGAAGGTGCATGTGAAGACACATTTTTATGCATAAGGTTGGAGTTGAAGGCAAATTTCAAAAAGTAGTCCAATCTACTATTTTTCAACTCCTTAAAAACATAAGCAGGTTTTGATTTTCAATTCCTACTCACTAGTAGGAAGTTGGAAACCCTGGTTTTGAGGCAAAATTGGAAGTTCGGTATGCTAATTCCATTTTGCCAATTTTCAAACAAACATAAAAATTTTCAAATCCAAATTTTGCAAAAGCCAATTCTTGTCATCTTCTAGGAACCAAACGGACCCTAAGGGTGCGTTTGGTAGTGAGAATACAAGTGGAATAGGCATTTGTAAATTCTTAAAATTTTGAATTCTTCATTTGGATGCGCAAATCAAAATTGGAATACGAAATAAAATAGGAATACATAGTTTAATTTTGGCCCAAAAATGAAGTTTTACAGTTCCGCCTAAATAGGTGGAATTGGAATACGTATTCCTATTCAAATTTTATTTATTTTAGAAAACATAAACCCTATTGCAAAATAGCTATTCCTATTCACATAGCCAAATGAACCTAATAATAGTCTTCAGTTATTATCTTACGTTTGAATTTCCTTATTTATGTACTTATACAAAAGTATTCACAAGTATTAAGTAATATTCATTAATTGATTAATGAACATGAGAGAATTTAAATACATGTGCATGTGAGTTGAGTTTCTTTGAAACCTATCTAATTTCACGTTTTAAAATTAACTAATTATATTGGTTAGCCCTTGCTGGCCAAAATTTCTTATGGAAAAATTGTTTAAACGTGTCTCCATTAGAAACAGAGGCCTCATTGAAACATTGCAATTACAAACCAAAACCAACACCATCACACTCTTTATTATATATAGAAAAACGCAGCATACATACAATCCACAGTATGCTTCAAACCAGAAGATGGTCTACACACAACTCGTTATAAGATGAAACAACCCAAAAAATAAAATTCATTTTCTCTTTCAATGCTCTGTTTCTCCCTCTTTGTGGTTTCCAGGGAGCTTCTCTTTGATCTCTTCCATCAACCCTTTCTTCTCGCCCCGTTCTTCCTCAGCCTTCACATGACCGTCTTCTTCTTCCTCTTTCTTGTCTCCATGAAGCTTCAACTTGTCCTTCAATCCACCCTTCTTTTTCTTCTTCTTCTTCTCTCCCTTCTCATCTTCTTCCTCATCATTGGACTGTACACACACAACATTTACATTTCTGGTTACCATCTTTCTGCATTTACATCATCTCTCCCCACTGTCCCTTCTACCCTTTTTCCATCTCCCTCCACCTCAAACCATTTCTTTTGGCTATTTACCATAGATATATTTACCTCACAACTCTTCCACTCCTAAAAGCATACATATCTCCCTATGTAATCTCTCTCTCTCTCTCTCTCTCTCTCTCTCTCTCTCTCTCTCCCATCATTGCCTCCATATATTTTAGGCTCTAATTGTCCTCTTTCTTCATTTACATCATCTCTCCCCACTGTCCCTTATACATTTTTCACATTTCCCTCCACCTCTAACCATTGCTTTCACCGATTTAGCTTCTAGATATCTTTACCTCATGTCTCTTACTCTCCTAAACACATAAATACATCTCTCTCTCTCTCTCTCTCTCTCTCTCTCTCTCTCTCTCTCTCTCTCTCTCTCTCTCTCTCTCTCTCTCTCTCTCTCTCTCTCTCTCTCTCTCCCCATCATCATCTCCATATATTTCAAGCCCTTATTATCTTCTTTCTTCATTTAGATCATCTCTCCCCACTATCCCTTCTACCTTTTTTCCATCTCCCTCCACCTCTAACCATTTCTTTCACCTATTTACCGTAGATATATTTACCTCATGTCTCTTACACTCCTAAACACATACATGCATCTCTCTCTCTCTCTCTCTCTCTCTCTCTCTCTCTCTCTCTCTCTCTCTCTCTCTCTCTCTCTCTCTCTCTCTCTCCATCTCCCCATCATCATCTCCATATATTTCAAGCCCTTATTATCTTCTTTCTTTGTTTAGATCATCTCTCCCCACTATCCGTTCTACCTTTTTTCCATCTCCCTCCACCTCTAACCATTTCTTTCACCTATTTACCGTAGATATATTTACCTCATGTCTCTTACACTCCTAAACACATACATGAATCTCTCTCTCTCTCTCTCTCTCTCTCTCTCTCTCTCTCTCTCTCTCTCTCTCTCTCTCTCTCTCTCTCTTCTCCATCTCTTTTTTCAAATTTTCTTTCCCCCCTCCTCTCGTAATATCTTCCCCCCATTTATTCTCTATATCTATCTCACTCTCTACATATGTCCAATGTATACCTCAAATATCATACCTTCTCCCCCTTTTGTCACTCTCTATCTATTATGTCCGCTCCTATTATTACCACCTACTATCTTTCTCTTATGTGTCTTTTATCTTTGATCCTATCTTTTGATGTCTCCTTCATGTCTCACCCTCATTCCCCCCCTTGTCTCACTCTCTCTAGCATTTCCCTCTTATTATTACCTCTCTCTCTATCTTCATCCTTCCCTCCCTCCCTTCATTCTTCCTCTTTTCATCTGTGTCTCCATCTATTTTGGGCCCTAGATATCCTATTTATTTCTTTACCTCGTCTCTCCCCCTTCGCTTTTTTCCATCTCACCTCTAACCATGTCCATATACAAGTAAATGTTTAAAAAAAAGTTTAAATATTAGTTTTTACTTAGGAAATATGTAGTTTACCATTTTAATTAAAAATAAGGTTTATGTATATTCTTAAGCTTATTCTTAAATAGAATAACTAAAGTTTATGTTTTGTTTCAATATATCAACTCATCATATTATTTATATTTAAATACTTAAATATAATATAATATTTAATTTTGGCAAATAGAAGACTGCATGTCCATTTAATATTAAAAATCAAATAATTTTAAAAGTAATGAGTTGCAATTGCTAGTCTTTTGTAATTATTAGAACTTTTGTTACCTAAAACTCCTTTAGCTGGATATAGAATAATTTTTGAAAGAAAGATGATACTTTTGGCATAATACTATTCTTAAATTTATATATACCAAAGAAAACATTAAAAAAACATTATTTAAAGTTGTGAGAAAATATTTAAGAATATTGAGACTATTGACTATAATAGTATTAAAGAGAACAAATTTCCACAATCAATAATATTATATTGATATGTTTTTGGATTCGATTGTGTTAAAATTTTTACCATCAACATTTCGAATCACACTACGTGATCCGTCATCAAGATGAAGAGCAAGAGAAGCAAAACACAGTGTGATTCAAAATGTTGATGGTAAAAATCTTAACACAATTGAATCCAGAAACATATCAATATAATTATAACAATATTCTTAATTTTATATATGTGAAACAAAAAATTAAGATTTTTTAAATTTAAAAATATAAACAAATATTTTTAAAATTGCTGAATCCAATTGCAAAATCGTTAAATTGCTGCATTAATAATCAATCCAAATGTGAAGTCCAACTTAATTGGATGCATGATTAAAGAATTGGCAATTAATATTTATCAAAAGATAAACAACATTCCCTATAACAAATTTCAATCAATATGATTGAAATGACCAATACGGCCATCAAATTTGAGGCCTGGCCACAAGCACACCACACCACATTGCTTTTCTTTATACTGAGAGAGAGGGTTTAGATTATCATTGAATATTTGCCATGTTTTTAAATTGGTGGATTCATTGTTTGCTATTATCATCAAACCGCGGACAAACTGAGATTCTAATATTCCAATTAATTTTTATTTTTAATCTTGATGACATGTGAAAATTATGAGATTCTTTATATAAAACATAAATATAAAATTAAAAATAAAACTATCTAAATTATGATCTATTTGACAGCGGTATGTATTGACATACGTAATAAAGAATTTTCTGGAGTTGATTTCTAGAATGTTATATTATTTCATAAAATATGTATATTTAAAAACTTTAAGATACGAGATGTAAATATTACTAATTTTAAATATTAAAATTTATAAGAAGTATTAAATTGTTTAAAAAGATGACACTCAATATTTATTATAAAATGTAAAATGAAAGGCATTATCATGATCAAACAGTTATGAAAAAATACTCATGACAGAACTTCCAAGACAATTAATTTTGGAGAAATGAAACTTAAGGATTGTTAAAAATATATTTTAAAAATAAAACAATTTTAAAACTTAAAATTGGAAGTGATCAATTAGAATGAAGCAAATGGGAACCTTGGTTCCCTGAATAACACAAATATTGACTCTGTAGTCAAATAAGTTGGAAATAATTTTGAATTAATAACAAATATAAAAAATTGCTGCCCACAATCCAAACCTGTATATATACGATTTGCTATAGTACTGGTATCTATGATAGTAAGAGTCAGTTTTTCCTTTTGATAAAGAGATATTACTGATATCTATGACAGTAAGATTCCTCAGTTATTACTTGACCTATGAATCTAAGTGCTAAATTCCTTATATGTGTGTACTTATACAAAAGTATTCACATGTATTGAGTAATCTATCCATAAATAAGTTGAGTTCCTTTGAAACCTATCAATGCATTCCCCGTCTCCTTAAGCACCATGATATAATCAGATCAGAGACCGATCCGTGTAATCATTTAACCAATAAAAGTAAGTAAGGTAGGATGAATTTCAATAGAATGCAAAAAATTGAAATATTTGGTTAGGAAAAAGGTGGAACAAAATGCAACCAAATCTAAAAAGATGAAGGGATTGTGATTTGTTGGTCAAATTTTAATAGCACTTCCAAAAGCCAAATAAAAGATCACCACTCAGTAACACAAAACCTTATGCCCTAACAAAAAGAGAGAGACCATAACAGGATAGTTGAGGGTATGGATACCGTGAAACTATAGTCTCTGCCTATAAATAGGTGGGACTAATAATAATTCTCAATTATTACAGAATTGGCAATT